>OZ012706.1:11832194-12432194 GCA_963942595.1 Cylloceria caligata | reverse complement strand
CAAGTTCAAAGATTTTTATTGATTCTTGGATTTACCTGTTTGATAAATGCATTTTCGTTACATTTGTTTTGTTCTTTCTTAAAAACAATATTTACATTGTTTGCACGCGTATATTCTACACCGTACCGTATGTTTGCTAACCATGCACGAACGATTTCAACTTACGCAATTCCGTGTATTTTAAGACGATATGCTACACTTTTTTGTTGCGCTTTCTCTTGGTTTACTGCGATCGCCAATAACGCTATCGCACTCTCACTCTCGTCGCGTGTCGGTCGGTATATCACACATCGTCGATAATGTGTGCGCTTATACCGACACGTCGTCTATTCGCAGAATATTCCCATCGCGAATTTCTCCGTCATGTTTTATTTCTTCGATTGATCTTACCGATAAAAGAGGCGAACGGTGAACTGTAGAATCGTAAGACGCGGCGGATCACCGTTCTCATCTTTTATTCGAAAGATCAATCCCGGGGGACACAAAGGAATTTGCATTTCAGATTTCTTGTTACCGACTGACGGATATAGCACACAAAGAATAAGAAAACAAAACGTTCAAAAATAGAACGTTGCACGTTGCTTCCTAATTCTTTTGGTCCGTTATCAACAATCTCCTTTCTTACGATATCCACTGATCAAATCTGACTTACTCGTGGAGGTAATCAGAGAGGAAGATTCGTAGACGACGCAGCAAAAGATCGAGATAACGTACAAAGTTCTACTTTGTAACTTTTTTTTTAATTTTCAAAAAAACATTCGTATTTTCTATAAACTTTGGTCTAAAGTGAAAAAATATATATATACAATAGTCATGAGTTATAAAATTCAAAATCCCATAAAATTTGATCGTTCAAATATATTTTAACGAGAATTGCAATAGATAACGAGTTTTTACAATTTTAATTGCATGCTAAATATTCAATCTATCGATCAACTGGATTCTTAATTTAAAAGATTTGTATTTTTTTGTAAATAAGAGTAAAATCGAAAATTCAATTGCCATAACGTACGAATAATAATTAATGAGTAATAGTAAACATTAATAAACGTCGATAGGTGTGTGTACACATTTTGTAGTTTGTTGTAAAGAAAATTTCGAAAATTTGAATTGACAAAAAGAAAAAATTCAAAATCTTAATCAGTTTGCATATTTTTATGAAACACCGCTTAATATTATTTAGTTTATGTAGAATATTTGGGATTGCCATCTCAAGTTTTGCGGAAGTCGTTACGATGTCATCAATTTTATTTAAAAAATTCAAAACCCCGCAAAATTTGAATCCTTCTTACGATTACAACTAAAGTTAATATTAACCAACCAACTTTGTATTCGCCAATATGAAGCATTATTTGGCTCGATAGCAATAATCTTACGACGGTTGGAGCAATTACGAATTATTTTTAAAAAATTCAGTCTTAATGGCTGCGTACCATATTGCGAAAAATCACCAGAAGCAAAGCGTAGTAGCTATTTCACACTTGTGTAAAACTATTTTTCTTTAATACATTTTGAACCCTTTTGAGTAACTTCACATACAAATCTGAAAAAGAACATTTTTTTTTACGAAAACAAAGCTTACCATATGAGAAAGCTAAAGTATTCCAAATCACAATTGTTGTGATGTTTCTTAAGCTAGATTGTCATTTGTACACACGCTTTTGCGTCTATTAGCGAAACAGATAGCAAAGGCCATTATAAGAATCCAGCTTCACTCACTGCGTTGAATTAAGGTACATACATGTAAATACGAGTGCACAAGAAGCCAAAAAATATTGATACCGGATCCTGATTTAAACACATTTTTGCTTCTATTCGTAAATTCTTAAAATCTATGACGATTCATGAATTTTTATTGAATTGTGACGTTTCCTTGTATTCATTTTATTAAATAGAACATTTCATTAAAAAAATATTAACAAATATATAAAAATATGCTTTAAATATTTCAATAATAAATAAATTTTAGATCAACAATATTTAAGAATATTTTTCCTATTGTCAAACCAATTGCAAAATTGGCTCCAGCATGGTATCTATATCATCCTCATTGTTATTGACAATTGTTATATCCCAATTCTTTTCGTCATCCAGATCACATTCGGTTTCCGAATCGTCGATGCCTGTTGATGAAAAGAAATTAAAATAAATAAAAATTTGACACATTATTTGTCTGTCATTGATTTTTCAGGTAAAGTGTAAAAAATGAAAACTAAAAATCGACCATTACCTGGAGTAAAAACCCAACCACGATTAATTCTTGTTTCAATGTTGCTGTATATGTAAATTTTTTTACACAGTTCACCATAGTTTTTGCCAAACCACTCGATATCAGTTTTTCTTCTTATGTCACTGACTATCCAAATTTTTTTGTTTTTCGCTAAAAACAATAAGCAGCGAGGTCTATTGTTCTATGATCTAAAATGTCCATTATAATGAATTTGCATATAAAACTTGGATTTTTTCTATCATCATTCAAGGAGTGCAGTAAAACAATGAATTATTAAAAGCGACTAATTCATTTTTACCATTATACATATCAACAGCCGCTCGACAGAAGTAACCATAATCCTTTCGTCTCATATCCTCGCCCCATTTGCTCATTTCAAGCCGATACTTTTCCTTATATTTTCCATCACTGAGCAGGCAGTCGAGATCAAGGTTCAACATTTTTGCCCAGTGACTTTTGATCGGGCCCGATATTTTAATGATTACGCTCTCGCTAGATCCAATTCTAATAAACAATGAAAACATTTAAGTTCTGTTGGAATATATGAAACAAATCAAATACCTTTCGTGTAAAATATCTGTGATGTAATCTTTTCCCGACTTTCTCTTGCCGCTAAAGAGAAAAATTTTTTGTGGCAACGTACAGGGTTCAGATTTTTCTGAAGGATCCGAACTCTCGGTTGTCATTGTACAGCTACTATCAGCCATTCTGCTGTGTTGTGTATTCTGGCCTCTGGGGCCCAGACTGCCCAGAGTCTGGGCTGGTACAGTGATACACAGGTATACGCCAACCGTGCAGCTCATGTAGCGCCGCCATCGCGGATAAATTGGCAACTCATTAGATCCGTAGTTTTATTCGTTGAAATCGCTGTTCTCTATTCTGTACTTTCATTGTTAATAAAGATGTCACAGTCACATCAGCGACGTGTTTATACCCACGAACCGATAAGCCGGTCTTGGAGCCACACTGAGTTTTCAATTTCGTGCGATCTCCATTCAGCTATAAAAATTAATTATTTTTCTTAAAATACACTTGTACACGAATCACAACAGCACATCTGTGTAAGTATGAAGATTTCGCCTCGCGATAATAAGACTGTGGTCTCGAAATATCCGCGGCATTCCCAGATGGCGACATTCAAGCATCGGATCAATCTTTCTCTCTTTTGGTTGTTCACCTCTGTAATGTACCGAAATGTGACATCGCTGCTCGTCAGAGCGCAAACCTTAATCGTATAGATTTGGCACCTCAGCCTAAACGCTCGCAGTAAGCTCGGAGCGTCTTATCCGAGCGTCAGTCGTCACTTAGCTGTTTGTATCAGTCCAGTATCACTCACATGGAAATAAAGACTCGTTATTGTTCATCATTTATATTTATTCCCAAACTGATATTCGTCCCCACGACTCACTACATTACAACCTCTTTGGCCTATCCGCACCATTGAGCTTATATCTGTTATGCACTTTCGCTTTTACTCCTACAATCCCTTTGGTGTAAAACCATTTCGGAATTATTTCCGTTTGCGATAATGTGCTTTTAAGGTATTAACGATATTTATTGAAACGGGGTATTTTAGCGTTATATTCCCTTGTGCGGTTCCTACATTCGGCGTTCTTTCCGTTATAGTCATTCCATCTTCCGAGTATCGCATTTTCTAATTACAAATTAATATTAAGTCAATCTTAATAAAATATCTCTAAATCAACTAAAAGTAAATCTTAACTACCATATAGAAATCTAAATATTTTAGAATCTCTTCAATTCTTGTCCATAAAGATCCATTTTTGTAAGTTACAATTACGTTCTGTCAATTAGCATCTTCTCCGTACATCTCGATACACTACTCACTACAAGATGGTCGTTGGAATCTATTAGACATGTACTTTCGTAATACATAAAAATATCAAGGCTGCTTCTTCATGATTTAATACATTTCGAAGTGCGTGACGTCAGCAACTTTGTTCGGGAAGAGATAAATAATTGCTGTAAAATTCCATGTTTTACGCTTAATTCCCATTAACAATTTAACTTTATGTCAGACAAGTGCTAAACACATTTTCAATTCTTGATGGTACCATCGAGACGTTATGGTCATTGCGATAATTTAAATATGTTTTCGGTTATGTTAAGACAAAGAGTTCAATGGTCAATTCGTAATACGACAAACTTGTGAACCCTGTTTGCTTGTTTATTGTTAAATTTTCGAGACTGATACCACAAACATCGGCCCGGCTATCGATATGAACTTTGAAGCTATATTTCATGCTGCTGATCCTTCAGGGAATACGTAAGATAACTCTAACGATGTTTATTATGCCCTTTCACGTATGAAAATGAGCTAGAGCACGCGAAGAGAGATCACGTGGCATTACGTTATACCCGAACGCGTGAGAAGACCGACAGTTTGGTAATCTTTTACGCTGTCTACGCAACTGAGAATGACGCCATGGACGGTTAACATGTAGCGAACCGGCTGCGCTACCGACAGCCCATAGACTTATAAAGATAAGTTGAAGCTAAACGCTCCCATAAGGCAGGGATGCCAGGTTTTTAGGATTTTTTCCCACATTAAAGTCGCTGGGTACCCTCTCCACCAGATCTGGTTTAGCGCCGGCCGCGCGCGCACCCGACGCACCGACCAATCAACATTGAGGCAGTGCGTGACGTCACACACTACGCCACGCGCTGTTCAAACGTTCAAAGTACAAAATAAATAAATACAATTATTAGCCGTACTATTATTTCTGAGTACTCTTAATCGATGAATAAAATGTTTGCTTTCATTAATTATTGAAATTGTTGATGTTTTTATGTGTTTTTTATTAGTATTTGTAAGAAATTCATGACGTTGTAGCGGTTTTTCAGTAAGAGTCGGGAAAATAAATCTTGTAATGTCAATAACATAGATACTTAGGAGATCATATAATGAAATTTTTCGATTTTGTCTTTTTCTCGTGACGATTCACTTTTCAAAAGTGAATTTTTGATTGCTAGTTTCAGATTGTATCCGATGTTGCACTATTAATATCACTTATCCGTGCTGACGTTAATATCGTTAATCATGTGCATTTTCCTACAAAAGCGCATAACTGCTTTATGGCAGTATACCCCGTCATTTTATAGATTCTGTTTTGCGTTGAAAGAGCTTCCAGTACTGTAACGGGACCCTCATCCGTGATCGAAGTGTACACTGAGAAAATCATTTATTTAATATTAACAAATCTTGAGTTCGATATAGCGAAATAAATGTTTAATTATTATAACTAAACTAAAGTCAAACCAAATAACATTTTTTTAATTGTTAGCAAATATTTTCTAGCTTCATTTGACACAAACCAATATTATTAAGCCCAACTAAAATTTGGTAATGATAACTAAACATTTATTTAACCATATTCAACTCTAGATTTGTAAACATTAAATAAATCGTTTTCTCAATGTACTTGCGTTAATGATGCAATCACAGTTCAAATATTGTTTCGTATGCGCCTAGCAGGATCAGACGAATCAAAAAGTGTAGACCTTCGTATTTTTGTCACGACAATGTACTGTCAAAAAGTGAAAGTGAAGTGATTGTAACTATTCATTATTGCACTATTCATTTGCTGACGGCTGTAAAATTAGTGAGCGTTTTATATATTTATTTAATTTAAATATTTATTTATGTATATAATATTATATACTATTTATATATATTCATTAAATAATCTTTCATAATAACTTATTTCATAAAAGCCCGCGCAGCTAGCCTATCTCTTTCGCACTCTTAGGTGAAGTACAGAGGTTTCGCCTCGCCATATAGGACAGAGATGTATTGAGCGCGTACTCTCTCGTTTCAATCGGCGTCATGGCGGGAGACAAGGGAGTAGTGGAAGTGGAACAGCCCTATGGCCTGTCAAATGCGCGTTTACCTATTTTCCTTCGTAGTTTGTCGCTCACGGGTCGCATTGTGCTGTAATTTAAGTCATTTTATTACAATTGCTAATCTTTCTTAATAATTTTAGAACTATTTCTATATGGTACTATTATGCATGCACACAATCATACATTTTGCTTATAAACATTCGTACCATATGGAGTTAGGTTAATTAATACATCCATTCATATACAGGCACGTGGTTTCTCCTCATTCTCCTACCGCCTCGATCCCTACCTCAAATATCGTCAGACATAGAAAAAAGTACTTTCGAATATTTCCTACATCACTAAACTGTATGAACCTAAAGAACCTAAACAACCTAAACAACCTAAAAGACGTTTTACGCATAAACATGCAGAAATAACCGCGAACCAGACGCGACTGAATTACCGGCTACCGTGAAAGCAGCCGTTCCAGTTCTCCTGACTGCCGATAGTGCAGTCGGTTCGCATAATCATAATAATAAGTATTAATATTAATTGTAAGTATACAAATATTCTGTGGAATTATTATATTAATTGATTTGTATCGATTTCCTGTTTCTAACTAGTGAGTAAGGAATTGTTCCTGTTTGAAACAGAACTCGACGAGTCTCCTAACATTACCGAACTACTCTATATAAAATAAGAATTGATATTGATGATCTCAATTAGTAGAGAAATAAACATGTAACTTTATATTCGAATGCGTATATATATATAATATCAATGAATAAACCAAGGATAAAAAAAGATTCTCAACTCTGCGCATTATGCATCCGTATTTAGAAAAAAAATCTCTTCGTCTTTTTCTGTTTCATACAGTTTAGTGATGTATAAACTACATACAATGTATTTGTCGTTTATTATCCACACGGCTGCCATTATCGTAGCCGTTTCCCTCTACCGTCCGTGGCGCGGTTCCCGGTTTGCTTAGACGAATCTTTTTCTCCAGATGACGACCTTCCGCTATCCATTCGCAGAATAAACGAGAGCAAACGACGAAAAGTATAAAAAGAATCAAGGACCCTTGTGATACTGATGTAACATTTTTTCACCTTCAACCAGACAAAATACGAAATGATTCGATAATAAAAATTGCCGAATTTACTATTATTAATCCTTTATAAATCACTCCCACTTCGCGGCTAGCTACCGTATTAATGCGTTATCCCCACTTTACTCTAAATAGTTCCGTTCCGTGACAATATCGGGCGGTGTAACTAATAAAGGGTTAATGTATCTTCTATAACAAAAAAATCGACGTTCATTACATATTGTCGAATGTGTGTACGATAAACAAATTATAGATTCAATAACATTTGACGCAACGATATATGTTGTATATTCCTCAACTTAATTTTGAATTCTAAAACATTCTAAAATATTGTAAATATTTTAGTTAATTGTTTTCATCTAGTATAGAATTGTAAGAATTATAAGTAAAATTGAAGTGACAACATATGTTTGCGTCGGTCCATGATAAAATTGTTATTAAACGAATGACATTTTTTTTTTCAGTGTGAGGGGAAAATCTGTCTAATCGCTAGAAAAATCTAAATCACTCGAAACATATCTGCGAGTTTTCTTTCTGCCATCTTTCTCGAGTTACAAAAATCTTTAATACTAATGTTAATAGTGAAAACTACGACATTGCTAAAGCTTAAAAGCGACGTAAGAGCAGAAGATATTTTAACCAAGAATAAAGTCGATAGGTATACTTTCCAATTTACGTCGACATACGTTGTGTTGTTGCACAATATTTCACCATAAAATCGATGTCTCGGGCCGTTACAATTAGTATATATAGGTCAGCCTTCACCTAATATCATAATCCATAACAAAATGTTACAATCTTATGAAAAACAATTGAAATTTTGTTACTTTGCTCTCCGAATACAGCACAAATTTCACATTATACTGTTATAGTATACCTAAAAATAAAAGTTCAGCAGCAACTACCCTTAAAAAAAAAATCTTGACATTGCCGCTACGTGGGCTGGTCCCCCTGAGACCGGTTGTGTGTATGTGAAGCATGCTATCTCTCTTTTTCTCTATAGTGAAACGCTGCTGTATATACGTACGTCAATCGCTAGCCCTGTTTCATCAGCCGTTTCTACTTTGCTCTTCACTCCCACCATACGCCTCTTTCGTGCCAGTTTCTTCTTCCCCCTTTTCGTTCTGACACATTCGCCAAAGGCTCACCGTCGTGTGCACCCGGTTTTTGGTTCCTCTGGCTCTAAGGTCCCGTATTCTCTCTTGACACGCACCGGGAAATGCGCTGACGGAACAGTGCATGATACGTCACTAAAACAAAATTATCAAAAGTTCCTGCAATTGTTAAAATTCTATGGAAATTAATTAAACAATATAAATTGTTTTAAGACGATTTGTGACAGTTATTAATTTTGCAACGACATACGACGTCAGTTTTGCCTCACACCACCTGCCGCACTCGATGTCGGCGAGCTTCAAAGCCTTTGGATAATTAAACTCGCGTAAAAACAAATATTTTCAAGTGAAGTTACAAAATAATTGTTGTATTGTTTGAAATACTCCTATGATCATCGATTAATCGAAACGATTGAAATATTTGGCAGAAAGTAATCGGAAGTACAGTTAATAAGTGGAAAGTTTTCAGTAAAATTACCTACACGAGTATATCGCAATGATTGGAGGAGTATTAACAGCCTACAGTGTACACCGAAGACGGATTTGAACGTATCGTGTCCGGCTTTGGAAACGCATCAATTTTCTGGATTGTATTATAAACACATCATGATCCGAATGCTAATGTGATTGCGAGAGCTCCTGGTTACGATCGACCCACCGAAAAAGTTTCTTCTGCCTTCTTACATAATAAATAAAGCCCGACAAACAGCAATTCCACGTTTTATACTACACGCAAACGATAAAAACGTAGATAAACAAAATATTGCGCGAGTATATTTGTTTAGCTGTGCAGTGCCGAATTGAAGTACAATATTCCGGAAGACAAAGAAGAAAAAAATAAAGATATTATTCATCCGAGTTGACGGCAAAAACTCGTTGCAGCTGTATCCACAGTGGTTGATGTGAAAATTCGAAACGCTGCGAGAACTAAATCACTCGTACGTTCAGCGTTGATATTAACGAGGAGAGTATCGGGCATCGAGTACACCGCGAAGATAAAAGCTTCTAGTTGCATAGACGAAAGTCTAGACAGAGAGTGCAGCAGTCTCGATTCAAACGAATAGAATAAAAAAGATAGGACTCGTTTCGCAGTACAGAGCCGCCCTGTAAGTTCGACGCCGTCCACCCGTCAACGATAGCGTCGCGAAGCGAAACGCAGGAGCTTAAGAGCTCTGGAATTGCGGGGGTGGCAAGTTAGTCGAACGTGCAAACTCGAATCGCCACGATCACACGCGACTGCTGCCCGGAATAACAAGTAAATAGGAGCTGAAGAAGAGTGAGTGTCGGAAAAGAAGCCTCGTCGTTTATCATCCTCGGGTAGATGGAAGCAGTTACTCGACGAATCACTCGGGACCACGAAGTAGAAGAAGACGAAGCTGAAATCGCAGCGAAGGAGGAAGAAGTGGCGTCGAGCGAGAAAGAAGAAGAAGTAGTAGATAGAACGATAATAATAACGGTGGAACACGTCGACGTTCGCCAGTGGAGATTGACGGTACCCGACTGGCATCTGTCATCCGACCGAGATCCCGGGATCGTCGATTGCTCGACAAAACCAACAGTAACGCTCGACAACTCTGATTATCGTTACTCCACTGCACTCTTCCATCCGGCAGTTACGAAAACGATTCGGTGGCAGGAGCATTGACGTACGAAGTTGACCGATTGCAATATATTTTATTTGCAATAATTTATTCGCATTAGCGAAGAATATATACATCGTGATAGACTGATAGATCGTAGTAAAGAATTTTGAGGAAGAAGAAGAAGAGACATTTTGATACAACTAGAAAAATATGGATCGTCGAATTATTGTAGACGGCAGTCAAAATATCATCGATAAAATCTGCTGATTGGGCTATACCGGTAGACTTTTATTATTTATTTATTATCTTATGGATACAAAAGTGATGCGGTAGGGAAGATCGTTGAGCAGACTATTCTTCACTTATCTCTTATTCAATTGGTAATCTACCACGTAATTACGGAAGATTAGCGGGTGCAAGAATGACGCGAGAATCCGGTCTTTGGGTCTTCGGGTACGGATCACTCTGCTGGAATCCCGGTTTTGAGTTCAAAAGAAGCACCACTGGATACGTCAAGGGTTTTGGAAGAAGATTCTGGCAGGGGAACGCAACTCATCGTGGTACCACTGACAAAGTAAGTTGTCAATTGGAATAAATTTTCTCAAAATATAATAATAGTGCTTTTCACTGGTAAAACTAGTGAGCATTTTGATATCGGAGCAAACGAGACAATTATGCATACTTGGTATACGCTAAGTGTATATTTTTTTATTGATATATTCGGTTTTCTACTGATGCATTTACTATGAACAGTTTGTATTTTTCTAAATGAGAGCAAGTGGCCCTGCTTATAAAATATCATACAGAGCTCTCATAAATCTCCGATTTCCCGCGATTAATTTCGAATGCGAATCAATCGAATTTTTTAAGCAGGGGAAACAAGTATACAACTAATTGTATACAACAACACTTAGCAAGTGTAACAAACTGATAGAAAAATTCTATTATTTTATTTTATTATTATATATAATTAGGTTCTTATGATTCTTATGATTATGTTCTATGATTAGGACTAAACCTTTGTTCATTTGATATGTTTTAAGGGTTTTTAGAACTTACACAACTGTATTGTTTCATAGTCGTCCGTTCCCCTATAGAGAATAAAAGCATCAACGGACAATTTACTGTCGGTTCCTCTGGCTTCACCATAATTGCGCAATGGCAGGATCTGACTGTACTCATGGCGGCACAGTCAGCATAGCGCATCACCTTAAGGCGATGCGAAATCTCCATACTTACTCTCATGGCTGAAGTTATAGGTTTCCCCTCCCCTTAAGCAATATGCTCATTTTGTGTCTGTCTCTCTCAGATTGCTATACGTGCGAGAGACAAAGTACTGTTTTCCCATCGCGCATTTTTCCGCCACGATTGAACTTTCGGATAAAAGACAAGAATGGTAAACTATAGAATTGTGAGACTCGGTTCACCGTTCTCCTGTATTATCTCAAAGATTAATCGTTGTGAGACAATTAGCATTTTTCTTAATGATCGAGGGGTAGCACATCACCTTCAACATTTTCAAGTTGAGATACTTGTTGACTGACGGATAAATCCGCAATAAAATCTCGTTAACGGTGCGATTGAGGTCCGGTTCCATCGACGCGATTAAAACATTAGGTGAATTTTTTTTTTACTGACTTAACACGGTAATCGGAGTTCAAATTCCTGTGAACGTTTATGAAACGACAGCTAAGAGTGATAAACGCTAACAACAAAATATTAGCAGGAAGTTCAATTTTCCCTCACCAGCCCCACACCCGCGAATACAACAAGTACCACGCGCTCGCCTCTCACAACGATCTATTAATATTTTTATTCCGTTGTGTTCACGCGGGAGCATCGTGTGCGCGCGCTTTTCCTCTTTGAACGTTTATCGACTTCTGGATAACTGCCAGTTACGAGTGTATAACCTCCAAGCAAGCTCATAATACGGTTTTAGTGGATAATTTTGCACGCTTTATTTATTCTTTTAACACTCTGGTAATAAATTAATATATGTTGCTTTGAATGTAAATAAGACTCGCGCAGAGTCTTCGTTTAATTTATTCGCGTATCTTTTAAAATAGCAAATCAGCAAATCATCTCTCGAGAATTCCGCTTCGCATATTTATTTCATAACAATGTGCACGTTTTCTTTATCTCCATTAAATTTCGGTTTTGCGTATTTAATATAAATCATAATAAATCATGTCTACGTGTGGCATCTGTATCCATTCATTTGATTAATAAGATCAAATTTTGGGGTTTAAGTTCGTAGATACGATTCAAACATTAAGAATTAATTCATGTAGCTGATGAGCGATTCTCCAGGCAGTTGATGAGTCATCGTTTTTTTTTTTTTTTATACTTACGAATGTCATGTATTTTTGACAAATAGGACCTTCACTATGTATATTTTTATTCTCTGCTTGTTCCTATTGCCTGTGCCTTGGCAACGAATCGATAAGACACGTAAGGTGCAACAACACGTGTCGCATGTTTAAAACGTCGATAACAGATTAGTATACACGCTAATTTATTCTACGCTGCGGTTAAATTGTCATATTAGCTCGTGAGTTTTACATATGGATTCTCGGCTCGGGGAGCTTCGAGATTGTTTTCATGAATCAACGATTGAATTGCGTAATATACGTCGATCGATTAAGATCCAATTAAGATATAATTCACGTGCGAAGAGTCAGGTGCCGCCGCGGTACGCGCAATTCGGCAAATTCCGCTGGAGTATCGTCGAGTTTTTATATAAGATGATAGGAGCCCAAACGTTTTAGATTTATTTTAATTAACGAATGATAATATTCATGCGACATAAGCTTTCGTAAGATAACTTACACCGTAACTGCTTGGTTAAAAAAAAAAAAACAATCGTTACGTTACATAGTAGTTCAAGTATGTTTTTCGCAACTTTTGTGTTTAATTTGAAGTTAGCTTGTTTGCGACAAGCGTTTTACAATGAATCTTGTAATGTACTTGCATCATCTTTGTACTCAAAGTATCAACATTGATCGCTGCTTGGCTTTATTGCAATTAGGAAGACAAGCGTTCCATGACAATTTACACGTTATGCCAAAAGAGTAAATATTTCATTTCCGAGACTGTGTCGAGGAAAAAATTGTCTCACAAAATTAACGTAAATTAACGTAAACGTAAACATTAATGTTACCTTATCAGTCGCTATTCCATAGGATTGCACGTAGTAAATATTATTGGTATTATACAATTTTTACGAAGATTATTATCACATTTATGAACATTTATTTTAGTGATATAATTAACTCGACTCGACAATTAGAATGATAAATGAAAATTCCAGATTTGTATTTTTTAAAAATTAACTAACATGTTAAAGTTAACAACGTGCGTTTCACGTCTTTTTTCGTCTTTCTTCGATTTTATTACAGAAGTTTATGTTTTATTTAGACTTGAACATTCACTGGAAACGCAAAAAAAATATTTTAAAGTTCTCGTTTTATACCTAACGATACATTTTAAGTTATTACACAAGGAATTGCAGCTTTGATTTGATGGAAAGCGCAGTTTCATTTGATTCTGAACTGAATAAACGAGAACGCGCCCACGGTTTTTATATCACACGCACGTCTTGAAGTATATGCGGTCAGAAAGAAAAGTATATATAATGAAATCAAGTATCAAAGTTGTAGAAATCGACACCGCGTCCCGTGTGCTTGTTTCATTAGAAGCGTATATAAGCGGGGCTACTTGACTTACAGCGAATATATCTTCTTGCGACAACATTATACAGTGGCTCGCATTAATATTCGGACACCACTGTTTTTCAAATACGATTGTCTCGCAGACCTACATATAGTTGACTTGAAGATTTTTTTTTTCTTCATCGAGAAGTACACTTTTTCTAGATACCATAAACTTACTTTTTATTTATTTAATTAACATTATTATTTATATATGAAAAAGGAAACAAAATAAAGCTAGTTTTCGACGTCGCAATAATATTCGGACACTACGTAACTTTGTAGCAAATCCATTCTAAGAAATTGTTTCGATCGCTTAGAAGTTTTGTTTACAAACATAGTCGTGTTAAACAGTCAATTCCGAACATAATGTATCAGTTTATCTTAGAAAGACAAGGATCTTACATCGTTATTCACCAAAATGGGCCGCAAAAGCAAAAATACTTCGTTTGATATGCGCCAACTTGTCATTTTTCATCGAGAAAAAGGACGTTCGTACCGCGAAATTGGTCGTTTATTAAACCTCAGCAAGAGTACAGTAGCGGATATCATACGGCGATACAATTATGAGGATAGAATAGAATCTATTCCTCAAACAGGACGCCCGAAATCCCTTTCTGTGCGCGAGAAACGTACGATTATTAGAAATATCCAACAAGATCCAGGCCGGAGTGCTCCAAAATTAGCTGCAGAGTTGAGTGAACAAACTGGGAAAAAGGTGCATCCCGACACAGTGCGTAGAGCATTAAAAGAAGAAGGATACAATGGTCGAGTTGCTCGTAGAAAACCGTATATCAACGAGATAAATCGAAAGAAAAGAGTAAAGTTCGCCATGGAATATGTGAATAGAGGACAGGAATGGTGGAGCGACGTAATATTTGCCGACGAAAGCAAATTTAATGTTTTTGGAAGTGACGGACCCAAGATGGTGTGGCGAAAAGTGAATAAAGCTTTTAACGTAAAAAATTTAAGACCAACTGTGAAACACGGTGGTGGGTCTGTAATGGTTTGGGGCTGTATTTCTACTGCAGGAGTGGGCGAATTGGTTTTTATTGAGGGCATTTTGGACAAGATCAAATATTTGGACCTTTTAAAGAAAAATTTAATACAAAGTGCAACGAAAATGCAAATCCTTGATCATTTTAAATTTTACCAGGACAACGATCCTAAACATAAATCACGAATTGTCCAAGAATATCTATTGTATAATTGTCCGAAAGTGTTACACCCCCCACCTCAGTCACCGGACTTGAATCCAATCGAAAATCTATGGGATGAGTTGGACCGTAACATACGAAAAAAACCAGTCAAATCGAAGGGAGAATTAAAAATACGATTAGCGGAAGAATGGGAGCGAATATCCGTAGATTACGTAAAAAAAATTATTTTGAACATGCCAACACGCTTAAACCATGTTCTAAAACAAAAAGGATATCCAACAAAATACTAAAATTATTGTAATATAATTTATTTTAATCAAAAACTTATTGTAAAATATTTTTCGAACAGGTGTCCGAATATTTTTGCGACGTCAAAAATGAGCTATATTTTGTTTCCCTTTTCATACATAAATAATAATGTTAATAAAATAAATAAAAAGTATGTTTATGATAACTAGAAAAAGTGTAGTTCTTGGTGAAAAAAAAAAAATTCTTTAACTCAACGACAGGTACGTGTACGGAACAATCGTATTTGAAAAACAGTGGTGTCCGAATATTAATGCGAGCCACTGTAGTTAATGAACAGCAGATATAGTCAAGGCATTTTAAAATCGCACGCAAACATGAACAGTCACGCGCAGCTGTTGATCACTTTATGTTGATACGACAACAATAGTAAGGAAATATTCACTGTTATTGTTATTACTATTATTAGATTTATGCAAAAATGATATAACGTCGTTTTAATTGTACTAGAAAACCATATGGAAAATTCAACTATAGATTATATTTCACTTAGGAAACATTTACGTTTCATACTCCATGTAAAATAGAATAACTAATGTTTACCACTATTTTTCGTATATTCACGATAATTTTAATAAATAAATGTCTTATGAGGAAAATGTTTTGAATAGTAGAGCTTGTTACAGTCACTTAAGTACTCTGCAATTTTTTTCTCAATGTATATACCCCATCCGTATCTTCCCTTAACGAAAAGTAGAATTGTAGCCAGTTGGCTCTAAAACTAAATTTCACAATTGACACGGGTAATATTCTATAATAAAAATGGTAAAATTATATCTGCAGTTAACTTGACGCGCTATACTGAGGAATTCCATTTTGATGTATCATCATATATCAAGAAGCTGCAGGTAAAGTTTATTTTTAATTCAAAGTATTTGTTTTTGTATGTTATAGCCGGGACGGGTTGCAACGCTCGTTGAGGAGAAAGAGGTTAGTCATTGTATTAACAGACGGTATGGCGTGCTACAAAAGATTCGTTGTTGCGTAAAAGACTTAATAATAAAATAAAAATGTTTCTTCTTCTATTATAACAGGAAACGGTGTACGGACGAGCTTTTGAAGTTAAGAACGATGCCGCACTGCCGTATTTGGAAAAAAGAGAGTGCACTCTGGGTGGATACATCACGACGATATCTAACTTCCACACCCGCAATGGAAAATCCAGTTTTCCAATTGTTATATACATCGCGACAGAAAAGAACGATCACTGGCTCGGTGAGGCGCCACTTCATTCGATAGCGAGACAGATATCCGAGTGCGCTGGACCTAGTGGTCACAACATCGAGTATCTTCTGAGGTGCGTTTAAACAAAGAGCGACGAGTTTCTTGGTCGTTCTTCAAACATCGTGTGTTATTTGATAATAAATTGAAACGACAAGATTTACCAAGCGTCATTTAACTACGCATTTAACTTTTCACGTCATTCACTATAAATCTCGTGATATCACATCTCTGTACTGTTATATATGACGCAACGAGTGAAAATTGATCTTCGCACTTTCATTGAACAATGCATCGCGTATTATTGAGTACGTACAGCGATACGGAGTGTTACACGCTTAAAGATCGTTGCAGTCTCGGTCCTCGTAGTCGTGGTTCAGTGTCGAAGTGGTTAATGGTTAAATACGTTCCAGGCGATTAATTTGGTTGGCTCAATAAATTAATTGTTTGGCAATTAAATAATTGGTTGGCGTAACCGATTGATTGGTCGATCCACAAGTAAAATAAATCGCCTGGAGTACATGTAACCCTGCAAATTGCAATTGCAGAATATTTAGAGACTAAGAATTAAAAAATCTACAAATTTGAGATGAAGGTAAAAACGGATTTGATGAAATTTTGTTTCTTTTTTTTTTTAGATTGGCAGATTTCATGCATCGTTATTTACCGGAGGCTCACGACGAGCATCTGTTTACTCTGGAAATGCTGGTTCGCGCTCGAATCAAAGAAACGAACATGTGCCTTATTACGCTGATGGGAAATCGCGAATTCATTATACAGATGGACGAATTAGAGGGCGAATTGGCTGCAGACAGACGCGATGCCGAGGATAACGCTCACGCGAACAATGCACCGCGACAAAACTCCTTCGAGTATATTTCTCGAGTGCCCGCCAAGACCCTTCGTTGTCTCAAAATGTGATTATCGTTTGTCATTGAACATCGCTCCGATGCCGTTTGTGAGATACGCGAATGTAAGATATCATTCAACCTGCAAATAACGATGGGCTTTGGCCAGAGAAGAAAAGGTTTACATGTAGCAGCTTTGCGGCAACGAATAAAAGTGTGGAATTCGAGCCGAATCACAAGAAACCGCAAAGGGTTCTCTCGTTGAATGATATTAAACAGTATTTTCATGAATTATGACGATTTTTAACGATGGAAGAATTAATTGCCAAACTTTCGACGACTGATAAAGCGAGGACATTTTTCTTCCGGAAAAAAGCATGCAGAAGCTTCGAAACGTTGTTTTTTAACATTTTTTTTTTTAATTACATAAATTCACGCAGGAAAGTAACGATGGAGTTGTCGCTCATGAGTTCGGATACGTCAATGATGCCCGTGATTTTTAGATAATTTGAAACGAAGTGTATCATTAGAATTTGCGTGGAGAAACACATGAACCTTAGACAGAAAGGGACATAAAGGGGCACAGTTTAGATGGCACTGAGATAGATGTCTATCGTCAGATGGAGACAACAAAATGATTGATTGGAACACGAAAAATGATCGTGCCTTTGTGCGTACACATGGTGGCCGCATGATGTTCCTACGGGCTTCCATGAACGCCTCTGTCGCTATAAAACGTACAATACGCTTTTATATACATATTTATATATTTTTTTTCATATAACGATTCAGTATAAGTTTGCGCAAGAACGCGAAGGCTGGCACCTCCTCGAGTAGTACGAAATCTCGAGAAACGATTATTTTATTACGTTTTCGTATATTGACGATGATGCGAGAACATTTTGAAATAAAAATTACGACGCTTTTTTTTTATTATTCAACTGTTTTACATCTTTTAATGTCTCGGATAATTTTCCATTCCAGATTAGAGATGAACTGGATAGTCTCCAATGGACGATTCGGTAAATACGGGAAACGTTTGGCAAAGAGCGCATTAAGTATACTTCCTAATAGACAGAGGGATTTAGTAATGTAAACAGCATCGTTGGAATGTGTAATGTAGTGAGTCGTGGGGACGAATATCAGTTTGGGAATAAACATAAATGATGAACAGATAACATGTCTTTATTTATATATGAGTAATGACTGGACCTATACAAGCAACGGTTAGGTTAAGACTGACGCTCGGATACGACGCTCCGAGCTTACTGTTCGCGTTTAGGCAGAGGTGCCAAATCTATACGATTAACGTTTGCGCTCTGACGAGCAGCGATGTCACATTTCGATACATTACAGAATGCTTAATTGTTGATAACCGAATGATGTCAAAAGAATGAAAAGAGAGAACAATACTTTGGCCTCTTCGCACGATTGTAGGTACCGAGCGGTAGGTACAACAACAACCTTGTAAGCTCAGTGGCATCAAGGTTGTGAATTCTCGTTGGTTTCGAAGAGCTCTTAAAATAACTGCAAGCCTCTGATTTAAGATTTGAGGTGAGGCGCAACACGTGGTACATACGTCGCATATACCAGATGACACCAATACGAGAGAGATAGGTGTTAATTTTCTATATACCGGCATTCAGAATTTATTGATATTTCGGAAAAAAGTAAAGTGTCACCATACGCAGAGACGCATAATTAAACTCCATGGTGACACTTTGAATTTTTTTTTTATGTCTGCGGTATCTAAATGTTTACAATTTTTTTTACCGACTGAGTAGGTTTTTTCCTTGAGGTAATGTGCTAAACACGTGCTTTATTCCTATAAGAACGTAACACGTGCGAGGGAGGTAGGAGAGATTTTCCATTGCGAATTTCTCTGCCATGATCGATCATTCGGACATGATGTGCTAACAAATTTCTGTCGGTCTTTCTCGTTTCTTCATAATCACCGACGGTGGTATATCGCTTGCATTTACATAACCTTAAGATTCTACATTTTCTGCGGCACATGTCGTTGATGGTTGAAGCACGACGTGAAATCTTATTAGCTTTTAGTCAAACATTAACTGTGCCCCTAAAAGCAGTTCTGACAAACCGACGGCAGTATGTCACATCTTGTTCCGGAGTTGTGTTATGTGCGGTCTACGCTCTGCGTCCTCTCTTCCGCACGGAACATCCGCTGTGACATGCGCGCCATCTTACCAATTTCGCTTTAATCATCTCAGCCTTGCGGAAGTACCCAAAGTCCGAAAGTAAGCAGTGAATACTTGGTTAGTACTGTTAGCAGTGCACCGCAATTCGCATATCGTTGCGACGCTAAGCAACACACACACAGTGCCGAGTTCGTCAGCGTGCATAGAAACATCAAGCAACAAAGATGGCGGCGAGTATAAACGGCATTTTTTGCAAGGAACTGCAAGATGCGATATTACAAAGTAAAGTGTTGGTTGTTGGAGCCGGGGGAATTGGTTGTGAGATCCTCAAGAATCTCGTGATGACCGGGTTCACGGATATCGAAATCGTGAGTCAACTGTTTGTGATAAATTGTGCAGAAAAATACCCGCGTGCCGGGCACGTTCTCCCACCTACGAACTGTCTCGGTGCACGCTTCCTTCCCGGTCTTTCGGTGCAATACGTGCTGCATACAATGTTTCAACGTTTCATACTTACGATAATTATTTACTTTCAGATCGATCTCGATACCATAGACGTCAGCAATCTGAACAGACAATTTCTCTTTCAAAAACAGCACGTTGGCAAGTCCAAGTCGGCTGTCGCACGTGAAACCGCATTGATTTTCAATCCAGATGTCAAAATAGTGTCTTACCACGACAGTATTACATCGTAAGTTTATATTGCCCTCTAATTACTTGTAAGGTAAATCTTCCAGTCCTGGAATTTTAATCTGTAGCTGGACATCCTGTGTTGATCTATGCGTCATACTATTTTCATCAATGTATAAGCATATAGCGTCGAAGTACTGTTTGCGTCCTAGAACTGGAACAGTTAGCTTAAATCTAAAGGAAAAACAAAGCAGTTGGGACGATTAAGGTGACGCAATCTAATTAGTAACGACATAGAAACGTAGTTACTATGATCTATGCGAGGCCAAACAAACAGGAGTATCGGGCTAACCGTATGCATGACTCAGATTTGCGTAGACTCACAATATAAACTATGTCCTATGTCTAGAACAGTGTCCTTTCTCCAGCAATTCTACAGAATACTGTTCTCGTCTTTTATCCAACGGATAATCCTTGGTGAAAAAATATTGTGTAGAAAAACTAGCTCTATCCTTCTTGCATCCATACTTTGTCTTAACATAAATTTTTTTCAGGCCAGAGTACGGGTTGTCGTTTTTTAAGAAATTCTCGCTCGTCATGAATGCTTTGGACAACAGAGCTGCGAGAAACCATGTCAATCGCATGTGTTTGGCTGCAGATGTGCCTCTCGTAGAATCTGGAACCGCTGGATACGAGGGACAAGTAGAACTTATTAAAAAAGGAATGAGTCAGTGTTACGAGTGTACACCCAAAGCTGCTCAGAAAACTTATCCTGGTTGTACCATCCGTAACACTCCTAGCGAGCCGATACATTGTATAGTATGGTCAAAGCATCTATTCAAGTAAGTCGGAAGCTTTACAATACACGTTGCATGTTTAAATGTGTAGTAAATAAAAAATTATTATTATTAATTTGTTTAAATTGTTAGTCAGTTGTTTGGAGAAGAAGATCCGGATCAGGATGTTTCCCCGGACACAGCAGATCCCGAAGCAGCAGGTTGGGATTAGTATTAATTTTTTTCATTGAAATATTAACTCAATTTTCATTAAACTAAACTAAACTAAATTAAATTTTACTATCTTAAGAGTTGATGATGTTCTACTCTATCGATAACAAAGACGTTAATGCTCATTTATTTGCAACGATTGATTTTTCGGATACAATTTGAGAATGTTGAACTGCGTCTCACCATTCTACAGTTCATTATTCTCATCTTTTATCCAAAAGATCAATCGTGGCAGAGAAATTAGCGATAGGAAACTTTCGCTATCTCTCATACGTATGAGAGATATATGAGAGAAACAAACTACGTGTAGCACATTGCCTTAAAATACTTGAAATGTTAATAATTTACGTGAATCGACAGGTACCGCCGGGGAAGGAGCTTTAAACTCAGAGTCCAATGATAAAGGTAACGTAACTCGAGTTTCAACGAGGCTGTGGGCCCAATCGTGCGGCTATGATCCTGAGAAACTGTTCACTAAATTATTCCACGACGATATCAAGTACCTACTCAGTATGGATAATTTGTGGAAAAAGCGGCGACCACCGACATCTCTTGAGTGGAAAAATCTTCCTGACGAAGGTTTTATTTCTTAAAATCCTTAATATTGTCGAATAATTTTTTTTTTAAAAGTAGTAACGCGCCATTAATGGCTTTCGAAATTTATAGTTGCGAGCTGCAGCAAAGATCGTACAGACGAGTACGGCTTGAGAGACCAGCAGCGATGGAGCATCGCCAAGTGCGGCCAAATCTTCGCCGAGGCGTTGCAAAGTTTGAAAAAATCGTTGGAAGAGCTACAGAAAAAATCACCAAATGATCATTTAGTCTGGGACAAGGATGAGCAGAGCTCGATGGACTTTGTCGCGGCTTGCACCAATGTCAGAGCTCACATTTTTGGAATTCCACAGAAAACACGCTTCGACATAAAATGTAAGTATTTTAGAATAAATGATGATTTTATTTCTACTCTTTATTTTTTCGTATTCATTTGTTTTGCTTACCTCGTAGAGAAAGCTTTGTTATGGTGAATATTTTTTTATCATGAGTTTTCAATGATAATGTGTTAAAAATTTGTCAAAACGTCCACGATTACATTGAAAAATAAATTTAGGATTCGTGTGAATGTGTGCGTGTGCGCGTTCCTTTGTCTCTCTCTCTCTGTGTGTGCGTGCGTGTGTGTGTGTGATTATTCCGCAGAGATGTAAAGCAGTAGATCGCCCTATTTTCTGTAATTTTAAGCTTTTTTTTTTTACATAAATTAAGTATCATTGTTGAACGGTTGATATTAAATTTAGCGGGAATCGGTCAATGAGTTTTAATCTAATGCATATTGTTTAATTTTTATTTAAAATGTTATTGCTTTAACTCCCACAGGTTTTGAGATATCACGTAACATTTTTGGAGAAACAAATAAATTATAATTTAAGGACGAAAGTGAAATTATGTGTCAAAAAGAAGGGGAAAAATTTTGAAAATTGCAATTTGCTTATTTAAAATTTAACGCAATGCACGTTTTCTTTATGAAGAAACAAAAATTGATAAAGATAGTTTCACGTCAATAAATTTTCTGCATTATATGAAATTTGGAGGAAGCAATTAAAAAATTTAAACTTGTAACTTTTACTTCCTTGTAATTCAACATTACTTTGTTGCGTTCTTAATGTTGTCACTCTTTTTTTCTTATTTACACAGCAATGGCCGGCAACATAATCCCAGCGATAGCCACGACAAACGCGATAATCGCTGGAGTCGTAATACTGCACGCTTTTCGAATTCTCGAGGACAATCTCAAAGCATGCATATCCGTTTATCTGAGGCTAAAAATGAATCACCGAAACCAGTTATTGGTGCCTGAAAAATACGTCAATCCACCGAATCCTAAGTGTTACGTTTGCGCACCAACTCCACAGGCTGTCCTCGCTGTAGACACAACGAAAATGACGATTGCCGAGCTCGACGATGTTGTACTAAAGGGTCGACTCAACATGATAGCACCGGACGTGATGATCGATGGAAAAGGTATTGTTGTCATCAGCAGCGAGGAGGGAGAGACTGAAGAAAACAGCGATAAGATTCTTGAGGAACTCGGCGTTAAGGATGGGACCATATTGAAGGTCGATGATTTTCAACAAAATTACTCTCTCACTGTTACGGTTATACATCGCGACAGGCCCGATGCGAGAGATAACAGTCCTGACTTTCTTGTTGTTGCTGACGAAAAGGATCTTAAGCCTAAAGACGAGGTGGAGAACGACAAAAATCCATCTACTTCCAATGGTCAGGTATGTTACGAAATAAAAAGAATCTCTTATTACGTAAAAACTATACAGACAAAATATTAAACGACAAATAATAAAAGTACATTATAGTGCGAGATTGAGCACACTCACGATGATGTGACGCACTTAAAAAAAACTGTCATCCAATTTACTCAGAGCCTGTCAAGGTAGTCTTTTCGTGAGAATCACTATTAAATAATTAAATCAATTTGTTATATGTTGAATAGTTGCGAATGCGAAAAATTTTAACGCGTTCTCTTATTGGAAAATTTCAACGAATAATACATACACTTAACGAATAGATGCATTTAAAATATCCTAAAATATTTCCATAAGTTTCTGGAATACGTAGATATCTCATTAAATAAATGAAGTTAAATAAGTAAATCCAATCGCATATGGCTTTTGTCACATGTACGTGGACAAAGTAGCTCGATGGATAAATTGTAATGCCTCTCTCGCATGTATGGCGATCTTGGAGAGACCAACGACGTGTAGTACATCGTCTTACAATTGAAAAAAAAATTTCAGATAAATGACGTCGACGACGATGCCGTCCTCATCGTCGAGACTGAGACATCTCTACAGGCCGCTGAAACGTCGGAAGTCGTGGTAAAGAAAAGAAAAACAAAATCTCCGACTATCGAGGATCCTTCACCGAAGAAACGAAGAATGACGGCTTACTCGAGCGACGACGACGTCTGCATCGTCGAAAACAACTCGGAGGTACAGATAGTGTCGGAAACGGTTTCCGAACCTGTTTTCAATCGAAAATCGCGTGTAAAGAGGGCGCGACAATCGGTCGAAGAAGATTGTCAGATAGTTTACGACGAGGGTGACTGCGACACCACCACGTCTCCCACAAAGAAAATTAAGGAAATTACGAACTGACGCACTCTGTCGTTAAGATTTCGTTTATTTTTCTTTTCGACCATTTCGTTACCGCGATCACGAGAAAATGAGTTCCGGCCACCAACATCTATCATTCCTCAATGCTATTCGGATATTTATTCTAAGGGCCGAAAAGCAAATTTGTCAAGGATCGAAGAATAGTCGATCAAAGTTTGACTTTGCACAAGTACGAGCAAACGTATTTAGAATAAGGCGATGCAATGGTTTATAATATAAGCATTGTCCGAAATGAAGTTACCGCACAGTATCATTTGAAACATTGATAGGTCACTTCAAACAAAATAATATTAATAAACCCTCCAATTCATCAAGAAGGAAGATTCGAACTGAGTCTGAAAAAAAAAAATCATTTCTGACGGTACAACTATTTTTAGTTTGTTTTTTTTTTTCTTTCTTTTTATTCTTTTGTAACATATAATTAACCGTAAAATTGGAATAAATTAATTTTCAATTGCAGAGCGCCGAATTAAAACGTTTCGATCGCGTATTTATCAATACGTACTGCCCCCTTTTTCTCCTATTTCAGCGCAATTCACGTAATCTTCGTATTTGTAATCAAACATTTCAAAGTCTATTCTATATCGCTCGTACAATCGGAACGCGATGTCGGGCGATAAACTTGCAAAGTAATCGCAAGCTAGCGGAAAGTCAGTCGTACCACCCCGAGTGGATTGCAATTTTGGCAAGTCAGTGCGATTCTCGTCGAGGCCGAGCTTCGCGAAGATGTAATTCACATCGCTCAACGTATAATTGTCCAACTTTAGTATGTAATCGAAGTTCCCGGTGCATATCGAACAGTGTTTGTGATACTGGTACCAGTGGACGTCGTCGTTCAACGGAGGCTGCTTCAATAGCCACGTAACGAATTCCGTAAAAGTTGGAATTAATTTCAAGCTGAAAAAAAAAACGTTGAGAATTATATGATTGAAGTATGGAGTTTCTTAAGCACATTGAACTTACCGTCGATGTGCGTTAAATATCCGCTGTACAGCGTTGCCAATTGTTCGGTTTGAGTAAAACAACTCCGGTCTCGTCAAATAAAATATTCGAGGTACGTAAATCCATGCCTGAGCTGTGTATCGTGAGTTATCCGCTATTCTATCTCTGGAATGTGTAGTTCGGATTGTTTTGTGTTACAAAATCTTACGTTGTGCGAAACGATTTACCTGTAAGACGACACAAGGCGCTCGAAAGGATGTCTGACTACCAAAAATTTAAATACAGTCTTGTCGTGAATGATCCTTTCCAATTCCTCGAGACTATGGGGTGCCAGGAAATTTATTTCTCTGATAAGTAAAACATTTTATTTCTTATTCTTTAAAAAAATGTTAATTTCAATTGAATTAAAAATAAATGTTTTAATTCATTTAAAAAAAGAAACGATATTTTTAGTTTAAAATTAATTTAATATAATGGATTTTATTTATTTTAAAGAATTCATTTAAAATTTAGACGTCTAGGGATTTGAAAAAAAATTGAGGATCTTTTACTTGTAATAATTTCGTGCC
Source organism: Cylloceria caligata (assembly GCA_963942595.1). Lineage (NCBI taxonomy): Eukaryota > Metazoa > Arthropoda > Insecta > Hymenoptera > Ichneumonidae > Cylloceria > Cylloceria caligata. The sequence continues at coordinate 12,406,575 of OZ012706.1, read as the reverse complement.
ACTCTGCGACCCCTTAATTCTCCGAAAAATTTGGTAAAGCTGGTCGAAGCGACTTTCCGTATCCAGCAATAAAGAGCTCCGTGCTTTGGGCTGTACAGAAAGTGTCTTCTTCTCGGTGCTTCAGTTTCATTGTACTTCTCGCAAGTTTCATAGACTCGTTGAATCGTTCGATGAACTTTCTGAACGAGCATTTAATCAATTAGTGGTCGATTTATCGCGATACTTTTGTCTCAATAACAGTTTACCTCAGAATTAAACGCCGTTCCACGTTTAAACTTTTCGAAACGTACCATGGATCCTTCCTCGAAGCCGAAAGAAGATATATCTTCACTTACATTCCTCACTAAATGTAGAAACGAACTATGGCCTTCCCTCGTCGATAAATTTTCATTTTCAAGCAGGAAAATCGTCTCGACAACCGCATTACGATTAGTTATCGCTACGAGAATAAGCGAACACGCAACGATGTACATAAGAGCAAAAAGAGTATATTTTACGAGCTGAACCGTGGAAGTCATCCTCGATAGACTGCTCGTCGGCTTTCCCAACAAAATGCTCAACGTGCGCTCGAAGATTAAACGACATCCGTTGTGTTTCGATGCGGGGGTGGATAGTTTGATAATGAATTATCACAAGCAACTGTACGATCGAGCGCGTCCATTTATTGTGTTTTTTTATATACCAAACGGCACGAGCTAAACGAATTTCCCATTACAGCGTGCATATCGAGTATACGCACAAAACGCCCAGGAATAATTTTTTATTATCTAAACGTTGACCGGACAATTATCCGAATCGCAAAGAAAAAAAAAAAGAAACTCATTGCCAATTATTCTCGGTTCCTATTATTTTTTTTTCATTTATCATAATTCAATTGATTCAAATGCGGCAGTGATCAGTGATTGTTGATTATCGAGACGATAAACTATATACGATTCTTCCGTGTCGGTTTCCGCTCTTCGATCGTTCAAGTACGTAAAAAACTATTATGTACCGAGTCGTATTGCAATATAGGTTCATGAAAATATGTGGTTCTAGACCGGTTGAGGGTAAAAGTGCATACAAATATAAAAGGTAGGGCGGGACGTGTGTGTAGGATCGCGACGAGTCCTCGAGAATCTGCATTCGAGCGAGCGAGGTGGCTACGACTATAAATTCTCAATGCTTTCGGTTAACCGCGGGCACGATACATCGTCTTGTGCGACAGCGATAATTTCTCTACCGGAACGAAAGATATATCGGTCAATCTGTCTTGATGTATTAGACGAGGATGCTAAGCGACTACATCAATGTGCGTTGTATAAAACAACGTAAAGTATGTATTTGTATGTCATCGCCGTGCGTAAGTGCTCCGAGATGAGTGAATTATCCTAATTGGCGACCAATCAGGATTTTCTTCGATTGTGACGCGAGGATCGGCGATCCCGGCTTCATCTTCGTTCACGATATCGGCGATGACGATCTCGGGAAGATCTGTGCTCGCTCTGGCGATTGTGGCGAGATGTCGTTCTCCACAAAAATTCGTCAACGCTACGCTCGTAGCTGCGCTTGTCCTGGGTGGAAGATGCAGAACTGTAGTCCGGCGGCAGAGGGAGACCGTCGTAGTATCGCGGTGGTGGAGGTGGTGGCGGTATAGAATCGTACGGATGAGGAGCCGCGTACGGTGGAAGCGGTGGCAATTGATGCTGCATCGTTCTCATGTAATCAGCGACGTACGCTTCCGCTGCGGCGGCCACCCCGAGACCCGAACTACCGCCGTATACTCTGAAACGATATTACGATTACACAAAGCCATTTATCAATGAGTTGGTACAAATTTCATACAATTTTTATTCGTTGTTTTTTTGTAGAAATTAACTGTAGACTGTTAACTTCGAATTGTCTGTAAAGCACATTTTTTATTGGAATATATTGAATTATTTCCAACTGCGGACTACTCAACAATTTGTACACGTACTTTGAATAAGACGGGTCCCCTCGACCGAACCACGACGGATAGCGACTATGATGATCTCTGGGTCCTCTGTTATCCGCGACTACGTGTCCTCCCCTAGCCGCCATTGAGGCTAGACGCGATCTTGAAGTGAGAAAGAGTTTACGTCCGCCTCTGCCACCACCTCGAGTACGCAAAAATCTCGAGCCGCCGACTGGCCGGTTGCTGCGAGACCTTCTCGACACGCGATCTTTCGTCACGTACTTGGCTGCATCTTTTGACTTTCTCAGAATCGGCGTCATCTCGATTCCTATTGATATTAATAAGAAGTCAAGGATTCGTATTTCCGTCGATTTTTCTTTTATATAATAACTTTTCTTTACCCTCATCCTCGGGAAATAATCTACAAAGTTGCTCAGCCACGTGCGGCTCGATTTCTTGTCCATCGCGACCAATCTTCACTTGCTTTCCGTCGTTCCAAGGATTGTAAAGCTGCAACGTCGATGTGAACGGCAAATCCTTTCTACATATCCAGTCTACTTTGAAGACACCACCGAGCGCTTTTGCCGATAAACCAGGCGGTAATACCTGCAATAATTTCAAATAATTAAGTTGTATCAAATACAACTGATTTTATTTATTGAATTCAATATATAAAAACTGCAGTGTCAACCTACCCAAGATATCGCAGCACCGTCTCTTCTCGACTCTGTGCTGAGCCTCGCAAATCCCGCAAACTTTCCAGACTCCTTTACCGAGAAGATGAGTAAAACATTTCTGGACTCGCGATACGCCTGATTAAGATTAGCTTCGTTCTGCGGCAATGTACTCCAAACACCCTTGGCTTTCGACAGCGTCACGTTCTCCGCGTTGTTCGACTTGATGATAAAAAATCTGCCAGCAAATACTTTAAAACAGGTGTCGATTCTTTTGAAACACAAATAAAAGGTCTTTGATATATCCAAACTGTAACATACATTAACATAACATTTTTGTCGTAACTCCAGGAAAAAGCTGTTTTTTTTAAATCAACTTCATTAATTTACTTTGTTACTTTTTCTCGTAGACATTGACTTAATTTCTCAACGGTCAAGGGTCATTGATCCAAAAAATAAAACTAGAAAATTCTATTGTAACTTTGATTAATATTTTTTTTATCTTTCTACTTGGATGTTAAAAAAATGTAATTAATATAATTAATGAGATAGATGAAAATTTTGCTTTGAAAAAAAGTACTAACGGATGAAAAGGTCGTATTCGTATCGTTTGCACAGACGTTTCCTCCTTCTTACACGCATTTATAATGTATATGAGGTATTAATATCGAACCTTGCATCTCTAAACAAGTAATTCAGTTTCGTTGTGTAATCGTAGTTTTTCGCAATTCCTTTGCTCTCTTTGGATCTCGCGCGTTTAGTTTCAGGACTGGATGACTTGTCGGAGTCTTTGGACCTCGCGCGTTTTCCTCCACCCCGTCGATTTCGCTTGTTGTCGCCTCTCGACGATTTTGTAGACACAGAGCTGATGCTGGGTTGCGTAGAATCTGAGTCTGATCCACTGGTCGAAACCTCGCTTCGCGTATCGTACGTCTCGTCGGCACCGATCTTCAACTCGTCACCCATGTCGTTTTCGCCACAGCTAAGATTCAGATTGTCCGCATCCATACTCGCGTTACTTCCGCAAAAAATTCTGCGATTTGAATATCTCGCAAGTACCGATGACGATCAGCGCTGTCGCTTACAATTTTATATCCATGTATTTTGTATAACGCCTCATCCAGGGTGTATGTCTGTAGCTAATATGTTTCTGAAACGCAAATATGAGAAATAACATAGAAAAATTTAGGAAATCACGAAAATTTGCTTCATACTGAAAATCCGAGCGATAGAAAAATAATTTATCGATGCATTTGGACCAAAATGAATGAAAATTGTAAGAAGTAAATTAAAGAAACAAAGAATAAATTAGTCACAAGTCTCGCCATCGATATCATCGATCATACTTTGTCGATAAAGATTTATATCGCGATCCAAAGAGAAAAAAATTAATTAAATTAGAATAAAAAAAAAACAATTTGCACTCAGGATTAACCGTAGGTCACTTTGAGGATTACAAAAGGTTGTTGTACTGTTTTTTTTACCTCTCAAAGTGCAAATAACAATACCACTGTCTGAATTACAAGCCTAATATTAATTTAAAAGAAAACAAAACATTATTATGCTTATAATAAAAGTAATAACAATTCATACTTCTTGCGATGCTTAAATAGTTCCAGACAGTTCACTAAAATTTGCCGTACGACAGTCAGCATAAACAGACTCAAAGTTACGTACGATCGAAGGTTGCAACGGCAAATACAAGTCGCTTTTGGCGCATCATCATTAACAAAACACGAAAAGTCCATGTAAAAGGTTCGTTCGTTATACACTATAAAATAATTATGTTGTAGCGCTTGGACCAAATTTGTTGAAATTTCCATGGCTCCGACAAATCCGCGTTGTTAGCACACGTGAATGAATAACTTTTTTTTCTCTCAATGCACAAAGTTTGACAGTAAAACGTCAACAATTAAATATTTCTTTTTTTTTTTTTCTTATTTCTTTTCTTTTAAATGAGTCGTTATGCCAGGACAAAAACACTGTAACGATAGTCCTCGCCGATTGCGAAAAATTCAAACTTTTCCTTCATCCTTTATAGCGAATGTACAAAAGTTTATTTCCTTTTCTTTTTAAACTTAAAAGCAAAATCACAATTCAAGTCCTCATAGCTTTTTTTTTTCTTTTCTTTTATCTGAGATTAATCGAAACGCGAACGTGCTTGAATCCCGATATCGTCAACTGTATGTTTTATTATTTAAAATATATCTTTCTCAGTTTTTAACTCCCGATTGCCCGCAGGCCAAAAACACGAGAGAGTTATGCGTTTTCTTAGTTATAAACACGTCGCAAGTGGATAAACAAAGGCAGAATCCTTGGTGAGGGTAGCGCAATTGTTGAGGGACAGACCATGGCTGACATGTTCCTCGTTAAATAGTAAACTCGAACTATTTATTTATGTCCTCGGAACGTCACTAGAACCATACTCTCGAAAATCATCGTTATCGCTGCAATTTTAGATCAAAGTTCGTGGATATCTTTTGGTTTCTTTTTTTTTTAAATATCTTATTTCTGTTTGCAAACATAAGTCCTTGGACGATATTACAAGCCCCTGACTCGGCTTGCACACACTTACGTGTACACTCATATACATATATATTTGTATGCATACGTATATATATGTATATTTTTTTTTGTTTCTTCACTTAAAACACACTTGGCACCTCACAATTGTACATACTATACTGCTTTCTCTCTCTCTCTCTCTCTCGCTTTATTTCTCCCAAGATGATCGATCGTCGCGTGTATGCCCAGTTGAAACATGCACGATCGGACTGATAAGCAACGATGATTAGGCACACGTAGACGGGACGCCGTTTTACGTCGACATACGAATACGACTGACGATAAAATTCCTCAAGTTTGTCTCGTCCTCCTTCCAGCTTCTACGAATGCGAAACTACGTGTACGACGAGAGAGAATGAACTACGGTAATAATCTGCAATCTTTTTCTACGACGGTGCAAAAGTTTATTCTTTTTACTCCAAAACCGGAAGCGTCACTGGCCGGTCTCGAGCGAGCATCGGATTTTCATTGGATTGCATTGGTCGATTGTACGACGAAACAAAGGGTGGGGTGATAGCCCGTGCAGCGAATTCGATTGGTTTATCGCGAGGAACGTTTTCAAGATTGTCGCGACAGCCGTTTGAACGTACGATACTCAAGAATGTGTTAATAGATAAAAAAAGGCATTTATTCGATGTAACGTTAATTGTTTTTCTATTAAAATAAGAGGTAATCGCTATGTCAAAGTCATGCGTATCAGCCTGCAGGCTTGCGAACGCTAAATTCCCTGCAGAGGAACGTGCGCAGCCATCTTTCGTGAGTCGCGTCGACCATCTTGATATACGGTACGAGCCCATTTTTCATAGGTTGTTGACACGGGCAGCTCCCAGCCGGTCGTAGAGCTGTTTTTTCACTCCGGGCAAAGCGAATCACAATTGAATTGAAAGTAATCGTGAGGGCTCGGTTGAAAATTCACGGGTGGTTCGTGCGGAGTATCGGACTTGTCGACGAGTGCAGTGCGATCATTCATGTTCCACGATTAATCCCCGAATAATCGTGAAAAATAAGCCTCTGTCACGAGAATAAGAAAGAGAGGAAGAGTAAAAAAGAGAGAGATTGGTAGAGCAGTGAGGCGCTTGTCTCTGGACACCGTCCCCCCTCTCACCTTCCCGCTCTTGACAGCCCGCTAAATCTAGTAGTACGCGCGCGGAGTTTCTCCGAGCTCGAGCTCTCGTCGAATTTCATTCGGTTCCAGGAATTAGCCGCAACATAAACTGCCCACCGTGTACTTATTTCAAAGTTAACTGCGTCAACAACATTTTCTTACGGACTCCGGAAGAGCGGCAATCGCGCAGTGGTGTCTTCTCGTTGCCTTTGCGCTCCGGAGAAATGGTTTCCTGCACATGGTGATACCTCGGCGCGGTAAGTCCATTATCACGAGTCTAACGTCGACGTATATTTACGTCCCATCAACGATAAGCAAGCACTTATCTCTCTTGATTTTCTATCTTACATCGGTGAATTGATGAAAATAGAGAATTTAGCGGTTAACGCGCGTACCTTGAGCAATATCGTGGTTAAGACGCCGGGATATATCGAACGCGCGACACACACCACCACCGAAAAGCATGCATCTTCCTGTCGAGAAATTTTATTCTTTTATCATCGACGTAGCCTCAAATTTCAACGGTCAACACCGAAGGGGAGTGCCCTTCCATCTTCCACGGCGATTCCAATATAATTTACGTTTTATAGTCCTCGAGCGAATACTTGGAAAAATATTCTTTTGTCAATCTTGCGAATGTCTTGTAGAAAATAAGCAACGAGCAGAAGGGTGTTGTTCACTTCTCGACTGACACTACGCGATTCGCATGTTACTCGTGTACACGGTATATATCAATCGAAATGATTCGCACGAACTTTTAGACTCTTAGCTCGTTGCGAATAATTTCTTTACTCAAATTTCCAAGGGAAATCAACAACCATACTCACAATTTATTCAGCATGATTATAAGCCGTAAGAAAATTCTTTTCTTTTTTTTTTTCTTATTTCGATATCGTAAAATGACGACCAATTGAATAAAATGCTACTAAAGGTCTTCGCGATTTCCGGTCAATCGTATAAAATTCGTTGCAACAACCTTCGTGATATTATAAGCTTAAAATTCGTGGCACGATTAACGATTAATAATCTTTCGTAATCGAATAAACAAAGTCCTAACAGCTTCAACTAATTATGCACAACTTTACGGATAGGAACGAAACTTTTATCTGGAACAATTTCACCTACTGATTGAGGTTGGGTTTACCAACGGATTAGGTTAGGCTCAGAAAACACGTACAGATGTGTTGGATACTGTGTGTGGCTGTTGGGCGGGAGAGCGAGAGAGATGGCAAACGGTTTGCGAAGGGGTTTCCCGATAAGGAATAAAATCGACGATATAAATGAACACGCGAGCGACGAATGCCCGTGGAACAATATATCGTTATAAAACCGGAGATTTCGTATATATGTTCTTCATTCACCGCCGAGATTATTGCGAGACTGTTTCCATTATCATTTCTTCCGCCAGAGATTTTTGCCAAACGTGCATAGTAACCAATCGATTATTTTTTCTTATGCAATATTTTTAGTTAAATTTGCACTGCGAAGAAATATCATTTTATCGAGTTAGAATCGTTCGGTCGACACACGGAGATCAAGACGGAAGAATGTAGAAGTGCATTGACATGCCGGTAGCGTAGAGGCGGTGCCGCCGTATACGAAGGGTGCTACTCGCGTGAGACTATTTCCGAGCGAGATGCATAGTTACGCATTATTATATAGTTGGGAGACTCGTACCGATTGAAAAAGGTGAAAAAAGCATATAACGGTAAAATAATATATCAATTTCGTCCTTGGTATATGACCATTTTCTCTTATACGCAATATACAATATGATACAAGATATTAATACCACAAGGATTTTCGTTTCCTCAACGTTCTCAGAAAATTGATAAGCCTGCGATAGCATACCTATCGTGTATCTCGTTATGCTGACTCTTGGTATAAAAGAAAACAATTTTTTTCCGTATTCCAAAGGTTACGAATCGCTATTTTTATTTATTTTTTTCATAGATTTATTAAATATATCGTTACGATCCTTCTGTCCTTAACATTTGTTTTATATATATATTTTTTTGAATCCTCGATGAAATAAATATTGTCAATTTTATTAAAGATTCTATGGATATTTAAGATATTTTTATCTATTTAAATTGATATATTTTGTGAAAGAATGATTTGGAATAAAAGAATTTGTTGATCGGTAACGAAGATCACGAGGAAGATACCGGTAGCCGTTACTGAGACAGAATGCAAATTGCATCGCACGCAATAGCTTCCTTCTCTCCTCTTAAACACGCCTCAAGTTCAGAGGCAGAGAGGCATACACACGGGACAGGATTCAAGTATTGATTGCAGGAGAAGCATAGTGTGCTGTTGCCGGTAGCGAACGCGGAGGAGGGTAAAACCCAGACAAGACCCACCTCTCCACGTGTATCCCTCTGTTACTATACTACGCACACAGCTTCATTCGGTGTAACCGTGTACGTATACGTACAGAGTTTTCAATTTTTTCTCATTCTCTACTCTTTCTCTCGATCTGTGTACACGGGGAATACTGAAATCGCGAGATGTACACAACCTGTAAAGGTATTTATCGGTTTTACGATAATAATAGCACAGTCGATCGATAAATAAAAGAAAAATACGTAAAAGGGCGCAGTCAAAGGAAAGAGAATTTTACTATATTGTAATTAGGTACGCACGCTCTTACTTTCTACTCAATGAACGTTTGATTTCACTTGATAGCTAAATTACTAATGGATTAACGTTTCACTGGATTAACCTTTTTTTTTTTTAAATTCTAATTAAAAGTACAATTAAACAATTATGAAGAAAATTTTAATACTTGGGACATATTAAGGTTAAAGTATTGTGTGAAATATCAATGAACGTACTTTGAGAGAGACATTTTCTCTATGAATTGTCGATATCGCAGGTGCTTGTACCCAGTACATTCACGTTTTAGCGATTTTATTTGTAACTCGAAGAAGTAGCAAAATTGTACTACCTCGAGGAACGAAATTATAGAGCGGTTTTTCCGATATCTTTGTTTTCCATCCAGTTGTTCCTTCTTTGTTTCCTTTATAAATATTTTAAAAATGTGAATAAAAAAGATTGGAATGAACTGGAATGAAATGATCGAACTGTACAAAAAATTATAGTTTCGACTGTAATGAAACTGTTTACAGAACACGATAAATATGGGAAAAGTTTTTTAAAAATCGTAAACGTAATAAACTCAAGTGTCGCGAATAAATCTCTTTGTCAGTGAATCGCGATGTACTCGAATATCGGTGAAATTATTTATCAAAAGCGGTACCCTTTGTCGAAGGAAATTGTGCAACTGATCCTTTTTGTTATAAGACAAAGCCTTTTATTACCGAATGTACTTGATTTTACTGATTTTCAGATTCTCGAAAAGCTGGCTTAACAACGTGAGCATACCAATGACAATGGGCTGAAGTACAGCGTGCTACAAAGCTCTTGGGATAAAAGTTCGTCGAGAATACCAAGTGGTCTCAGGTACGATATATCCATTACTCCAATTTTTTTTTTTTTTTTTTTCAATTAATTCAAACAAATTTTAAGTGATACTTTTAGTAATTAATCGAAAAATTGGCATTTTTGTGTATATTCCGATGGGCTTGCAAAAGCTCAGCTTTCTCATCTTCTTCGCTTTAATAAATAATTCGATTAATATCGATAATTCTCCCTCTAAGATTTACCTCGGGTCCTTGAGGGTTCCTTCAATGCAATCTTCCCTTTCGTCGTTTGATAATCTTGAATTCATTAAAACCTTCGTGATTCTAGGTTTGCCGAACGTTTTCATGAACTTCAGCTCTATCAGCTTGGAATCGCTATTTTCTATTACTATTCTCTCTCTCTCTCTCTGTGGAGCTTGCTGTTATCTGAATAACCCTCCGGCAATCGGAATAAATCGCCATGTCCTTTGCTTTCGGTAGCCAAAGTCTTTTCAATGAGAATCGTCTCTGTCTCGCTCCGTTATCCGATGTTCGCTGTATTCCTGATGACTGTGTCTAGACTTCATAGTTACCCTGGCTCTTTTGATTTCACAGTTTTCATTTATCTCCAGCCTATGTTCCGGCAATTTATTCGAACCTACCGGACAGCCAAATGTTCATTCTTCTTCAGCCATCTCGAATCTTATCATTCCTCGATAAACATCTCATGTTGATGAGGAAAATAATTGTTTTTCATTATTTATTTCGTGCAGAAATTCCCAGGTGCAACGAGAATGGCGACGGTGGATGAAAAGAAGCGTGTGGCCGGCTCGAAGGTCTCGCAGATAGCCAATATATTTCAGTCGAAACCACAATTGGAGAATCTAAGTCACAGAACAACTATTCTCACGGATGGTTTTAAAGAGCCACCGACACCGCTCAAGGAATCACCGACCCAAGTCACTGTCGTTAGGACCGAGAGTCACGTGGCGAGATTCAACAACGCTCGAGCTCTCTTCGAGAAACTTGGCGAGGAGAACAAACCTATACGACCGTGAGTCATGTCGACAAGCACCCTACTACTTAGTGTATATATCGCGTCCTGTTTTTCGCAATAAGAAGGATTCGCGTGATGTTTTCTATTTTTTAAAATTATTTGAATAAAAACAAAGCACATTTTTATATAAACTTAACTATCAGCTACTAAGATGACAATTTTTGTCAATTATGTCAAGAGTTTCCGTGATTACTCGTACCGATTGTGCTGGTTCCAAATTGATGAAAAGCCTGTAAAGTAGAATCTCGTAAATTATTTTTTCATTATTTTACACCATTCACAAAGCAAACTCTATGAAAACATACGTTGATCGGTGTTTGCTTTCTCGTACAGGAAGCATTGTGAACAGCGTAAAATAATGTGAAAGCAATTTGCATGGTTGCAGTTTAAAGGTTTGTTTATATAATTTAAACGCCAACCACGCTCAAAATTTCAACAGTTGCGATTGTAAGAACAATCGGACATTGTTCTTTTTAGAAAATTCAAAATTTCATACAATCTAAATCGTTTCAACGAATCGCATAGAATTCGATAATATCCGTCCTTGAATTATATTCTATTTAGCTGGAAAATATGTACGTAATGTCTCAAAATATGTAGAAGTTGGGTCAATCGAAATCGTTTAATTGGTTTTTTTTGTGAAATTCAACAAGAACCATCCTTCAATCATGCTCTATTTACGTATAAATTTTTCTCCCGTTATCTCAAAATTTGATGGAGATGGAACGACGACAAACTTTTTTTTAAAATTCTTAATTTCACAAGATCTGAACTTGTTCATTAATTACCGCTAAATGCAATATTAACGATCCAATGATGCTCTATTCGTGCAAAAATTTTTTTTTAGTTAGTGCGATATCTCAGAATTTTCGGAGCAATCACTGACAATATTCGAAAAACTCAATATACCATGAAATATTAGCTGCTGTAATTTGTTAGTTGTTCTAATAAATTACAATCAATAAAGAGTTATACACGTTCGTTTTAAAGGGATCATTCCATTTTTTTGAATGTCATATCTGGACGTAATTTGGCACAATTAAAACATATTGGCAATGAAAAATCAACAAGAAAAAAATCCTCCATCCCCAAACTTCCTTATTAAGAAACAAAATAAAGATGATTAAAAATATCGAGTCTTGAATTAGTTTTATGTGTTTTTTGATCGAATGTTTGTGAAACTAAAGCTGCGGTTTTTTATTCAGCAACTTCAGTAACACGATAAGTGAAAAAACGGATAAACTCGAATATTTATATCCTGGTAATTCTATTATCTATTATAGAATTAATCGTTCCAATAAATGACAATCAATAAAGAGTTATACACGTTCGTTTTAGAGGCATCGTTCCATTTTTTTGAATGTCATATCTGGACGTATTTCGGCACAATTAAAACATATTGGCAATGAAAAATCAACAAGAAAAAAATTCTCCATCCCCAAACTTCCTTATTAAGAAACAAAATGAAGATGATTAAAAATATCGAGTCTTGAATTAGTTTTATGTGTTTTTTGATCGAATGTTTGTGAAACTAAAGCTGCGGTTTTTTATTCAGCAACTTCAGTAACACGATAAGTGAAAAAACGGATAAACTCGAATATTTATATCCTGGTAATTCTATTATCTATTATAGAATTAATCGTTCCAATAAATGACAATCAATAAAGAGTTATACACGTTCGTTTTAGAGGCATCGTTCCATTTTTTTGAATGTCATATCTGGACGTATTTCGGCACAATTAAAACATATTGGCAATGAAAAATCAACAAGAAAAAAATTCTCCATCCCCAAACTTCCTTATTAAGAAACAAAATGAAGATGATTAAAAATATCGAGTCTTGAATTAGTTTTATGTGTTTTTTGATCGAATGTTTGTGAAACTAAAGCTGTGGTTTTTCATTCAGCAACTTCAGTAGCACGATAAGTGAAAAAACGGATATACTGGAATATTTATATCCTGGTAATTCTATTATCTACTATAGAATAGAAATGAGTAGTTGTGTTTTCTATTATCTACCATAGAATGTAAATAAATATTTAAGTATATTCGTTTTATCTCTAATCGTACTACTTAAAGTATAATCTATTTATATATTTATAATATTAATCATAAATAATCGATGTTTATTAATTAATGTTGTATTTTTGTTGTGTACATCGACAGATTGGATCGGATAGTGAAGCCAACGAATCTTCACGGACTTCGTTCTCGTTCAAGCTCGGCTAATTCGGGATCAGGATGCACGTCGCCGGCGCGTTCACCGCGTCCACGATCGCCTTCACCCCCGGGTGGTTGCAGGGATCACCTGAGCAACTGGAGTGCGAGCGTTCCGACGTTGAATGCCGAGCGACATTTCGAAAATGGTCATTTGCACGGTCAGGAGAACATTGCGGAGAGGCTAAAGCCTCGAGTGGGCTTCTCCAAGTTCGAGAAGAATTATGGAAAGGAAAATCGCTTGGACGAACGACCAGAGAGACCTGAGAAGCCAGAAAGACGACTAAACTCGAAGGAACTCATAGAGAAGCAGAAGAATTGGACGAGTCACTTCTCAAAGACAAGACCGAGCCGCTATAACTCTGACCCCAATCGCTCGATCGTCCAGACCTCCCTTAATCAAAATTCCAACAAATTCGCCGGCGATTCCTCCTCGCCGACGGATTATTCGCCAGATTCGGATTACCAGGAGATCGAATTCGCTAAACCGACCGATTCCGCCTGTCCTGCCACGAGATCAGCGAGTTTTTGCTCAACTAGACCTCCACCGACCATCTCGCCGCCACCGCCTCTACCACCGACGCGAAATTCCTCCGCCGTGGGTTTTAAACGCGAGAGACCCGTGAGCATAGCTTCGGTAAGTCCAACCGATGCGGAATCGCCCGTAAGTCCCGAATACGCGACGGTAAACAAATCGTTCGACTCGCCAACGGGGAGTATACCCGAATATGCGGTAGTGCTGAAGGGTGTCAACGCGAAACAACACCTGTTAGAATCGAAAGGAAAGGAGACGACAACGACGGCAGGGACAGCAGTGTCTCCAGTGCCCGAGTATGCCATTGTACAGAAAAATCCTTCCGGAAAGATAGTGCCAAAGGGCTCGGAGAAACCGAAAAATTCGAGTCCACAAATCGCCAAGAGCTCAACGACGAGCAACAACGACAACGGCGTCGTGAGTTCGAAGAACGTCACGAGAAATGCTAGTCCCACCGTCCAAAACCAAGTAACCCCACCGTTTCCGAGTCCGCGGGAAAAAATAGCGGAACTTACGAGTCTCGTGGGTGGATCCGTCGCGATACCGGAAAATTCTAGTATCGTCGAGGTCAATCAAACGCGAACGAAACGCGAATTGGATCATCTAGAGGCTCCGGATTACGTGAATTATCCTACGAGTCCTGTGCGTTCCCCGCCGAAGACTTCCGAGTGGCGGAACGTTTGGTTGGCGAAGAACGAGGAGCTCCTCAAGTCTGTTTCGATAACAGCGCGCAACTCGGATACAGAATCGACGACGGCGAGAAGCGAGGTCGAACGCACGTGCTCGCGGCCCGATTGGGCGAAACCTTCGGTGGACATCGAGCCGGTTAAGCGAGAAGTCGTGCCGTTGGAAGGAAGAAAAAACGAGAGGCCGCGATCGCCGGAAGCGGAGCTGAGACCACCGTCGGCATGCACCGACAGTGCTTCTTCGAGCATGAGCTCGCCCAGCTCGCCCTCCAAGGACAGCAAGGAAGAGAAAGCAGACAAGGAGATCCCCGAAAAGTTTCAAATCGGTGAGCAATCGCAGTTTTGCGTGGTCCTCTCATTTTTCATTTTACACGCAAAACGATCCACAACGAAATGACTTGAAGGCCGCCAAGTCTTCCACACGACGCGTGTCTCGCGGTCCTATGAATGACGCCCACCCGAGGGTTCAATGGTTATACGGCTTTCTAAAAATAATACTCCGAGACGCTCTCTCTTGCTCTTTTCCGTGCACAGCACCGCTTGGTCTCCATGCCCGTTCTTGTACACAAGCCACCGGATGAGATCTCCGTGTGCTCACGTTAAATTTGGCGAACGGCCAAAATCATGAAGAGTAAAAGTAAAACTCGTACACGAGAGATGTAAGAGTAGTGAGAAGGGAGGAAGGACGAAGTGCCCCTTCCCACTTTCAATCTTCTATATCCACTTTCCCCTTCCATCGTGAAACCGCACTCTCTCTTACCCGTCGCCCTTTTGCTGCACTCTCGTGCCTACTTCTCCGACTCTTCCAACAGCTCTCCACCTCCTTCGCGCACATCCTCCACTTTGGTTTTCGTCTTCTTCTTCCTTCTCCTCCTCCTTCGCTTCTTCCTCCTACTCTACGACGTTCGTATTATTTATAGAAATCAGTATGAGCGCCGATCGGCATCAGTTTGCACGTTTCTCGTCGGGCGCCCCCGTTTCTATTCTCACGCGAGTCGTACGTTACTGTATTCCGAAAACGCGGCGAACGACGGACGCACGAATTCAGCGATCTATATCAAAAGAAAAATACAGAACGATATATATATATATATATATATATATACTTCCGCTTTAGCGATCGCGAGTTTTAAAGCATTCGAAGAATAATGTAACGATTGGCCGGTAATTAATTACGATTGTTAATGAAACACCAATCTGATTTGTACCCTTTGCCGTATGATACGATATTGATTTATGTTCGGTAACGCGAGATCCACCTTCGCGCTGTCTCTCTCTCTCTCTCTCTCTCTCTCTCTCTCTCTCTCTCTCTCTCATTGCAATGATTCGAGCGACGTCGTCGTGGCATCGTTCAATTTCGTCCGACTGAATCTACATATATCGTGTACACTTTTATTTTCACGTTTTGTTCGTCTGGTCAATTCTTTCGACCTCGTGGCCCGGTGCGTCTCCACTCTTGCTGTGTCCGTCTAACGGTATCTAAGAATAATCTCTCCTCGGAAATTCGAGAGACGATAAAGCCCGAGCGAGGAAGAGTGTATTCTTCTTCGAATGGCATCTTTCCACAACGTCGACATTTTCATTATAGACGAGCCGAGTAACTCCTATAACTCTCGGACGGTCCTACACGATACTCGCAGTTATGCGCCCGCCGTCGTTCAAATGTTCGTGTGTACGTGCGACGCGATATATTTTTAGTTCGAGACGTTTGGCATTCTAGTCATGAACGCCCACGCGTAACGAGATAACAGCCTCGTTGTGTTTGTGCGCGTATTCGCGATTCCTTCGAAAACTCGTTTCCTCACCGAGCCTGTCTCCCGAAGCGAGCGAGGAAAATTGTCGCACAATCGCGTGCCCGCGCGAGTTAATCTTCCCGCATCTGCATCGTTAAAGAACCCACCGGTATTCCACTGTCGTTGTTTTATTTTCTCCTTCTTACCGTTCGCTGTCCTTTCTCTCTTCTGACTCGTCACGATACCGGTTACGACGGATCCGCGAAATCGCACTCGAGCACGAGATCACGGTACTATGTGTCTTCGTCTGTTCTGCATTGATTGTCGAGGTACTCTATTACTACTGAGAGAATATATGATGAGACAGCGACGAACGATACTAAAGAGTCTCGCGAGACTACTCAATCGCTCGTTTTCATTCGCTTTACGAACCTCTGGCGATTACGACCATCACTCGAATGATCATTCAGGCAAAATAAATAAAAATAATTTGTTATTATTTATTAATGATTATTATTTCTAACGTTTTATAATAGATATCTACGATTGATTCGCCAGAAAAAAAAATGCCATTGATTTTTCATTCGAGCGCTGTTCATCCCTGAGCTCTGGACTACGTGAAACTAATTTAATAACCTTGTTGCTTTCTTTTTCTTTTTTTTTTTTTTTTATTTTCGTTACCGAAGGCCGCAACAGCTATGACCTGGAAGTCGAGGGAAATGAGAAGCCACCGACGACTTACACGGAAACGGTGTCGTGCGAAGAGGGCGGTACCGAAAAATTCGTGGATACCGACGCGGCTACCGTTGTCCGACGATCCCACGTACGTGTCGACGTGCCCGCCGCGGGCCTTGGACAACGGCCACCTTCCGTCGTCAGTTCCGATCAGGAGTACCCGCCGCTTGAACACAAAGAGATACCCGTGCCCTCGCCTTATGCAAGACGCATGCAGCAGCAACAGAATCAAGAAATTCACGGTCAGAGCAAACTCGGCCCGAAAACACCACCGAAATCATCGGCGATACTCGAGGGAGGAAAGAACGCGGTTCGACTCAATTCTGAGCAGATTTCCGAAGAAAATTGCAAGTCTCAGGACGGTGTCTACAAGTTCCAAGAGACTGTGATAACGAACGAGAGAGTCACAAGCGAACCGGCTATTCGCAACGAAACTCCGATTATCAGTGAAAAACTCACATCGGAGATCTCGAAGGAGAGACAATCGCTCACGGAGAGCGTGCAATGCCAGAAGACTGTATCGAACGCGAAAAATGATCAAATCAGGGTGTCGATGCGTGAAAAACTGGCCAAAAACAAGGAGGAAGTCAGTGAGAAACGTTCGAGCTTCTCCGAGGTCGATAAGACGATCAATCATGTTGAAAAAACCTCGTCGTTTCCCACGGTTAATTCTCCCTGTTCCGGAGTAAACGCTAATCAATTTAATAGCAATTTCTCCGATCGATTAGACAACAGCAAAGACGCTAAACACAGCGAAGGAAATTACGTGCCTGCTACTGTTAAATTTATAACGCGGAATACCTTGAACGATTGTGGAAAAATCTCAATAGATGCAACTGACAAAGCTAACGTGGATAAGGATAACGAGGAATTGGAACAAGTTCAGACGACTTGGGAACTCGAGAAACAAAAAGCGGATCAGCTCGCCATGTTGAGACTTTCGGAAAACAGCGTCGCCGATCTCTCCCGACATTTCTCGAAAACTCCAACCACCACACCGCCAGTGTCTGCCTCACCAGTTCAAAACAGGGACAATGAGATCAGCGATGAAAGCAGAGAATCCGAGAACAGTCTTGTGGAAGATACCGATTCCAGCGATGCTAAAACCATTACTAATTTAGAGGGACCATCAGCTTTGGAGAATGATGACTCCAACAGACGGCACGAAACACCCGCAAAGCCTGTTGTCAGTCAGACCGTCGCGGTTACGCCGGATACTATGACTTCGGACGAAGCGGAACATCTTCTAAGTTCACGGTAAGTTTAATTCTCACGATCGCATACCTTTCTTCACTCTAAACAGATATTCTGAAATTCCTATCAAATTCGTAATTTAAAAGAAAAAGTTAAACAACAGAAAATCACAAAAATAAAACATTTTCGGGATTATTCATTTGTTTTTATTATATTTAAAAAAAAAAAGAAAAAAAAAAGAACGGCAAATTAGTGATTGGCGGAAAAAAATTCATCGATTTAGTGTCTGAATTATTTTTTTTTCTTGCAAATCTATAAGAAAAATCACATTAAGCGATTTCCCGATGATGGTATATCCTTGCTCGCATATTTTTTGGTGACGACAAACACGGCCACCCTGGGAAGAGCCCGAGGCCTCCTGGGGTGCTGAGGGAAACTGGCAAAAATTTAAATGATAAAAAATTGTTTTACTTAATTTAATCCGATAAAATAATTTTAAATAAATTAATATTTTCGTTTCGTTTGAATTTGCTTCAACGCGTACCTCATTGTGGCTTTTCAATCACCGCAGTATCTTGGAAAAGAAAATTAGGTAAGTCCTTTGTACACTCTAGCAACGTTTAAATTATTGAATTTTTAAAAGAATAATAATTAAATTTTAAACGACAACAGACAAGGCTCAGCTCTGCTTTCCGACGAAGAAGCCCGAGAAATAGCGAGATTACTATCGCCGAATAGTACTCCTAACGCAACCGTTGGTGAAACTAAACCAACGGAAAAGGACAAAGATGGGGAAAAAGATAGAGAACGTGAAAGGGAGGAAATGGATAACACGCCTGACTGGTTATCGGACGTGTTGTCAGCACCGGATACCAGTCTCATTAATAGTAGCACTGCCCACGATTACAGGTAAGATTACGCGGATAAATTGGTAGTTGTCCCATTGAAACCGTTTGAAACTCATTGAATGATCAGAAATCCCAATGAAAGCAAACCAGTTTCAATGTGATTTTTTAGTTTAATTAATTGGTGTCAATGGAATTTAGTTAGCAGCTATGCCCCAACCAATTTACTTGATTAGGTTAACCAGCTAACTAGTTGTATTGATCAACTGATTAGATATCGATTAACCAACAAATTGGTCGACACAACTGAGTAAATTTGCTGTGGAATATTTAACTAATTGTTAATAACGTAATTGGTTGTCGCGACTAACAATTTTTTTACCGTGTTCGCATTAATGTTCTACAGATATGAAAACTGAAATCTGTCGTATTTCAATCGCAAATCTTATTTCCAGTTGTATTTTTGAATTAAATAATTACGCTTGTCCTTGTCGTTTGATATTTTTCATTCGTTAAACGACGAGACACTAAATATCCTCTTGTGAATTCTAGTTTGTCACACAGATCGCGCAGCGATTTGACGATAGATTCATTAACGGAGAGTCAAATAGGATCGGTGACGGGTAGTGAGAGTGGTCTTCTCGGTTCGGTCAGTAGTCTTAATGACACGACGCACGAAGCGAACGATGACACGGAAACGGAAGCGCGGGATGACTTTACCCCTGTGCCTGGAAAAATTGTAATTCTCGTTGGATTTTTCTCCCATTTTCTTCTCGATATCCTTCAATGTACGTTGATAAACGTTCATTATTCGATCAACAGATCCTAGTGGAGAATGGGGTGCATTATTACGAGGATGGTCATTTCTGGATGGAAGTCACGGGTCTTCCGGACTCTGAAGACGACGAGGAAGAACTACCGCCATCGATAATTATTAAAAAAAGTGGCAAAGTATCTTTCGACACCGGACCTATGAGAGTGTACTCGACACACTCTGTCAACGAGTATGATCGTCGGAACGAGGACGTTGATCCTGTGGCCGCCAGTGCCGAGTACGAGCTTGAGAAACGTGTGGAAAAGATGGAGGTACGTCGACAAATACTTTCTTGTCATCGATAACCCTCGAAATCCTCCCCGACGAATTTTCTTATACGTTGTGGAAGCGACAGCTATTTATATTGGAAGGAGCTAATTTCCATGTCAAAAAGTTGCATACAAATCAAATACTTGAATATAATTTTCTTTTTTTTTTTTTATTATATACGTTAATAAATTATTGTTTTTTACAACCAACGTACAAGCTTAAATACGCTTCAGTCGATTAATTAGGTTCGACCAACAATTAAATGGTTGAGCCCACGAAATTAATTTGTTGACGAAACAAATTAAATGGTTAACAATCAACCAATTTCATGGCGCAATTGATTAATTTATCTGTCAAATTAATCGTTTTGAGCGTATTTACTCATTCAAACTTCTCCGTGCATACCTTGAAATGATAATTTAATGAAATCTTCCCACTGGCTGTAAAAAAAAAGGTAAAATATCTTGTAAAGTACTCGACAAATTTATCAATTGTCAAAGAGATACTTATAATACAAACAAAAAGATAGATAGCTTATCGAAGTTGAGAATCATTAAATCCAAAACCCACTGAGAAACGCTATCGGCGCGTGGACATTGTGTCACACGCTACGACCTGGTTTTATTCTTGAAAACAGCGATAAAATTTTTTTTACTACGCAGGTCTTTCCTGTGGAGCTGATGAAGGGACCCGAAGGTCTCGGCCTCAGTATAATCGGCATGGGCGTGGGTGCCGACGCTGGCCTCGAAAAATTAGGAATATTCGTTAAAACGATAACGGACAAAGGTGCAGCTGCGCGAGAGGGCAGAATTCAGGTGAACGATCAGATCGTCGAGGTAGACGGCAAATCTTTGGTCGGTGTTACTCAGGCTTATGCGGCTAGTGTACTTCGAAACACTTCGGGGCTAGTGCGTTTTGTTATCGGACGCGAGCGCGATCCTAAAAACTCGGAAGTCGCGATGCTCATTCGTCAGAGTCTGCAGGCGGATCGCGAACGTGAACAAGCTAATCCTGCAAACAGGTAAACATCGTAAGCGTTCGAGTCTTGCGGTCACTTATGTACGATCGTTCTTATTCAACTATTTTCTATCTTAGCATGCGTAAAGTAAACATTTATAATTATTCTGAATTATGTATCGAAGTTTCTACTGAGAAATTCATTTTTATTTTTATACAAAATTATTTTTATACCATGTTTGAGCCCTTTTTAAAATAAGGTCAAATGTTTTAATGCCATGTTTCGCCTTATTTTAAAAATAAGGTCAAACAAAAAAGATTATGTAAATTTGAAGCTGTTTTTTTTTTTCAATGATGGTTTATCCTTGCTCGCATATTATGGTGACGACAACTGCGGCTACCCTGAGACGAGCCCGAGGCCTCTCGCGGTGCTGAGAAAAAAAAATTCAAGCTCAAAGCTTTGTTTTATTCAGCCCGTCGCATGATAAACGGGCAACAGATTCTTTCACGTGGAATTAAAGACTTCCCGTTACATTCACAGGAGACTGAACTTCTCGGACGCGTCTCCGGATGGTCAGCGAGGCGGAGAAGATCACTCGATCGGCAGCAGCACCGGTATGGGTGGTATACCTGGATCTCCGGCTATGTCGTCGTGCTCCGAGGGCGAACCACCCCACAGTCCAATCGAGAATTACTTGTCGCCTACCAATCGAAGCAGATCACCGATAATCAGTTCGTCTTCTATACCGTCCAACGTAACTCCTACGACGCAGAGCGATGTGGATAGCTTGCGAGCGCTGCTGCAAGAGGTACGTGTTTACTTTCATTTACACAATTTATTGTTATTTCTGTCATTTATTGCGTGATCGCCGTACATTACAGTAGTTTACGCTAGTTTTACAAGTTTTTAAGATTTATATCTTGGTGTTTTTGTCAGAGTTTTACCGTTTGTTTAGCCAATTTTGTATATTTTAGGTTAAAATAGTTAAAGATTGAGAAAAGATGCTCACCAATCCGCAGTCTAAAGTTGGTTTCATATGAAACAATAAGGTATTCTTGATCGTACGAAACGATGTAGATGGCGTTTTAAATTTCAAATATTTTACTGGCAATTTCCAGCAAGTGCGGAACTTGACGTCCGACGAAATAACCGTTCTGGCCTTGTCTGAAAAAATCTACAATTTCTATCAAAATTAGAATACATTACGATGCTTACAGATTACAAGCTTGATTACGATGGCTAAGCGGTCATTGAATAGAATGTCAAATTTGTCAGTTTCTCGACGTTGCCAGTGCTGTTATAAAAAACAATGTTCATCTGCATCACAACCTGCAATAAATGTTAAAAAGTCAGGTAATTGACTCTCATGTTACTTAAAAAAAAAAAAAAAAAAGAGTTGACTTTGAATATGATATGCCGATTAGTGATTATCTCCCCTTAAGGCGAGTTAAAACATTGATAGGCGCGAGAGAGATAAAACTAATGCCGGTCGCGATGTATTGAGAAAGTCTACGAATATGTTTCACCTCGCTTTAAGGTGATGTGACACACCTTTAAGAACTGTAATCGCTCACAGAAACTAGGTTCCAACTTACTCAGAACTGGTTTTTATTTGAGAATAAAGCAAATTCGATTTTACTCTGTGCATCGACTATGCAGGGAAAACGAAATTTCTTTTTATATCTCAAACATCAATCGTCTTTGAGTAATTCGAATTATAGTTTTTGTTGCCGATTACAGTTTCCGAATGTGTGCCACCATCGTTTTAAGGATATTTGTGCCAAAGCTATGGAAGGTCAATGGTTGAGAGGTTGCGCTCAACGCGTTAATCGGTGTGCGAGAGAAAAGCGTCCGCCGAGCTAGAAAGAGATAGATACCGAAAGTCATTTGTTCAAAGAATCTCAGACTAAACTGTCTATAATTAGACAGAAGCTGTATTAAGGTGATGTGCTACACGTCGTCTATCTCTACCCGATCGCTATACGCGCCGGAGAGATTACAGAATTATTCCACTGCAAATTTCTCCGCCGCGATTGATCTTTCAAATAAAATACGAGAATGGTCAACTGTACAAATGTGAGACGTAGTTCACCGTTCTCATTTATCCGAAAAATCAATCTTGACGTAGAAATGTTCATTACTTGTTAAGGGAAGGCTCAAGTCACGCGACCTATATTCCAAAGATTCGCAAATACAAGGGAGATAGATTAACTGAACATTTCTAACAAATTTTTCCCGTGTTACATTGACGCAGGGAAACTCCACTCGTGTAACGTCTCTACGTAAATCTGGTTTCGAGATAAATGTATTGAAAGTTTTGAGGTGAACTGTCGGTATCGAGACTCACCTTAAAGTATCGGTTCCGACATTCTACCGTCGTGGTTCAGTTTCCCCGACTTTCTAAGCAAAATTGCGTAACTGTGAACAAACCTTGTTATAAAAAAAATTGGACAATAAAGTTTAAAAGAAAAAAATAATAATATGATAATAAACATGAACTTATTCTACAATTTTTTTGTGAGTTTCAAAGCAATCGAACAAAGAATAATTTTGGCACAAATAATCTTAAGTCAAGCGTATCGCTCGCAATCTTCTTTAATTGTAATATTCAAATTTTTCCGTGTAGCACTATCGATAGTAGCACTATTTCCAGCTTGTTTTACACAATTTTATAAATATTTTTGCACTCTATATAAATGTATATTTACAAATAGTTCTAGTACATCGTCTATTAGTTCATCGTTAGTCCGTCCATCTATGTGTTTACAGCATATTTCACAGCATTGTATATTATTTATGCGTTCACGTTTCACATTTGGTTTCTGAGAGCCATCGAGGCCATGGGTGGCTTGACGCCCGCGCGTATGCCAATTGGATTTCGGGTATTTTTATATATATATAATTTTTTTTTTTTTTTTGCTTATGCGTTGTGTCTGTCGTTCGCTGCTTGCAGAGTCAGTATAAACATGCGCTAGCCGATGGAGAGGTGGAAAAGCTCAAGGCAAAGGTAATAACATCACGTATCGTTGGATTTATCGTTGTATCACAAGCGTGTTACCAATTTTGCGAGTGTATTCGAGTGAATCCGAGCTTCCTTTCCCCTTTGGAACTCTCCGAAGTACGCTTTGTATTCTCTTTACCCGCAACTCTCACGATACTTGAAAAAAAAAAAACAAAGTAAATCCCCTTTTGTATAGCACTTGGGCCACAGCTTTTGTCTACACTTAACACTTTTTCGCTACTGTACAGTTGGAAATATATGAAAAAATATGGGAAAAGCGATTGAACACTTTGTTTTTTTCTTTAACATTAATAATTTCGTTAAACTATTTAAAACTATAACGTCGATTATCGTCAAAATATTAGTAAAATGCGTTTGAATGCGAATAAACCTTAATTTTTGTTTCTATCTTGCAACGCGCAATATTGATTATCGAAGAAAATGTTAAAATTAGATTATTTGCCGTTGAATAAAGAAACTATCGGTCGTTAAAACGACGAAAAAAATTGCGTAATCGTTGAAACTGGAAACTAGTCAATTGAATTTAACATTTATTTCCAACTGGGAGTTTGTCACCGGCACAAATTTTTGACACGCCAACTTTATCGCAGCTCGTAGAGCTGGAGAACAGCGGTGCCGGTAGCGAAGAGTATGCGGCGAAGCTGCGTGAATCGAGGCTTCGACTGCACGAGTCCGAGAGGTCACTTGGTACGACGCGTCAGGAACTCTCGACCGCGCGTGAGATGCTGGCACAGACGACCGCCCAGACAGCTTCCCTGCAACAAAAGTACGCGCGAGCTAGACGAGCCGCGAGGGAGTTGCGAGCGGACATAGCTGCCCGCGATGACTTCTATCAACAGTTGTTGCAAGAAAAAGATACGGAGTACAACGCGCTAGTTAAAACACTCAAAGACAGGGTAAGAACATCCACGTCGTACAAAACATAAAAATAAAGAAAAAAATAACAAAGATAAACTAACACCGCGAATGCCAAAGTTAAACTACCGAGAACAACTAACAAAACAACTCACACTCATGATGCTGCGACGCGTACTCAGTTACGAAATTTGGTCGAACAGGTGATAACGCTGGAAGTCGAGTTGACGGAGACTCACACGAGATTCGGTCTTCCCGTTCGATTGCCCTACGACGGTTCGACAAAAGGCATCGTAACGCCTCAGTTGACTCGACGACAATTACCACCCCCGCCGTCGTCGGCGAGTTGTCAACTCTCGGACACCGAGACGTCGGATCTCAGCAGTCCCGACGACGGTGACAGAACTGCCACGGTGGAGAGAAAACTTCCGCTTCCAATGCCCATAAAGGAGGAATTGGATCGCGCGGTACCCGCTCATCGATTGCTCGACAATTCCGCGGGCAAGAGCAAAGCCGATCTCGCTAGTAGGGGCGGACTTGCCAATCGTCAATTACCCAAGAGATCCGGTGGTCTCAGCAACAGCAGTTCGGTACGCATTGATATTTACGGAGATTTAAACACCTTTTGCTACTTCAAGAAAGGCGTTCTTTCCTTTTATCGTACAAATTATTTGTTGTTTATTAATTAAAGAGCAAGAGTGGCATTAATATTTAAAAAAAAAAAAAAAAAAAAAAAAAACGAAAGTAGAAAAGTTTTCTCGGGAGTCTGAGACAAGTTTTGCCTTCAGGATTACGGGTTAGACGAATCGGGCGACAATACCGACACCGAGGACTCCTCGGCGAAACTCGGCATTTCCCACGACATGAGCAGCCGCTCGACAAACGACTCCATCTCGAAACAGTCAAATCTGAGTTCCTACTCGAGCAGCTCGTCGATAAGTTCGCAAAAGAGCAAACAGTATTTCGAGTCCACGCACTCTACGACCATTCGACAGCACAGTACGATAAGTTCACAGGTCAGAGCTATGACGGAACAAAATTGGCCGCCCTCGCAAAAAGGTACGATTTTCTCGAGTGTCCGTTGCACCGCGAGCGACAGAGTCGGCCGCAAAAAAAAAGGACAAAAATTACTCCTGCAATTACAGTTATAATTACAATTGCTCGGAGAAATTGTAATTATTTACAAATTTTAATTACAATTACTCGGTAATATTGTAACTCGTTTATTACAATTACTCGAAGTAATGATATTTAACACAATTACTTTCGGTCGGAGTAATTGAATTGAAATCGGTTAGTTTCGGTTGAAGTTATCGATAATTTTGTATTAAAATTCTGCCAACCTCCGTCGAGCGTATATCATGACGATTTTATGGAAAAAAAAAACTTCGACAGGGTTGACAGGACCTCCGGCATCTTTGGCTGAGCAATTGAAGCAAGTACTCGCCGAGCGAGAACGCAGATTAGGCGGCAACGATATGTCATCGTCTCGCGAGAGTTCCGGTGACTTCAGCGATTTGAATCATCCGCACAGCAACGATCCTACCCTAGTCACGAATCATCTCGTCGAGGAGATAAGACAGGC
The DNA here is from genome assembly GCA_963942595.1 of Cylloceria caligata. Classification (NCBI taxonomy): domain Eukaryota; kingdom Metazoa; phylum Arthropoda; class Insecta; order Hymenoptera; family Ichneumonidae; genus Cylloceria; species Cylloceria caligata. Next base: position 12,380,407 of record OZ012706.1, on the reverse strand, counting down.
TGTCATCGAGGCAAATCAAAGAGGTAATTCAGACGCTTTCGTTATGTTTACTTTGTTTTTTTTTTTTTTTTTTTTTTTTTTACTTTTTATTATCAGCGTGTGAATGCACAAAACTTTAGTCGCTGTCGATGTAAACGCTTTTGTAAACGGTGAAACATTGAACTGTCGGAATACAGTGAAGAAAGCGGCAGTACCTCCGCCAAACCTAATCGGCACTGGAGGAACGCCCTGGCACCATCCCGGTGGTTCGCCTTCGAGTTTGTCTTCGGGTGGATCCGTTAGTCCACCTGCCGTCGATCCCAGTCCGTCCAAGGCTGGCAGCGCAGGTACTGACCGTCGTCGGGACCTGCTTGCATGACAATGCTCTCTATCTCCCTCCGATTAATATTATTTCTTCGATCTTATTTTCCTTTATCTTTTTTAATTTTTAACAATCGTTTGATTTTTTTCGCAGATTCGAGCGAGGTTTGGCTTCCGCCGAATCCGAACGACTTTGGCTTCGGCGACAAGAAGTCTCACTTTTGGCAATCGGCACCGATAGCCGATTGGTCCAAGGAGCAAGTGAGTGGTTGTATTCTTTGAGGCATAATTGCAGAATTTATGGCAATTGGCAAAAGATCAAACGGAGAACTTAAAATTATCGCTTTAATAAGTTTTTCTTTAATTCACGTAATGCTTAACGATTTTTTCAGGTCTGTCTGTGGTTGACGGGCGTTGGCTTGGAGAGATACGCGTCGCGTTTCATGGATGCGGGAATCTGCGGAAACAGTCTACTGCGCCTTGAGTCTCGAGATTTAAAGAGCCTATGCATCTCCGGCGATGAGAAGTCTCACCTAAAGCGAAAATTGAAAGAATTACGAGCGCAGGCTGAACGCGAGCGAAAGGAGCGAAAGGAGATCGAACGTATGCGACGGAAAGCTGAAAAGGCGGCGCGGAAGAAATAGACATCGGCCGTGCGACAACGATGCGTCCCGGCCGATCGTGATAGTATGTTCTTTCAATAACGTGATTATGCAATAACGTTTACGTATGTGTGTGTGTGATTTTTTATAATTCGCTAAAAGTCCTCGTCGCGCACTCCAAAATTCCAGTGCTACTTGTAGCGTACCTTGATGCAAGACTCCCGACGACTTGATCCCATTCGCGTCGGTCGATCTTTTTTTTCTCTTTTTTTTTTAATTATAATTTAATTTCGAGGCCTTAAGGCGAAGTGAAATCAACTCGGTCGGTAACAAACGCTATCGTACTAATTTTCTTTTGAATTTTTAAAAAATAAAAAAACTAACCAGATCATTCGACCTGCTGTGCATTTGGTAAGATTTTGTTCTTTAAGGTGAGGCTCAAGTCACGCGATTTATTGTCTAGAAATCGGTTCGTGCGAGAAAGACAGAGCTAAAGATTTCTAACGTATTTTTCTCGGACCAAGGTTTTCTGATAAACGTCGAATTTGTGAGGCTCACTCCGTGTCACATTCCCACTCTTCTGACGTCGCTACAAAAATCTGGATCCGTAAAAAGTGTGTTGACCGAGGTCACCGGTCGGTATCGAGTCTCACCTTAAAGTTTCAACTCCGTAGAAAAGGGTGACACGAAAATGTTTTTTACCAATCGAGATTGGTTTATGGGATTACGAAGAGGCAAGAGAAACGAGTTTCACATCGCCTTAAGGAAGGGCTCATTATCGAATGAGCACCGTTATTGGGATCCGCGAATTGCAAGAGAGTTACTTTCTAAAACATTTTTCTTGGACCCACATTTTTTTAAAAAACGTTGAAACAGTCGAGTTCCGTGGCAGATTCACACCGTGAATCCCACTGCTTTGATATGTCTACTAAAATGTAGGTTCGAGAAAAATGTTTTAAATGTTTAGAGGTGAAGTGTCGGTACCGAGATTCCTCTACTCTCCACCCTCGAGTGTCAGTGACGCATATACCGACAATTAATTGTGTCAGTATCTATACATTGACACTTAAGAGGTTAAAACGATGTGGCACACTTTCAAAAACTGCAATCGTGTAACAAAAATTGTTATCCATTCTACTCAGTGACGGTTAATGTTTGAGAAAAAAAAAAGCAAACTCCGATGCAAAATAGATAGACAAAGTGAAATGGAATAATCGAGTCGAAATCGAATCGAGTCGAAAATATTAACCGACTTTGAGTAATTTGGATTTAAAATTCTGTTACAAAAATGACAATTTCTCAAAGTGTGTAACGTCGTGATAAAGTCTTCGAGATAACTTATTGTATCCCACACGTCTCGTTATCGTTACACGAAAATACGAGCACGTGTCTCGCATTTGACCGATAAGGTGATATGTTCGAGTGCGAAGTCTCACTGGCTTTGTAAAATCGGATACACCGGTCGACAAATACGATTGTTATATTTCATATTTTTATATTACCGTATCGTTATCATCTCATTATCATTGTCATTACGAGATCCTCATTGTCGTTAATAACTTTCGTCCATTATTGTCGGAGCCTGTTGATAGAATGTTTTTTTTCTGTTCAATTTCCTCTTTAAAATATTTAATATCGGTGTTAAGCGTACCTGGTATAAACATTATTGAGGATAACGTAGGTACGAGGAGATAACGCAAGGGGGTCAAAAAAAAAACGAAAGAAGACAAAAATACTTTGTATTTCTTGCGATAGTATTCAGTTGTAAGCTCTTATTATTTATTATCAAACGAGAATCCCGATTGCATGAGATACCGTGTAGTATCAATAATTCACAATAACGATATAATTAACGAAAAAGTAATTTAGAATTCGTAGAAAAATGTTGCTAGCTAACGATGGAAGAGATAAGCAGAGAGAAACGAACCAAGAATGTCCTTTTTTTTTCGTGGGTCTTTGATTATCAATGTAAAAGGTCCCAGTTACCGGAACAATGCACTCTTGTTGTCGTATACGAGTCCCTAGGGTTTAGATTTTTTTGTCGAAACATCGAAAGTGTGATCATCCCCCAAGTCAGTAAGTCAGTCCCGCCGTTGTCGCCAATTCTGTTATTTTATTGTTGTTCTTGTTATCGTTGTTGTTTCTTTTAATTGCGATTTTGCTCAAAGAACACTTCATATCAACGACCGGAAGATAACGGATTGTTAGCGTAGTCTCAGGGCCGTAAATGTCCCTTCTGTAACAGCTCGGTATCGGTCGAATCACGCATTCGCCGTATTCTCAATAACGGCGCACATCGGTCCATCATCTATGTAATAATATTCCTGTCTCAGACATTCCGCAACGAATCGAGACTCCTCAACGTTTACGCATACAAAACGATAGCACACTACTCTTTCGATAACTGTGTGAATCAATCTTTACCTCTTTTTTTTTTTTACATTTTTTTTTCTTCTATTGTTCGAAGGCATAAGTAGCAGTCGCTCGTTGTGCATCGTACCGAGTCTGCGATTAATTGATCGAAATAAGGAAGAAAATCAACGATCAAACGAGACGCAGGGAGTTCGAGATCTTTGACGTCGGATCGGATTCTCAATATAATATTTAAAATATATGAAAGATCGTCTCGTCTGATCGAAATATCGCGAGGGGAAGATTAATCGGCGTACGTCGTGACATACGCCCGTCTACGTATTTATAATAGCTGTAAGTTTTACGTCACAATAACGCTAAAAGAATTCCGTTTATCCGGCTTGTAATCCAATGCGCCTGTGATCAGTCGTCTTCGACGGTGACGGCAAATCGAAGCATAGGGCCACGCGTACGCGCACAATGCGGATACCCGGAAAGTATCATCGATTGAAAAAGAAAGAAATTAATACAAAACAATGTGTACATACTATATATATATATTATATATATTATATATATTATATATATATATGGATAAATATATATTTAACGATCATTTGCGTTAACGAATGTAATAGTAACGGATAACGATATAGTTAATAATAATAATAATAATAATAATAATAATAATAATAATAATATCACGGTGTGGTGAGTGAACGAGCAAGTGACATAAAAATAGTGAATGAACACTGCAGAGAATCACACATCCCTTTTAATTAGTGTCATAATAGTACATTGTATTAGTTTACATGTTTTAGCTTGACAAGACGAACGTTTATCGAAGTCCTCCATTTTTTTTTTTTTTTTTAAACAGATATAAATATATACATACGTGTTGTAAGTGTGTTTGTGAATGCGCGAGACGATTTTTTGGCATATGCCTTTTACATTCGATGAATGAAACTTGCTTTCGTACCACGAGAATTGCCGTGAAAATGACAAGCGAGAATATTTTCGTGCAAACACGAAACACACATGCGCACGCACACGATACAATATCGATATCTGCACAGAAAAGCCATTGATTTCATTTATTAACATTTCGGATAATCGAATTATCTTATATTCGTGAATCTTTGTTTTCCTTCCTTCGACTAGATGACAAGGACTTGCTGGTTAAACGAGATAGAACCAGCGGAAACCGACTGATTTTTATTACGTTGATATGTTTCGTAGTGGATCCTCGACGATTTACTCGTCGCTCCTCTATCCTTGGAGCGACTGTCGTTTAGAGAGAGAGAGAGACTCCGTGCGTCCACGACAATTAGCATAATGTGTACACTGTTGTATTTTAATTGCGATTATTAAGCCGACATACAAAAGGAGCGCATTTAAACAAGAGAATCGAGAAAAAGACGAGGAAAAGCAACCAATTGTGTCTCAGTCATTTTAAACAAAAACAAAAAAAAATGTCTTGCTGTCTCTTTTGTCGAAAAATATGATTTTTTTTTTTAAATTTAATTATTTATTTATTTTGTTTTAATGAGATTATACTTATCTACGTGAAAGAGGATACACTACCGACTCAGTAACGTTGTTCCAATGCGGTCAGGGTACGCAGTTTACTCGGCAGCTTTTTAGTAATATCTGTACCGAAGGTATTGTCATTACGAATACTCTCGAACATTTCAATTAAAAGAAAAAAAAAAAAAAACAATTCATACATTAAAATTAAGTTGGTCGTTCTTTACAGATCCTTTTCTGCTACGAGCTTGTATTCCTTCACTTTTAATTCACTGGTATTCCTTATTTCCTTGTAAAAAAATAACTATGAATCAACAATTTTTTATTATTCTAACGATTGAATTTAATTAAGTAAATAGAATACTAAAAGTGGATCAGGCCCTTTGAATCAGTGCTTTTTTTTTAACCATTTCTACAATTTTTGATGATTCGACAACCTGTCGAATCTTTAGAGAATAATTTGCACAGAAACGTGTATCGAGACTTAAAAATTTGCTGTTTTATTCATCATAATTGGACTATTATTATGCAAAAGAGGAATGTTTGTGAATTTTTTTCTAGGAAAACGTGTGGAGGTACTAAAAAAATGAACTCGTTTAGACGAATTTTTCAAAAAGTGTTTTTGTCGTTTTTATTTAATTTAAAATAATGAACCACGTTATACGTCCAATTATGACAATTAATCGCTCATTTTGTTTATTAAAAGATACTTTATCGATTTATCGTCTAAATTTCTGACATTACGAGTGATTTAAAAGTTTACAATTTAGTGTTTTTCTTATCCCGGATAAAGAAACGTTTATAACTTTTGACTCTTTATAAGGCACAAAACGCCCGATATCGTTCCGGAATGAAACTATGATAAGTAGAGTGGGGGCAACGCGTTGTTAAGGTAAACCCAAGGTGTAGGGACAATTATTGTGACCTACAGAGGATTAAAAAGCTAATAATATTTAAAATTTCGTCGGTCAATTGATGGAGCATCTTTTAAAAAACTTGTCACCAAACATTAAAATATATCAGTTATTTTTCTTTTTACAAAAGGTGACTGTGAATGTATTGATGTATTAAGAAATACCTTCACCGCCCTTCATCGATACAGCTCGTTGAAGTACCAAAAAACTATAAATTTCTTTTAAAAAATGTTGCATTTATCTTACTACTTCGAAGCACTCCGTACTCCTTCGCTTAACAATTTCACCGATCGAAAAGCTGTTGACGGTTTTGTGACAGATGACTGTAGCACCTCGAATTGTTTGATCGATAATTCAATGGCTTCAACTGCGATCCCGAGTGATTCGGGGTTAAAATAGTGCGGACAAATACTTTCAAGACGTTTCTAATACGAGATTATTGACAATAAACGAAAATAAATATGCCAGCTATTATAATAAACGATTACACTTGGCGTCAGACTCCCGAGGTAATTGTAATATCCATGCGGCTCGTTGGACATCCAAAAAAAATTGATTTATTTGCCATCGATAATTACATAAAGGTACGTAATTATATTTATAAATAAAATGATGAATTTGGCATTCAATGGAATAAAGATAAAAAATGTATTTTTAGATTATTTATGGAAATGTAATTTAATAAAATGTATTAATCAAACATTTTATTTTCTTCAGGCAAGTTACCCTCCCTTTATTCTGGAACTCTTTCTCTGGGAAACGATCATCGAGGAGGATAGCGAATGCTGTATAGGTGAAGAAACTGTTGTTTTTACATTGAAAAAGTCGGAAATAGGATTGGAATGGCCGAGTTTAGTGACCGTAGACTTGGACAAAGATAAAAAACGAGCTCAACGATCCCGAGCTCTGGAACTCGCTCGATTATCCGCGGAGCAACGGGCCAAGGCCAGAAGTGGTTAGAGAAATCATCATTCCTGTACATCGGTTAACGATTTTTCTTTGACGGTCAACTATCGGAATTTAACCAATGGTGTTTTTTTTTTTTTTTTCCGTCAACAATTCAGAAAAACTTCAGGCACTTCAAAGACAAGCGGTGAGATCACAGATCGATCTGGATACTGTGACACTGAATGAAATTCAGGCTATGAAAGATTCACATCGCAAAGAAGCCATGAATGAACTCGAGAATTGGCGAAAGAAAGCGGAAAAACCGATTCTCAAAGGCATAACCGGCACGATACAAGAAAATAGAAATTCCTACAAGTGCAGATCTTATTTTTAATTTCGAAATAATTTTTATTTTCCATATTACTCAGTTGTACACTTGAATGCATTTTTTAAAAATTTCTTTATTTATCAATCTTTGAGAAACAACGCTTTTCGAGTGTTCTCTCAGTTCTGTAATACATTTTTGTAGGAAACCTCTCAAGTGGTTCAAAGGGAAAGAGTCTACGACGGTAATTCAGGAAATAACTGACGATTTGGATGAAACTAAAGCAGAGTGCGAAGCAGCTGGATATTCAAAAGAGCCGAATGTAAATGAAACGCATACGAATACTTTAAAGCAGGAAGGTGAATTTATTTTTATCAAAAAATTATGCGACAAAGATTTTAAATTATTCAACAACGAAAAAACGATTAAATACATTTTTTGAAACTTCAATGAATTTTTTATTATCATTATTTTGGAACTTAAATGTTTATTCTTTCGATAGATTCTTCGATGAATAATTCAAACGATATTGAAAAAGAAATGAAGAAAAATAATATCACTTGCGACAATACTGAGGCAAAGAACGAGCCGGAAAGATTATTATCCGCAAGTAAATAAATTAATAAAGATTTAATCCAATTGTTAATTTAATAATGTTAATCGTGGATACTCAATGCTACAGGAAAATGTCGATCCTCGAATCGAGACGCGGACTCCGGTACCTCGTCCGATTCCTCGAGTTCCGATTCCGATACCGATGATTCTAGTATTTCCCGCTCGAAAATATCCAAGACTCATCGCCCGATTAAGGAAATGAATGAGAAAGAACTGCGAAATTATTATCTTCTAAAGGAAAAGGAAAATTTGAAACGGGGAAAAGATCTCGTAAAACGACTGTTGAGTGGAAAAGCTGGATGCGTCGACAAAAGAAGCGGAAAAATATTCGACGAGTCTGAGATGCCCGCACCGAGACCCAGACGATCCTGCATCATCGACGTCCAATTCTCCGAACGACAATTTCCTACTCCGGCAAGGGAGAGTAGTAAGCTCGAGGAACAAGAAGTGAGAATCAATAGCAGGCTTCTCTGATATAATTTTCCATAGTTCTTCGACTCAACAATTTCACGATCTTATCCGAAAAGTATCCGAAAAACTATTCGTTGCACACGAAAATCTAATTCTTCTCATAGAATTACAATGTGCATTTATGTTGATGCACGTAAATGTATTGCGATTGATGATTAATCGTCGTTATTTGTATTCAGTGGCTCGAGAAACAGGTGGAAGCCAGGCGAAAATGTGGTTTTGTTTCGGAGGATCTCAGCGCCGAGGAACAAGATCCTCAGTGGTTGAAGGACAAGGGCGAGTACGTTTATTCTCGTTCACTTTAACACATTAAAACATTAAAACATTTTAATCGCTAAACCGAAACTTCAATTTACCAAGAGATGGCTGAAAAAATTTGAAGAAAAACTAAAGAAATTCGATTTCTCTGACGAGTTCTCTGCTTAGAAAATTCTATTAATTCAAATAGCTAATGCGATATAGAACCCGTGAACCTAAGATTCACGCGATTCTTTCCAATCACCAGTCAATCGGTTCCAATTTATTTCGATAGGAATCGATCGGGCTTTCTAAACAGGCTGACTGGACAAAGTAAAATCGGCTATGCTCGTCCAAAGTATCAACCGACTCTCATTTACTTGGTTTACATTTTTTTGAAAGTGGGTGACATTACCCGATAGAAATGTGCTTACCCCTCGAACTGTGACAAAAGTTTTAATGCAAATACCTTCGCCATGATTAATCTTTCGGATAAAAGAGGAAAGAGGGTGACGTGCCTCTCATAATTCTACAACTCACCGTTCTCGTCTTTAACCCGAAAGATCAATCGCGGCAAAGAAATCCGCGATTAAATAATTCTGCTACCTCTCTCGCGGGAATAATAATTTAAAAGAAACCAATGATATGTAGCACATCATCTTAAGCTTGCATTCGTTTGAAGGCTTCAACCATTTAAATTGTTGAATATTTTCTCAAAAGAAGATATTTAAAAAAAATTTATGTTGGATCGCACAAGGTCAAAGCAGTTTCGATTCCTTCGTCATGAACAAAGCGTTGCTGAACTTTTTTATCCAACTTTTTGGCTTTAACCTTGGAACAAGTGTTCCTATGTATAAACAATCTTAATTTATATTTATATAAAAAATTTCTTTCCGCAATAACAAAATATTGATATTTTCTTGTTCTCGAAATATATTTTTTGTTAATTCGCTTAATAATTAAGTGAACACAGGGAGTTTACCTCAAACATTCTTCATCGATATTATTTCTCGCGTTGGACAATCGCGTAATATCTGTTGACAATTACATCGTATGATTCTCAGAATTTATTTTTAATTTACGTTTAATTAACGATTCTCAGTGAATTTTTCAAGGCTGAGAATTATCTTGGTGCCATAAGTGCTTACACGCATGGAATAAAGCTGAGTGACAAGATGTCATCGTTGTACGTTAATCGTTCGGCGGCTCACTATGCAGCGAAGAATTATCGAAGATGCGCAGAGGATTGTTCCAAGGTAAAAATCAAGCAAATGAAAAAAAAAAGAAAACAAATTATCGTCGTTCGTTAAAAAGAATGAAAAAAGAAAACGACTTGTAACGATTTACTTTTTTTTTCTGTTGTTGTGTGGCAAATTAAAAAAAAAAACAAACAAACTTGGAAACAACGATACAACAGGCTCTGGAACTGATGATACCAAAGTGCGAGGGTAACAGAGACTCGAGGGCTCGTTGTCACGCTCGGCTCGGTGCGACTCTCTGCAAGTTATCAGCACCTCAGCACGGAATTCCTGAATTGGAAGCAGCACTGAAACTCGCTCCGGAAAATGAAACAATAAAGCGGGATTTACTGATGGCCAAGCGATACTTTGAAATCAAAGATTAGAAACAAGAAATTTAAGCTGACAATATTAATTATTGTCGTAAGTAAATATTTCGAGTTACATTTATTCGACGTAAGCGCAATGTAATAAAATACAATCAACGGTCGAATATTATAATTAAGTAAGATTAAAAGTTGTATTAGACGGATATCAAACAATCGGAAGGAAATAGATAAAGAGAACCAGAGCGGAATGCTTAATATAAACGACATTTTTAAATCTTTTAATTAAGTGAAAAGCAAAAGTATCGTAAGACGTCGGAACTGGCATTCGATTGAAAATTGTGCGTAAAGTATTCACAAATTTAAAGAGACAATTAATACAAAATATCGCTGTAAAGATAATTCATGATTTTTCCATAAAGCAACAATATTTTTCTGTATTATATCAATTTTAGATAACGAATGTAATCTAACGTCAAAATATTTAAACCGAGAATTAGAAAATATATAAATAATAAATAGATCTTCCTGTTGAAGAGATCTGTGAGCAAAATTGATAAAATATCGAAATATATTTTTTAAAAAATAAAAAGAATTATTGAAATAAATCGATCAAATGAATTATTCAATAAAAAGAAAAAGTCAAATTCATGCCAATAAATACATTTTGAAGAACGGACACTCGTGTTTGCTCGATCGATTTCAATACATTCAATAATAATAATTAAGTCTCACGCAAATAGAAAACATCGAAGAGAACATTTCGTTCTAGTGTTGCTATTTTTATTCGATCGAGCCTGCTCTGATGAATCTCTCGTGATCCTCGGCATCGCACCCACACTTGGTATGTTCAACCGCGTGAATGACTTCGTGATGACGATCTCGTTGACTGTCGATTCGATGTTTCACCGTGAAAACTAAACTGATATTTCTGGTCTCGATAGGGCCGCATACATGTCCCGGCTCGGGACAGCACCCAGCACCCTCGCATCGGGCGAGTACCGTCGACGGTGGATAAAATATTTCATCGGGACTCGGTCCAGCCGTCAAAAGTTCCTCGACACGTACCGCACGTGACTGTGGCATCGAGCAACGAAATTGATGAACCAGTTGAACGTGATTTAAATAACCACTGTCCCTGTTGATAAATGTTATCTTAGATTACGTTTGAAATTAATTCGATCACCCGTACAACATTTATCAATAATTTCGTGCTTGAGTGCTCGAAACTCGTGCATTAATTGTAAGAAATAATTTTATTAATTGATAAAATAAGCGTAACCTATTTTTAAAATCTTTTGTTTACAATCATATATACGTTAATTGATCGCATCAATTATTCCTTTTGTCACATTATTTAATTACTTTGGTTTAACACGATATTTGCTACATCTTCTGCAACAAATTGGATTTTTTTTTTCACTTGATACAAATATTTTAAACACTGAGCTCAAGATTAAACATGAAAACACAAAATAATTTTTAGAAGCACCTTCATTATTTAACCATAACGGAATATAAATTTTTTTTAAAAAACATTTGTGTCCCGCCAAGAAATTTCAATCGATTTGAATCTTAATCTTACCTTCTATGATGGAATTTGCAATGAACGTTAGAGCCAAATCCGAGTGTGAATAAAATAATAAAAATACGTATCTCCATCATCTTATTATTATCTAAATCACTGCTGAACCACAGTATTTTAAAAAATTTTTGTTTAACAATCAATTTCGTACATTCATTTTATTTTATTTAACGAAAATTTAAATAATATTTGACCGAGCTATTCGCGTGTCTGTCTCGAGCAATGTGAACGATCGTTCTGATCCTCTTTGGTTCTGACACCGCGAACTCGAGTCTGGATAGAGTGAGCGCCGGTCCAAAGATTTCGCTAGTGCGCAGAGCCAGCTAAGCCGAATCTCTCGCTTCTCTTGCAATTACCGTCACAATCTTTGCACGAGACGAGCGCTTAGTCTTCACTGGCTCTTGTCCCATCTCAATTCTTCGTAAATATACATTAATACATATAAGATACATACACGTATACATTTACTCTCTGAATTGAACAACACGTGAGACTTTCTTCATTTGCGCCTTCTCGGATTTCATTCGCAGCATCGCTGACCACAAGGTTTTCTTTCTTTTTTTTTTCTCTCCCTTCTCCTTATCTTTTCCACTGCTTTTTACAGTAGGTTTCTGAACGTTTTCTCTCGCTTGCCAGCACAATTCATTCCCTCGTACTTTAATAATCGCTCTGTCACTCTCTAGTTTCTCGGTACAAGGTGAAGAGAGCGAAAGAGCACGGAGAACGAGAAGTAACTTCTCGTCGAACCATTCCCGGAACATCGTCTCGATGATAACTATAATAATATGGTGTGGTGTACGATTGGTGTGTAGCCCTAATGTGTTCTTTTCGTACTCGAAAAACGATCGCACTGATTGGCGTCATACACCGAATTTTGCTTACTATGTAATGATCGGGTTGCTTGCATACGATGCGCATCCGGTTAGGTTTGAAATTTTGGTGGAACGTCGTCACGAAAACATATTGTTTTATTTTACAATTATTCTTCGTTACAATTGGAATACAATATCCCAGGTGACATTGATCGTTAAATTAAACCGTCTCAATAACCTGGAGAACCTGCTAACCGAAAGATATCTTGATTATTTCCGCTCTTGTCATTCCTGAGGGCAGTATCAATTCTCGTGGATATTGAATGGATCGTCGTGAGCTATTTATACCTTACACTCGTACATAATAATTTTATTTGCAATCATAAGAGTTACTAGCATCAATTTTATTTACGAGCGATGATTATAGTTCCCTTGCGGATTTAATTAAGGAATCGATTAACGATTGAAAATCAACGATTTGTGAGAGCGAAAAATGTACCATATAAGCGGACGATTGGAATTCAATTTAAGGTTCAATTTTATAAATGCAAGAGTGTACTCTGACTTTTTTATTTTGTACAGTTGTTAGTTGAATTATAATTGGAATTTGAAATTCCCCAACACGACCACTTTGTTTTAAGCGATAGGGTTGCAGTTTCCTTACTAAAATCCGATTGTAAAATAATCTTCAATATCAGATACAGGAAATAGATGAAAAATAGTGTAAGCTTTAAAAAAATGTAAAACATGAAACGACAGAAACGTTTTAGTCGAATTTAGATTAACATCTCGTACCATTCAACCTGTTGGTTTACTGTCGACATTCGATAGAGCACGTTAAATCCAAACTGTTTAAACTAGAACTTAAGCAACTGTTTAAACTAGAACTTAAGCAACTGTTCATACTATAATTTAAGCAACTGCTTTAATTAGAAATTATGCAATAGCTTAAGGTAGGGTTTAAGAAACTGCTTAACTCGACCACTTTGTTTAAAGCGGTGGGGTTACGGTTTGGTATCTAAAATGCGATTGTAACTTAATCTTCAACCCCATACACATGAAATAGTTCAAACGTAGTGTAAGTTTTAAAAAGTGTAATGACAAAACGACAAATATTTTAGTGAAATTTAAATTGAAATTCAATTGAACCAACATGAAATTAAGATCCGCTCTGCTTTGAAAATCCGATTGGTTATTATCGAAACCGATTAAAAAGCCTAGGGATGGATTGGGAAACGCATAATTGGCCCAGGAAAAAGGTATTAAAGCGGGTTGATTCCGTGACCAGTGGCCGGCATTACCCCCGACACCCTTTATTGTCGGCAGCACAATGGGAAATGTACCAAGCTCCTGGATGGTCAATCCTCGACTGTTGAATAAATCGAGTGAATCAGAGGTTTATGGGCTTGGGCTATATAAATTGATAGAATTTTCTAACCAGCGCGTGCATAAACTGAACAAAAAACCAACTCCGTTTAGATTCAGAAGCATCCTCGAGAATGTTGTAAAGATGAAATCTTAAGAATAATAATAAAGTAAACATAATGCGCTACGCATTATAATTATCAGATTAGGTGACAAGTTAAAAAAAAACCTACATTAGATCGTGTACAAAAATAAAATTTGTACATTTTGATTGTTTTAAAATTGTTTTAAATTGACTAATCTTAACAAAGTTACCGAAAAGATCTTTGAGAGTCTTAAAACGGTTAAATTATGTAACACATAGAGCGATCAAGTGTCAGACTATGAGTCTGTAAACAATTTAAATAATATAAACATTAAAAAAAATATATTTATGGTTTATTAACTCCGACAAAGTATTTGAGAGATGGTTCCTTTCAGATGTTTTGATTTGCTTCTTAATTTATAAGACAATAACCACAAAATCTAAAAAATAAAAATAATGTTTAAAATATTGTTGTTTTTAAAGCTTTGAGGTCCATTAACTTTAAAAAAAATATTTGAGAATCAATTTCTTGAGTAATGGGACAAGAGAGAAAACTGTCAAAAATGAAAATATTATTTAAATATAAATATTTTTGTTTTAAGGCGAGGCCAAATCTTTATATTCTACCCATGAGTGCGAAAGGGACAAGCTATCGTGGCTCTCACGGCGGAGTGAAAGAGAAGCAACACATCTGTGTAAGTATGGAGGTTTCGCTTCACCTTAAGGCTCTGATTTGCGTCTTTAATCGACGAGACAAAAAATTCAAATAACAATATTTTTGATTTTCAGTGATTTCTGGTTACTTAACCGCAACAAAAGTTACTGAGAAGTTACTCTCAGAGAGTCTAGATTAGCGACATGACTCGTATAGAACGATAAATTGGCAGACTAACAATAAAAGTCTGAATCTCCCGAGGGTTGATTGATCGTAGTCAGACGCATCGTCATTTTCACATCTCACGATAACGTTTTCTCTACCTCTGACTGTGTCTCGTTGTAGCGCATTCTCGTTAAGCAGATCAGAATCTCGGTATCCGGTTCTGCACCTGAGCGCATCGTCATCGAAATTTGAAACGAAATAAAGGAGGGAAAGAAAGTGAAATTGCATCCACTAACTGAATTCTTATAACAAGATCTTCAACGTAAACGTTTGCTCACACGAATCTCCGCGAATAATCTCAATAAAAAGAAGAAGAAAATTGTAACGTAAATGTATAGCGTATCTGACTCTGAGAGAAAGAAGACGATGAGTACGCCAAGTCGATGAGGTCCTTGGTCGCAAAGCTATTGCCCGATTTGGCCTCGAAACTGCGTCAGGACCGGACACCGTTACAACAGTTGGATCATCGACTCTCAATTCTTTTATGAATCATCGTTAAAGTAGGCGAATGGCAATGTATAGAAAATATGCCGTACGTCGGTGTTGACTCTAACGCGTCTCGCTCTTTTTCGCTCATCGACATCATATTTAACATACGCGTGTAACGTTGTTATAAACCTGTTGGACGCATCATTACGGATAATGGTTCGCTGCCCAGATTCTGAATTACGTTTTTCCTTCGTGTGCAGATATATTATCTAAAAAAAAAAAAAAAATACAAAAGTATTATTTAATTTGGAGAATTAGAGAAAAATTTGTGTAACAATTACCACGCTAAAACAATTTTACAATTTTATTCGTGATTTGTGGTTTTTTTTTGTATATTTTGAATACTTTGTAACCGTAGAACGATAATCTGGAGTACAAATGTACTTGAGAAGAATGTTAATTATCATTCTATGGAAAAAGCGACAGTATCACTCTGGATTTAATTAATATTTCTTTCTCTTGTGATTACTGTGATGTGCTTTGTTTTATTCTCGAGGAAGTTCCAGAAGACTTTGTAAGGAAAGCACGATAACCGTTAATTATTTACTTCCGCACTCATGTGAATTAAACTAAATATCAAGATTATTGATAATCAACAAAAAAAAAAATACAAAACCAGGATTAATAGTAGAACTTGGTACACGTTGCTTCCTCGTTCTTTTCCATTGTGAACACACAGTCCAATCTGTAAGAAATTCCGCTGATAAGTTTTGGCTTTCTCACAGAGAAAACTTAAAATATAGAAAAATATTTTTAAAAAAATTTTTCATGAAAAAATGTTATATGAAAAAATATTTAAAAAAATATTTAATATACATTAAAATATTTTTTCGCATAAACTTTTTTACCATCGATGTGCATCAAAGATCGTGTATATTGACGTGTCGGCTTGGGTTTAAAAGGGCGTAAAAACCATATGAATCAACTTGAGGTTTACATCTTTCTAATTCTTAGGCGTTGACGTAGTTAGAACTTTATTCTATAGGATTACGGCAACGGATAAAAATTATTAATTGTACAAGAGGTTTGCTGTTTCTCGGACAATTTTCTCGTTGCTCAATACACCTCCGACCTACGTACGTCACAGGGAATCCCGCATAATTGAAAGTGAGTTGTTTCAAGAGAGATCGCAAGAATCATTCGAGTCTTCATAGAGATAACCAAGGTCTTTGGGGACTTGATTTCTGTATCCCAGATTTATCTAATAACCCAGGTGAATTAATGCCTGACGTGGATCAATTAATTTATTACACCAACGTCACGAGTATAACGCGATTGTATGCACTCGGTGAAACGGAGCAGACGAGATTTATTGTCCCTCCTACAATTTGCGTACCGTAATCACTCCTCCGAAATTGCTCCGATTTACATAAATTTATGGAGTAGCGAATTGACCTAGATCAATTTGATCAGCTGTGAGCGATAACAGAGAAAGCTTATCCATTCGATGACTATCTTAATCCGCTTATGAAGATTTTCTTGAAGATTTTTAACTAATAGGCTCTAGTTTGAGCAGTCTCTTAAAATCTAGTTTAAACAATTAGGATTTAAAGTGCGCTATCGAATGTCGATTGTAAACCAACATTGGTGTAAAATGTCAATTTAAATTCGAAATGTTTCAGTCGTTTTATGGTTACATTTTTTAAAACTTACTCTATGTTACAATCGGATTTTAGATATCACACTGCAACCCTATCGCTTCAACCAAAGTAGTCGAGTTGAGGAAACTGCTTTAACTCTGATCTAATAAGTTTATTAAACTTTAGCTTAAAAGCTATTCCTTAAATTTTAATTTAAACAGTTACTTAACTTCTATAGTTTAACCTGTCGCTTAAATTCTTGTTTAAGGAGGGATCTTGCTTTGGAAGGTCCAAAAAATCATTTTTTTATTGCCTAAATCGATAGATAAACTATTCAAGAATATATTCACAAAGTTACAGATGCCAATTTAAAGTATTTTCGGAAATACAAAGCCAAACAAAAAGTCGAGCAGATGTGTGCGCTCTTGGCCACGCGCTCCGTCCTTCTATCTCTACTTTGAATTTTTTACCTGAGAAAGGTTCAACGGTCTTTCAAAAAAATACTTTGAATTTGTATTAGTGTCATGCTGAACCATAAACCCATTTCTAGAAGTATAAAAGTGTATAACATTACAAAAGTATCAAAGTATAAAAGTGTATAACAGTATAAACAAAGTATAACAACAGTATAACAAATTGTACAAAGTATAAAAGTGTATAACAGTATAAACAAAGTATAACAAATTGTACAAAGTATAAAAGTGTATAACAGTACACTGTCTGTGTACGTGTTTCTACTTTGCTGCTTCTAACATCAACGTTGAGTTTTGCTCCGATTCTTTGTGCGTACACATCGTGAAACATCATGAAAAAGCTATTCGAAAAGTGAACAATCAACTTCCACACGAGGTTCGAAACCGGGAAAAATTTCACGGTGTATAATTTTACAACTAAAGACAATGAAGACGAATTGGATACGAGTGCTAGTGCAAAAAAAAATTGTAAACTGCGAGAATACAATTGTGAATCCGCTTCATTGTTATCGCATTTTTTAATTCTTGAAAGTTTTTCATGCGATTACTGATATTGTAATCTGCAGATCGTGTAAACGAGGCATTAAATTTTAAGAATGCGGGCATCGAGGCTAAGGTTTCCAAATTGTTTTATCGTGTATATATGCGAAAGAAATTTATTCAGGATCGTTGATAAACACCGGTTACCAAATAAACAGACGTGTTCGTTATCAGGATAATTGGTATCTCACGAGAAGGCATAAATGTATTTTGTGACCTCGTGGACCTGTGCCAAGATTTGGCGAAATCAACGTATGATCAAATAGTGCAGCACCTTCACTTGGCGTCGAAATCGATATTTGAAAAGGTCAGTGAGAAAGCTGCCAAAGAAAAGCGGGAAAAGAATGTTGAAAAAGGAAGAATCTAAACTCATTTGAAAGTGTCCAGCGATGGATCCTAGAAAAAACGTGGCTTTGCCTCACCGTACGGTGTAGCAACTCTCATAGCATACTACTCTGGCAAAGTAATCGACCTTATCGTAAAAAAGTTCATACTGCAACCAATGTGCCGTATCAAAGAAAGAATTAGACGATGACAAATTTGAAGAGTGATATGAAAAGCACAAAGAATCATGCGCCTCGAATCACGAAGGTTCAGCTGGGAAGATGGAGTCGGATTCTATCACGGAAATGTTTTTGAGATCCGAAGAAAAATGCGGCGTTAAATATAGAAATGACATCGGTGAGGGCGATTCCAATACTTTCGCAAATATTTTTGAAGGAAATCCGTACGGTGACGATTGCCTTGTTACAAATAGTGAGTGAGTGGGACATTTACAAAAACGAATGGGTACGCGACTCCGAAATATAAGGAAGAAAGAGAAGCTCGATGGTGAGAAGCGGCTGACGGAAGGTGTCATAAAAAAACTAACAATTTATTATGGTTTGGCAATTAGAAGAAATATTGATTCTGTCCAAGAAATGAAAAAAGCTGTAATAGCAACGATGAATCATTATTGTTCCGTAGACGAATCCCCTCGACACAAGAATTGTCAAACAGGCGTCGATAGCTGGTGTGAATGGCGCGCAAAGCTGAATGCACGAATCAATTACGATCTTTTAAACATCCAGTTCGATCAATCGATCAAATGAAAGCCTTCTAACGAGATGCTTAGGCGGTCACACGCAAAATTCAAACGAGTCGTTCGACTCAACAGTCTGGCGCATGAATCCGAAGCACCTGCATTCCGGCCAAAAAATCGTTGAAATTGCCGCCTACCTGGCTACAGGTATGTTCAACGAAGGGTATTCAGCGATTTTGAATACCACGCAGTTGCTGGATTTTAATATTGACTAGCAATGCAAAATATTTGCTGATACCGCTGACGCGCAACGGATCGAAAGAGTGAACAAGTCACTTAGCACCAAGGAGGCTCGTAGACTCGAACAAATGCATCGTAACGAGCTGTTTGAGGAAGCAGAAGGACTACTATATGGACCAAAAATAGCTGATAAGCCGATCATTAGTGTAAGAAACCAAAAATTGATATTTTCATATTGAAAACTTGAAGCGCGTTTTCTCGAATTTTCATTTTTTCGATTTTTCTGAATTAGTGGGCGTGATAGTAAAAAAATTAAACAGCGTATCGACTCGAACCAAAGTTTGTTCTCTTCGGTATTGAATTCTCTTCTAGGTGAATCAACAAAAATGTTAATAAAGTATTTAAAAATAACTTTTACAGCATGCTAAAGGGATTTTTTTTTGTTGAAAAAAAAGTATGTTTGGTATAGCATTTTATAAAAATCAATAAAAGGCTTCGAACGTGATAACAGATTCAACTTTTTTATTTCGATGTTACTCGGACACGCAAAAAAATAAATAAAAGTAAACAATCGAAACCAAGATTTGGGACGAGAGTAAGACCATAAAAACTCTTAATGTATTGCAATTCTCGTTGAAACTTACACAAACGATCCAGATTTTTTAAGGTATATTGCATTTTCTTCCTGCTTTCTAATAATCCAAAAAGTTTGAACCAAATTTAGTAGAAAATACAGAAGAACACCGTCTTGAAATGTTTAAAGAAAATAATAGCAAAGTAGAACCTTGCGCGTTGCTTCCTCATTATTTTGGCTCGTTGTCAAAAACATTTCCTTTATGTTCTCATTCTAAATTGTCCTCAGACAAAATTTATTCACGAAATTCCTCGTAGAGAAGACGACTGAGTGGATAATGAGTCAAACGATATGAGGAAGCAGCGTGCAAGGTTTTACTTTGCAACATTTTGACACTAGACATTGAATATTAATAAAATTATGTTCTACCGATAACAAATTAATATTTACTCCTCAGTTTATTTGCAATGATTACCTGGATATGGAAATTATGATGTCAAAATCTCGTAACTTTCCTTACGTGCGTCTTTGAACTTTCAAAGAATTCTATCTTGATCCATCATTGACGTTTACGTCGCCAGTTCATGAAATCAACAGTACTGCAATCACGTATTTACGTAGAACGCTTGCTCGCGCATACTTCCTTTCTTGTCTCATTATTGCAACGAATAGTATTTCACGCTTTTTATATTAGAATTAATTGTACCGAAATGCGTTATATTTAAATTACAATTTGTCTGACCAACGTTTATGCCTGTACTTTTAGAATATATTAAGGGGAGACTTGAATCAT
Source organism: Cylloceria caligata (assembly GCA_963942595.1). Classification (NCBI taxonomy): domain Eukaryota; kingdom Metazoa; phylum Arthropoda; class Insecta; order Hymenoptera; family Ichneumonidae; genus Cylloceria; species Cylloceria caligata. The sequence continues at coordinate 12,360,175 of OZ012706.1, read as the reverse complement.
GTGATCTACATATATGGTCCGAGAATTCGCAAGTGCAAGATGGACAGAGCTAATAATCAACACATTTTTTACCGGATTTAGATTTTTTTATATTAGATTTGCAGGACTGACTTGGTGCCACATTAATGCATTGAGTCTCATTATTCAAACATTTCTATAAAAATGTGGCTTCGAGAAAAATGTGGTGAAAGTTTTGAGGTGAACTGTCGGTATTCGCATCTCGCTTTAACGGAAATTCGAAATTTCTATTACAAATTTTCGGTAAGCGATAATATTTTCTTGGTTGGATCGGATTCCTTACAATCTGATGTACAAGTAGCATCATTACTTTTAACGCAATGTAAGTGCATTGAAAAATCCATAAAATCTTGTAATACGTTGATGATTCATCGATTGATGTCTCGTATGGCACGCTATTGATTTTACGGTTTTTTTTTAAGTCGAAATATCTTGCTAAAATGATCGGTAAATGATTGTACAATGTTGTAAGAACAAAGCTACAGACGTAATAAAGAATTAACACAATCCAATTGTATTGAAACATGCATGAAATTTCGTAGTACGTTGTTGATTCAGCGACTGATGTCTCGTATGGCACTTGGTTGATTTTACGGTTTTTTAAGTCGAAATATCTTGCTGAAATGATCGGTAAATGATCGTACAATTTTGTAAGAGCTAGAGGCGTAATGAAGAATTAACACAATCCAATTGTATTGAAACATGCATGAAATTTCGTAATACTTTGTTGATTCAGCGACTGATGTCTCGTATGGCACTTGGTTGATTTTACGGTTTTTATAAAAGTCGAAATATCTTGCTAAAATGATCGGTAAATAATTGTACAATGTTGTAAGAACAAAGCTACAGACGTAATAAAGAATTAACACAATCCAATTGTATTGAAACATGCATGAAATTTCGTAGTACGTTGTTGATTCAGCGACTGATGTCTCGTATGGCACTTGGTTGATTTTACGGTTTTTTAAGTCGAAATATCTTGCTGAAATGATCGGTAAATGATCGTACAATTTTGTAAGAGCTAGAGGCGTAATGAAGAATTAACACAATCCAATTGTATTGAAACATGCATGAAATTTCGTAGTACGTTGTTGATTCAGCGACTGATGTCTCGTATGGTACTTGGTTGATTTTACGGTTTTTTAAGTCGAAATATCTTGCTGAAATGATCGGTAAATGATCGTACAATTTTGTAAGAGCTAGAGGCGTAATGAAGAATTAACACAATCCAATTGTATTGAAACATGCATGAAATTTCGTAGTACTTTGTTGATTCAGCGACTGATGTCTCGTATTGCACTTGGTTGATTTTACGGTTTTTTAAGTCGAAATATCTTGCTGAAATGATCGGTAAATGATCGTACAATTTTGTAAGAGCTAGAGGCGTAATGAAGAATTAACACAATCCAATTGTATTGAAACATGCATGAAATTTCGTAGTACTTTGTTGATTCAGCGACTGATGTCTCGTATTGCACTTGGTTGATTTTACGGTTTTTTAAGTCGAAATATCTTGCTGAAATGATCGGTAAATGATCGTACAATTTTGTAAGAGCTAGAGGCGTAATGAAGAATTAACGCAATCTAATTACATTGAAACATGCATGAAATTTTGTAATACGTTGATGATTCATCAATTGATGTCACGTATGGCACTTGGTTGATTTTACGGTTTTTTAAGTTGAAATATCTTGCTGAAATGATTGGTAAATGATCGATAAATGATCGGTAAATGATCGTACAATTTTGTAAGCTTAAAGCTACGAGCACACTAAAGAATATAACTCAGATTTAATTCGTTATACGTATAATATCTGCTGAAAGAAAATTACTATTTTAATATACTTTCTCGTGAACTTATTTTCGAATGATTATAGATGTCAATATAATTTTGTATCTATACTCAAACAAGTATACTTTCAAATCCATTTTTATCTTATCATTAATGCACTGCTAGTCTAAAATAAAAGTCTGCTGCAGCTCTAGAAACTTACAAAAGTTTTTCAGGTATCAACGAAGTAGCAAATCAATTGACTTTATTATTTTTTTTTATTATATTAATCAAAAAATCCCAGTGAATTTTTAATGAGTCGAGAATACACATTTGTTCGAGTCGAAGAGCCGAGAGTTATTTCAAAAGTTAGAGACACAGATAATCCGATGAGAGCGGTTCGGAATAAATTTGAAATTGCGATCGTGCACCAGTCGAAAAGAAATTCCGTCTGTACACATAAAAATAAAATATTTATTTGTAATTTCATTAAATTTATTATCTACATGTGCTAACAAAACAAACGATGAGCTCGGTCTTTCATTGCAAGTCAGATAATCGTCGAGCAAAAAATTACTGTGAATTAGCCAATAGTCTTAAAAATTTTTTCTATATCGTTCAAGACTCGTCCTACATGCTCACCGCACCTCGCTGCCTGTTCTCGAGCTTTATTGACGCGGTCAGGGACTGAGTTCAATGATTGCCGACCGGGGAATTCCAGATTTCAGGTGTAATATGAGAAATCCACTCATCGTGACTCATAAAGTAAACTCGTCGCTGCAATCTCGCTTGACCGGATATAACAACACTACAAATATTCACAATGCACACGCATACGAAGAATCTTTCTTTTTTGTTCATCCAGAAGTTCGCGACATTATTCCAGTTGACAGTAAGAACTTTCTTGTCAAACGATCTAAATGGTATTTTTTCTGATTGCTTATTCGTTGATTAATCAATGTTTAAGATTAGTATGAAAACACTCGAAAGAGTTATGAATCGTTGATGCTTCAATTTGTAATTGCAACGATATTTTTATATGTATAAACAAAAAATTAATAATGAAAATACCGAAGGACAATTCAACACGACTCGTAAGATATTAAATACTAGAAATGAAACTTTTAATTATTTGGGAAATAATAAATAAGTAGTAACGTGACAAAAATTAAAATACCGCCTAGCCGATGTGTACCGGAACAATAATGTTAAAAAAAAAACGGAGATTAAGTCGAGACGATCATTAGCCGACGAAAGCCCGAATGTTCGAGGACGAGAGGAAGTTGTCGACTGCGATTCCGACGAACGACATTCCCCGCATAGCGAGCTCTGTGTTTCGTTGCAGCAATCAATTACACAATCTTCTTGGTTCCATCGCGATTCCGTGTGTAACGATATTTGATTTTTAGAAATGTGTAGCGACAAACGGACATCGACCACAGGGTCGAAAGCACCCGGTCTCATCTTTGCGTACGCACATCTCCCAAGAGAGCCGAGCGTCTGCGGCATCCGGAGGCGCTCGCTCGTCGTTACGTATAAATACTCGTCTGCCAGCAGGAAAGGCTCGGTCAGTCGACTCTTGGTTGACTACGGATGAAGATCAGTCGTGCTGTGTCTTTTAACTTCCTTCGTACATCATCGGAAGGTCTACAAGAAAATAGTATTTGTAATTATCAAACGTAATTGCAAATAGAAGGGTGAAAAATCAATAAATTGTACTCACAAAGGTACGGTGAAGTGAAGTTTTCGAGTTGAACCGTCAAGCTTGGAGATAATTGATTATGATGCGATCCTGTATGAGCTTGGCACGTGGCAGTGGTACCACTTGGTTGTTGCGACTCTTGATTATCATCCTGACAACTCTGAACGATGGTCTTTTAGTTCTCTCGACACCGGCGAACGGAGATAACCGGCTATCGGAGAACAACAAGATATCCATGCCACGTGCGATTGCGGCATCGCGAAAGTTCACTTGCAAGGAACCCCAGCTACGCGCCTACCATCTTCGGGATCTCGTGCAGAACACGAGATTGCTTGATCCCGGCGAGAGTGCCAATCAGCCGATTTACATAGTGCTTAAACGATGCGACGGTCACTCGGGTTGCTGCATGAGTTCGGATATGACTTGCACACCGGTCGCGTCGTTTACATATTTCGAGGACGTGGAGATTGAGGTATGGAGCGTCAAGAGCAACAAGACGAGACGACAGTGGTTCAGCGTCGAACAGCACGGCAAGTGCAGTTGCGAACTCGCAAATTTAAACGACAGACTAAAGCTCGAAACTCAAAAGCCTAATGTGATTGCCGTTCAAAAAGCTTCCTCGCATCTGTAATAGAAAAAGAACAAGAGAAAATTATCTTCTAAAAGGAGGAAGCTTATCGCCAGTGATTTATTAAAATACTTTGGTAGGGGAGGGGACACGAATTATTATTTATTTATTTATAACAAGTGAAAACGGCTGGCCCGTGGAATATAGAATCGGATATAGTACTCCCGTAGTCGTGGGTGACTGTGCTTAAGGCGGAGACTCCCAGTTTTATAAATAAACCCGTGATATCGTCTCAAAGTCGTTAACGCCGAGTCTGGCTTCTCGATTAGATTTGCGCGATTTTTCGTGATAATAAAATGAAATTTCAAAAATATTATCAATTGAAGAAGGAAACGTCGACGGATATTCGCGTTTCTTTATCTCATGGCGATATTACGTTGGAAAGTTTTTATAAATAAACAAATACAGATAAAATTCCAAAGACTCGCGGTGGAATCCGAGCAAAGTAAAAAATTTTACCGGGATGCCGAAGAAGTAGATGGCTTGCAGGTGGCGAGGCGCGAAGACTACGCGAATCGATGTTGCTCGTTGCTATCACGTTTGCTACGTTTCCTCGCGGAATATAACTAACGGGTATCCGTTAAGAACGGTGGGCGTTGATCGCCAACGTGCGTAACCAGCCATTGGATTATTTTGGCAGTAAGCCCGCGGCGAATTGTTGGCTGTCATTCTGGCGCTGGTTCCTCGATAGATCAGGCTTACCCCGACATCGCCGGACACCTGTTTCCTCTTTTTAATCGTTCTTGGACATCGAACACTTTGTTTCTTCTTATCTTCGTTGCGGAAGAAACGATTGGCGAAACTTCGATGCAGATGAAACAAAATCCAATACTATCCTCGTGATCTTCCGTTCTCCGTGATCTTCTATGTACGCTTTAACAATGCGTTGTGATATTACTCTTATGAATTCAGGCGAAAGAGGTCCTTTGGCCTGGAAACAGAAAAAAAAATAACAAAGTTTCTATTGTTAATTTTTTCAACGTGTCGTAATTGTTTTTAATAAAAATTTATCGAGGCTCGAGAGAGAGAGAGAGAGAGAGAGAGAGAGTCAACCCCCTTAAGCGGTATGTTATCTCGGTGTAATCTTCGTTGAAGAGAGTGACGAGAGACAGAGGTACGCCCTTCGCGTATCCGAGACCAATCAGCAATGGGTAAAATCGATTATTTTCATCTTTCGACTACTTGGAATGCAATTTTTTAATAACTTTTCATGATATTACTTATTTTTAGTAGTAATGTCATGGTAGAAGACAATTTGACTGAACTCCAAGAAACGCGAGTTTGCGGTAGATCCCGACAGAATGACAAAAACGTGTAGCACATCGTCTTAAGACGGAGCTCGATATCGACGTTTCACCTAAAAATTTTCGACACATTTATCTCGTACACAGATTTCCCTGGGCGAGACTGCGTGAATGTGTGACACGGAGCGAGGCCCACTAATCCAAAATTTATCAAATAATCTGTATCCGAGAAAAATGTTTTAGAAATTCAAAGCTCTGTCACTTGTGAATTCTTCGATCATGGGTCACGCGACTTGAGCATCCCCTTAAAGATGATGTGCCATATATCGTCTGTCTATCTCAGATTGGCATCCTTGATCTTTAGGATCAAAGACGAAAATGATGAACCGTAGAATTGCGAGACGCCATTCTTCTTTTTTATCAGAAAGATCAATCGTAGCTATTAAATTATTATTACAGTTTTATTTACCGACCGAGAGATAACACACCCTTAAGGTGTACGCTATACAGTCGGTAACGTAAGCTTTCAACAGATTTACTCAGCAAAAGTTAATATTTTAGACGAAACGAAATCGAATTTACTTTTTATTCTAAATATTAACTCATTCTGATTAAATCTTATTGAAATTTCTGTAACTGATAAGACTTTTTCAAGATGAATGACATCATCTTAATTGTAGTTTAAATCGGATAAATCTATTTCAAAATTTCATAATAACTGGAACAAATTTTTTTTTATTTCTACAACAACGAAAAATTCCATTTTTCCCATTGATAAACAGTCACACTTTTTTCTATTCCTTTCCCAGTAATTTAAGCATAATTTTGTATATAGTATTTGCGTATTTATTACTTAGTACGTAGTTATTATATTATTTATAAGGAGTAAAAAAAAATCGCGGCAAATGGTTGTACGTCCTAGTTTAAAAGGTTCCGATAAATCCAATTGAATATCATCGAACTCTCGTGTCTATCACGAGATAATTTAATCTAATTTATTTATTTTTTACCATATGTTAGTACAACGTTGTATATTTTAATACAAAGGAACACAAAGAAAAATCGTTGAATCTTGTGTAAAACAAACTTTTTATCGTCTCATTATATACATTCTGATTCATTAATTAACGACAACGAAAGTCGAAGAGTTGTTTATTCTAACACACAGATTGTATATATATGTGTATATATATATACTAGTCGTACTCGGTACGCTTAAGGGCGTTCGAGTTTTCACAAGACCGATACAAATGGTTCTCGCTTAAATGTCAGGATGAATAAATGTAACTGTGAATTCGTGAGTGCATTCCTTAACTCCATGAATCATAGATATCGACTGATGTTGTACAAATGCTATAAATTAGTTATTTTGTTTGTTTGTTTGTTTGTTTGTTTGTCGTTTTTCGTAAATGAAAATAATTAAACTTAATCAAAAGGTAAAAGAATATATGAAAAACAAACAGTATTCTTGGAATGGAATTCATTACAATGGCAAACTATTCCGTCTCCCTGAAAAAAAAACGGTACTCGTTGTGAGAAGCGATCATCGACGATGTTGAAATCTTATTATACGAGAGACGGTACATTTGTACGTTCTAACGGTCAATCAGCCGTCAAAAATATTGTCTTTTTATCAAAGATAGTGGATTTTTAAATATATTTTCTTGTTTTAATTTTCTTTTCTTTTTTTCTCCAACTATCGTTCAAGCATTACGGTCTCCGGTTATGCGTATGGATTCGACATTTTCAGCCTAATTCAATGTTTACATATTTCTGTTATATCTTTGCGACACGGCAATGATTACAATCATCAATTTCTCCATATTTTTAGATCGAGTAACTTCCGATCCCGCATACTCGGTGATTATTCTAGATAAATTTATCTCTCCATTCGCGGCTTCAGTATCGCGGATAATTGTTGTACTTCATGCCTCGCATGCCACGAGAACGCGCTCTAGCTCCTCGACCACGGACAGCACCTTCGTTCAGGGGTCCTCGCGTTGCCTGTCCACGCGCTGTTACCTGACCTGCGAATCAAAAGGACGAGAAATTAATACAAAATTTCGCCATTTTTTTTTTCCTTCGTTTAACTTTGAAGCAAGCCTACAAAGTTAGTACATTGCTTTCTCATTATTTTATATTTTTCACATAACCACTATGACCAAGTATGTTTATCAATTTTATTTACTCGTAGAGGAATCTTTGGGAAATGTCAAACAAATAATAAAGAAGCAATTTGCAGGGTTGCTATTTTGAAGAATTTTTTTTTCTTAAACACTCTATACCACTTGCTTATCTGTTTAAGATTTTTCAACGTTAGTTAGTCAACCTTTTCATTATCTCAAAGGCCATGCATTTTACTCGCATACTGTTCATTCGATGAGTCTGTATTGACGTGAATTATGAGGTTGAACAATTAATTCAGCTGTATTTTAGTTGATTACACAGATAATTTCGGTGTGCTTTAAACGAGGAGCAACGAGTGAGAGAATGGTTGAATATTCTACGAGTATCACAACGACTTCATCTGAATTTTTCCAAAGAACCGTTAGGTTCTAGCAGTTTCGTTATGATATAAAAGAAAATTTACAAAAAGCGCCTTGTGAAGAGTACAATTATTATTTAACTTCCATGTAACTTTCCAATGGCAGATCCTGCAGTTTTATATGGATTTTGAATAACCATAACATTGATTAGATGTTTTTCTCCAGTTTTTCGATACTTTGAAATTCAGATGAACGTATTTTTTAAAAAATCGTATCGTATCGTATCGTATATATCTAGAAAAAAAAAAAATTCAACTCAACATTTTAATAATCATGTCGTTTTTAGGTAGATTTATAATTTTGTCAAAAGGGCCCACGTGTAAAACTTTAGCCCGGTAGTTAAAGCCATTCTCTAGTTATAGTTGATTGAATTTTTTGTTACAGGTAACACACACGCACGCACGCGCGCGAACACACACACACACGCACGCACGCACGCACACGCACGCACACACCGAAGCTATGTTCTAAATATGATTTACAGATTAATTCGGGGTAAAAACGTTACGATCAATTCTTATATGAATTTGTACAATTAATTTTTACTAATTACCTTTGTTATTAACTAAATAAACAGATACATTTTTTTAAAGAAGTTTTTTAACGAATAATTATGTGTTAAAAAATTTTTTTATTTACCTATTCCATAATTATTTCGATTATTATTAATTGGAATGTAGGGAGGAATGATTTTTAAAATTTACAATCGCTTTAATGTTTAATCTCGTATAATTAAAAATAGAAAAGTAATAAAAGTTCGTCCGTCGTTTAAATAAAAAACGCGATAACAATTTAAAAAAGTTTTTATGAATTCTATCGTGTTACAATTCACCATTACTCACCCCGTCCACCTTGACTTTCCCAAACGATAGGAGTAGGCCGGGAGCCTCGAGCGGCCCTGAAGGGGCCTCCTCTCGTGGACCTTCTGACAGTGTGGCCTCGTGGACCAATAGCACCGGAGGATGCAGTGGCCGCGGCAGCAGCGGCAGCCGCTGCCCTGACGGATCTCTGACGAGTATTGCTCGAAGGTGAAGCTTCGGCCTCGCGACCTTCCTCCTCGACCTCTTCCTCGTCGACTCCCGTGTCAACGGCATCGTCGTCCGCTACTCCGGTTGCCGACGCGGCGGCTTCAACCGCTTGTTGATCGCTCTCGGAACTTACGCCTGGAAATATAGATGTCACGGTGACGTACGCACGGTAAGGTAAACAATATTGTCACTAGTTTCGCGTCTTTCAAAAAAAAATATATATTTACGATCTTAAGACAAACGCCTTCAGGATGTTAGCGGAAGTGAAGCGATACAGAGGTTACAAAAAAAAAAAAAAAAAGAGTAACAGAGAAACAGCTAATATTGTACAAAAGAATATTACAAGCGTTGAAGTAACGAGAAAAGTATTTCTTCAGATATAGTTTTGTTTTATCAGTAGCTTCGATCTTCGTCACTCGAGTCCAAAGAAACGAGTTCGATCGTACCGTCATTTGGTGTCAACGTGCTAGATCCAGGAACGGCTTCCATATGACCGTCTTCCTGCCCGTCAATGGTGACGACGCGTATACTCGACATACCGGATAGTTGATCGGCTGCATCGCTCGCCGAGGCACCGGTAGTTACTACTGCCGCTGTCCCAGAAACGGGTGTGTCTTGCTCTTCTAAAGCTTCGGCGCTCGTCTGTGAAAAGGAAAAAAAAAAAGATAACAATTATTCGCTCGAGGATTAAGACGGTCTCAGAGCTTTGCGTAGCTGAAAATATGTTTTATTCGTCTTTATTTGTAGATATTTACCGAAGGTGGCAAATCTGCGGCTGGCGAGACTTGCAAAGGCGTGGTAGGAACACTCCGTCCGGTACCTCCATCCTCCAGTTGCGTTAAATCCATTCTCGTATCGTCCATTCCTTCTTGCACAACTTGCGCTATTCCTGATCCTGAAGAGCCGAACATAACTCTCGCGGTAGGACCCGTTGCGGTCGCGAGGGAAGGTGTCGAGGAAGCTGCTGGCGGAACGCCCGCATCCCCAAAGGTAAAACGTCCTTGGGGCACCTGAGGCGAACTCACGGCTTCGCTAAAACCATCTCCACGACGAGGGACGAAAAGAGTCGGTGTACTTGGTACTATACTGTCGTCACCACCATCCTCGTATCCTTGCTGAGGCTGAAATTCACAATTTAAATAATAATTTCTTATCAATTCACTTTTCTATCTACTTTCCATCCCAATACTAACGTATGCCTAATATTTAAGCCCTTGCACTACGCTGAAATTCGTTACAAGCCGTGCCTAACTTCAGAGGTTCTTGTTTAGCCCGAGATTAAGACCACGAGTACGGCTCGTGATATTCATGTTTGGAGCGAAATATCAATTACGAGCCATACTCGTGATATTAACGTTTGACATTAAATTAAACAACGAGCCTGACTCGTGAAAATATTGCAAGGGGTTAATGTAATTAAATATTAAACCTTCTGTGGTGTTGGTGTCATATACGACCCCAAAACATATTTAACGGTGAATTTTTTTAATTAAATAACAATAACGATTTCGTATTAAGTAGAACATCGTTGTCATCATATACATTTGTGTAATGGTTTTAAAAAAAGAAACAAATCAGTTTTGTCAAATATTTATATTTATATTTATTTTTATTTATATTTATTTATATTTATATAATAATTTTTAATTCAATGAAATAGAAAAGCATCATTACTCGTACAACGCAAAAGATTTTAGGAAAGTCAAGGTATACGGGATGAGTAATGGTGAATTGTAACGCGATAGAATTGATAAAAGGTTTAAAAAAATTTGCTCTTTCTATTTAAACGACCGACGAATTTTTATTCCATACGATTGATTGACAAAAGTATTTGCCAAATGATTGTTTAAATATAAATAATAAATCAATGAATTCATTAATTATATCAATACCAAGTATAAATAGAAAATGTAATATTTTCATTATTGGAAATAAAGGAAAAATAAATTAGTTCTGTGAAACATTTCAAGACATGTACCACATAAATGTCGTCTGTATATCTTAGATCGACATACGTGCGAGATATTGATCTTTCGGATATAATAAGAGAAAGGCAAAAGAATAGTGAGATACGGTTCACCGTTCTCGTCTTTTATCTGAAATATCAATCGCGGCGGAGAAATTTGCATTAGTTTTCATTACCGACAAAAGGGTAGTACATCACCTTAAATTCTATTCAATAGAAAAACATCATATATCAAACAACAAAGGAGAGTTTAAGTACAATTGATTATCCAAATGTATTTACCAAATGATTGTTTAAATATATAAATTAGAAATGAATAAAATGCATAAGCAACGATTTTTTAAATTACATTCGAAATTAGTATAAATCGAAACGAAAAAAAATTGCATCATTCTTTGGAAGAGATACTTACGAGAAGAAGATGCTGCTGTTGTCGGGGCATCGGAGCGATGCCGCGCGTCGATCTCGATGCAAATGCGGAACTGGGTTCACCGGTCGGTCCAGCACTGCTGATTGCCTCGGACTGTTGTTGCTGAGGCTGACTAGTTGGTATCGCTTGTTGGGGCTGTCTCGGTACTTCGCCACCTTGTGAATCTTCCGCCATGATAATTTCGACCTCATTATTATCGACTTCGACCTCTCCCTCGACTCCATAAGGCAACTCTTCCTCTTCCTCCTCTTCCTCCTCGTCCTCCTCCATCTCTTCATAGGGATCGTTATCGAACTCTTCCTCCTCCTGCGCCTGGTGATGGCCTCCGCCCTCGCCTTCGTCGCAATCCACGACGACCACGCATCCATCCTCGACCTCTTCGTCCTGATCGCGTTGACTCGACGTTGGTACCTGAATGAAAGATAAACGATAAACAAAAAAAAAAAAAAAAACAAAATTGTTATAAGGCGGTATAAATATAGATAAAGTCTTAAAAATCTATCATCTCCGTTTACTTAGAGACTGGTTAACATTTATTGGAATTTCTTATTTAATTGACGGTCGACGATATATCTTATTCACATTTAGTTATTAAATATTGAAAAATCTATTTTAAAAAATTCTTATTTGCCGATTTTCTCGGTTTTATCTATCGTTGCGCACTGTGTTTAAACAATGTCTCGCTATTTGATGCTCATTTCGTCAGAAGCGAAATAATTTCTATCGCGTTTATAAATTAGACGCTGACTGGCGAAATTGCCATGGATTTCAATCTATTCTCTCCGAGAAAATACGATTAGGACCTTCTGATATCTCCCATCGACGTAAAGGCGTAATTTTGTAAAAGTTCCAACGAATTCCGAATAAAAGGTTACTCACTTGATATTCCACTTCCGAACCACTGGTGGTCGCAGTTGAAGCCAACTCTTGCGTTCTGCTTCTCTTAACGATAGGACTAGGCTCAATTTCGACTCTGCTGTGTTCGGGTGCGTCACCGTCGCCGGAACCCGAGGCAGTGGGTTCCAGTGATCTCGGGCGCTTGTGTCCGGTTGAAGCCTGAGACGTGCTAACCGACTGGGTCGAACTGCTGGCCACGGTCTGTTGCTGATCACTCGCAGCCACCTGTTGTTGCTGCTGCTGCTGTTGTTGTTGTTGCTGCTGCTGCTGCTGTTGCTGTTGTTGCTGTTGTTGCTGCTGTTGCTGAGTCTGTTGCTCGACTCTGGGACTTACCAACGCTACAGTCTGAGGTTGTGGATCCTGATGCTGTTGTTGTTGCTGCTGCTGCTGCTGTTGCTGCTGCTGCTGCTGTTGCTGCTGCGGCTGGCAAACCTGTTGCTGGGGTTGTTGTTGAGGCTGCGCAACGTTGATGCTCTCCGTATTTTCTGAATCTTCTCGCTGAGTCGATTCCGCGGATTCATTGAGTTGCGGCTGAACAGCGAGCTGTCGTAGATTGCTCGGTGCCGTCTGTGAAACCGCGCTCGAGGTACTAGCTGGCTGATAATCCGTGTGACTGCTGGTCGGCGAGCTCGTTTCCGTCGTATGAACAACCTGTTGTTGCGGAGCGACGGGAACAGGAGTACTCGCGGTCGTTGGAATAACCGCGGCAGTCCTGGACTGCGGTACAACGCTCATAGGCCTGATGCTCGCGAGCGGTGTTTCAGCTCGTGCGGACATTGGTTTTATGTTAGCAGTGGGAGGTTCCGTCGTGACACTAGCTCCACCAGCTCCGACAGCCAGCTGTCTTTGCAGCTGCGAGACACGTTGAAGCATCGCCTCCTTCTCCGCGTGTACCTCGGCCTTCTCGTGTTCCAAACGAGAAATTCTTCCCTCCATCTGCGACTTGAGAGCCACTAGTCTCGCGTCGTGCTCGTTCACGTCGGAGTCGTTGTTACTCGATTCAATTTTAACCTTCAGCTCCGCCAATTCTCTCTCGCAACTCTTCTTCGCTTCGGATAGCTGAACGATCTTGGTGCGTGCGCCCTTTAGAAGCTGCTTCGTACGCTCTTCCTTCTCCAAACCCGATTGTTTCATAGTCTCGATTTCCTCCTTCATTGTCTCGGCCGCAGTTTGCGCCGCCGCGATCTGCCGGGTGAGCTCTTCGATTCTCGCGTTCAGCTCCTCATTTGCTTGACGAAGCTCCTGACGACCCTCTTCTCGCAGATGATCGTCGCGCTCCTGCAACGCCTGGGCTGACTCTTCGGCTGCTGCACTCGCCGCTCCCTGAGCCTCCTCTAGTTTCGATTTCTCTTCCTCCACCGTTTTCGCAAGTTCCTCGTACTGCGTCTTGTACTTTTTCGCTATCTTTCTTATCTGTATCTCCTTGTTCTTCACGTCGTTAAGCACGGCTTCCTTATCACCAAGTTCCTTTTTCAGCGATGTGAGATCCTTAGCTTTGGTCGTCGAGTCCGCAATCGCCTCGTTCAAGTCCTGACCGAGCTTGCGAGCCTCCTCCGATACCTTGGCGGCCTGTTCGCTCTGCGATTGCAATTGTCGCTGCAGTTGCGTTAGTTGTTCCTCCAATTTCGCTTTTTCAACCTTCACGGCATTAAACTCTTCCGTACGCTTCGCGTGAGTCTCGCGCTCGGATGTCAGCAGTTTGCTGAGATTCTCGCGTTCGGTTTGAAGTCTGCGCCAATCGTCGGGACTCGCCTTGTTCGCTCTCTCCACGAGGGCGTTTGCTCTCTGTCGCCATCTCGTCACATCAGCTTTGAGACTTGTGTTCTCCTGTGTCATTACTTCCATTTTAGCGGCCAAATCTCGAGATTTCTTGCGCAGCGGTACCACCTCAGCCGAAAGTGCCGCCACCTTTGACTCTAGATCCGTTACCTTTGTCGACAACGTGTCTCGATCCTCGCGCAACACCCTGTTCGAATCAGTTATCGCGTTCAGCGTCTCGACCTTTCGCAATATTTCCGCGTGTTTCGACGTTGTCACCACGTCGATCTCCGACTGTTCCCGCTGATTGTTCAGCGACGTCTCCGACTCCTTCAGACGTTTCTCTGCCACCTCGCACTGAGACTTTAATCGTAGAGTCTCAGCCCTGAGAACGTCAAACTTGGCGACGATTAAGTCCTTCTCGCGTCTCAAGTATTTTATTACCTTGAGAAGTTGCTCCGCCGAGTGCGAGTCCTCCTCGTTGAAACTACGATTCATCGATTCCACGCTCATGTCGAAATTCTCCTGAGCACCGAGCGACGAACGATTGCTTTGCATTATCGCAGTTCGGTCGCTTAATTCTTGAATCTGGTCGTGAAGAAGTGCATTTTGGGCGTCAAGGTCGTCGACGCGCTTTTGGGTTTCTTCAATTTCGTTCTTGAGACGCTTTTCGCGCTCCTGCCACGTTGATTTCTCCATATCGAGTGCCTCAATCGCGGAATTTTTCTCCTGAGACAGTTGAGATACCTTCTGGACCATCGACTGAGACTTTTCCTTCAGTTTTCCCAATGTCTGTGAAGGTACAATCGATTATAATTAATATTACACCATTTTTTCATCAATCTATTAATTCTAAATAATAAATCCGTATTTTTCAACTTAATTTCCACATTTTAATCATTAAGATAAAGTTCCTAGTAAACAACCAGGAATCAGTGGCCTGTCACCCTATGCTTTAACATAAACGGAAAATATATATAGGTAAAGCGTACTATGATCTGTCCCTGTTTATGACCGATTCCTGGTTGATTACTGGAACTTTGTCTTGAGGTGACATACCGCTCTTGGTATTAAAAATGGTTCACCGGTTTTTTCAAAGTTTTCAGGGGTTTTTGGATTAAAGCAAATTAGGTATCTCTTCGTCCATTTGTTACGCACATTAACCTAACTGGCTTTAGTCCAGAAAAGGTAATAGGAAGGTGAATAGTTTTCGATACCTCCTGGGCCTGGGATGGAAGCGGAGGAGTGTATCGCATAGCCTTGATAAGGGAAGGTGAAACATCCATGCGTGCAGAAGAGGTAGATCTAGTACGGCGCTCACAACGGAGTTAGAGAAGACGCACATCTTTTTATTATTCTCCCATACACAGATGTGCTGCTTCTCTTTCACTCCACCGTGAGCGCCATACTAGCCTATCTCTTTGGCACTCATGGTTGGCGTATGGAGGTTTTGTGTCCCCTTAAGGCGAGGCTGATCTGGGTTCGAGAACTGTGTTAGAAATTTCCTTGTTTTTCTTACACTTGCGAATTCTCGGGCCATAGATCACGTCATTTAAGACCCCACCCCTCTTAATTATTATACACGAGGGGTGGAAATATGAAACAAATCGATCTGCACGATGAAATGAGACATAATTTCCAACTTTACTTCTATATACCACGTCGAAGCGGTTACTTTGTCAGTTTTTTGTTTTGTTATTTCTAGTTTCTTACCTGAAGATCAGTGGAGTGAAGCTGCATTTCTCTGGCGTACTTCTCCTCAGCTTCTTTGGCTGCCTGCGAGGCGCTCTGCAAATCGCTCTTGATAAGCTCTAGCTCGCCCTTCACTTCGTCAAGTTCCTCGAGTTTGGCCTCCGCGACAGCTAATTTCTCTCGGAGATCAGCGTCGGTCTCCTGGAGGCCGCTCTTCGCCTTCACCAACTCCGCCTCCAGGTCCTTTACTCGCTTAGTGAGATTAGTAGCTTCGTCGCGAGCGGCTTCGAGAGCCGTCTGCAACTCTCGTTTAGTCTGCTCGTGCTGAGTGGTCAACTCGCGTAGTTGAGCCTCTGTGCTCTCGGCGATGTCGCAGTACTGCTGGCTCTGCTGTCTCGAGGCCTTTAACTGTTCCGAAAGAGATCTCGCCTCCGCGTTTGTGTTTGCTAACTGTAACTCAAGTTCTTTCA
This sequence comes from Cylloceria caligata, assembly GCA_963942595.1. Classification (NCBI taxonomy): domain Eukaryota; kingdom Metazoa; phylum Arthropoda; class Insecta; order Hymenoptera; family Ichneumonidae; genus Cylloceria; species Cylloceria caligata. Next base: position 12,344,025 of record OZ012706.1, on the reverse strand, counting down.
ACCTCTTGGCAAGATTTTCGTCACCTGAAAGAATAAAATAGAGTTTGAGACAGTGAAACCTTGCATTGATCAATGCGGAAGATACTCGGAAGTAATTTCGATGGTTTCCCGGAATAGAATCCTTTCTCACAAAAAAAAAAAGTTTAACTTTCGAAGATTCAACTGAGCCTTCTCTTAATTTTTTGTAAAACCCGGTAAACAGACGTACCGGTAATAGGTTTGGCTCTAGAATGCGCCGCGGATTCTCGCAATTTTGCCCCAAGTTCCTCGGCTCGACGTTCGATTTCAGTGCGTGATGTGCGAGCTTCCTCGAGTTCGACACGCGTGCGTTCCGCAAGCTCGTGTTCCTCCGCAAGACGTTCCTGAGCGAGCGTTAGCTGGCGTTCCAAGTGCGAGGATAATTCCCTGAAACGATCTTGTTCCTCCTGAAGACGACGACGCAAGGCTGCGCACTCGCGAGTCGCGTCATCCAAACGTTGCTCGGCTCTCAACTGACCCTCTGCCTGTGCGCGCTCGAGACTTGCCTTTATAGACTCTACGTCCGCGCGTAGCAGAGCTTGCGTTTGCCTTTCTCTATGAAGTACCTCGCGTTCTTTGAGCAAACGACCTTCGGAATCGCGGAGAAGCTGACGTTCTTGGCGCAGATTTTCCAATTGTACTTCGGCGCGCGAAAGACGACTCTGGGCCGACATTGTCTCGTCTTTCAATATCATAATACTTTGCTCGTGCTTGCCTGTGTACAAAAAACATAAGTTAGAAGTATTTACAAAAAAAAAAAAAAAAAAAAAAAAAAATCGTCAACATGAAATGTAATGTACCGGCATTTCAAATCTTTAATATATTAATAATAAAAACAAATGTCAAATGTAAGATATAAATATGACACTGAAGTTGTGCAAATTTGATTCCCTATTGGGGGAGGGGGGGCACCTATTTCAATACATCGTATCAAAAATTACTAACAATTGATTGTTGATAACGGTATCCTGATCATATAAAAAATCGCCAGACTTGTAATTACAAAATTGAATTCAGCATAATTTTGTATTTAAAAGAACTCCTACATTTTGTTATATTCGGATCTGAAGAATTTTTCACATAATCAGAACGCCGTTACGAACGATCAAAAGTAGAGTTAATAAGATTTTTTGTACTGAAAAAATAAATAATAAACACTAAAAAACGCTTTTTTTAAATTAATATAGTTAAGTCGCTCCCTTGAAAATGTAAAAGATGCTAAATTAAATTTTGAATTCTCTTCTATAATATCTAGCACTGTTTTAACAACGAAACCTGACTTAAATAACCTTTTTCTTCAGTCATGGAGTTGTCGAGTCTTAAAAAAAAAATTCGCAAGACAACTCACCAATCGTTGTATTGTAGTTGTTGCACTTTTCCTCGAGTGTTTTAATCTGCGATTTGTAGGCCGCAACGTTAGCCTGCACGAGCCCGAAACGTTCGTTGGCGGTGTCGAGTTGGGCTTTCAGACGACAGCAGCGCGAAGAATTGGATTCTGCATCTTTGCGAAGTCTCTCGACTTCCTCGCCGACCATACGTTCGTGGGCTCCCTTCTCCTTCTTGTACGTCTCATACTCGTCGCTCACTTGTTTCAGCTTAGCTTCGAATTCCATAACTTTTTTCTCCAATTTCTTCTCCGTATCTTTGCTCTCTTGCGTCACGACGGACTTCTTCTCTTCTTCGGGCATCTCTTCATCCGCTGTCGTGCTGTTCTCTTCGTTTTCCGTGGGACGCGACGTTTCCTTCGCTTGTTTCATACTCTGTTGATACATATTCTTGTACATGTCTCGCTGGCGAAGCAAACCATCGACCATCTTCGTCTGTCGGTCCATGGCTGCTTGCATGTCTGCCAGCTGCTCCAGATATCTAGCGATATAATAATATGAACATTTTTCAAGTGTAATTTCTTTTAAATTAAACGTTTATTCCAATAAGAAAGAAAGCCGAGTAATATTTGTCTTACCTGTCAAGTTTTTCCTTCATTTCACCGGTGTTAATCTCATCCGTCGCGTTCTCAATTTCTTCCTGCCTGGCCGACAATGTTCTCACGATCGACAGTAGTTTTTGATTGTTTTCCTGCATCTCCTCAATATCTCGGAATGTCACGAGTTTCTTACTGATTATCTGAGACGAAGCGAGATCTGTTTCCATTGTCGTGGAAAAATCACCGCTCGTGTCGATAGTTCCGGTGCCACGGCTTTCCTGAACTTCTTTCAAGAGGAAGCAAACCTAAAAAAAAACGACAATCATTTTAATTCCAACTAAAATCATCAAATATCTCTGCTGAATTTTTCTTTTTTATCGACGGTTAAATTTATCAAACAGATAATACCTAGACCTTTAACATTAATTATCCGACAGATAACTTTATCGGCTTCTTACCCGTGGGTGAATCGGCTCGTGTACGATAATTTATTTGTTTATTTTAAAAATTATCTTCAAGATTTCCGGTTGTAAAATAGAGGAAGAATTAACTTAATGGCAAACATTGACTCGCCCTTTCATCATACGAATTACGTTTTAAATACAATAAGGGCAGGAAAGCGAAAAACTCTGACCTGTCTGGCGAGATCAGCGAGTTCGCTCTTCAGTCTCTTATTTTCTCTGGCATGGTGTTTGGCAATGCGACTGGATTCGTCGGCAGCCTCTCCGAGACGATGATTCTCAGCGTTGATCTCGTCTAATTGATTGGACAGAGCCTCGTTGTTATCCATCACCAATTCGTATTCCTCGCGTTGCTGTTGCAGGGCCGGTGCTTTTTCTTCCAATTCCCGAAGAATAACGTCCATTTGGGATTTTAGCCGTTCGTTCTCTTCGTGTTCAATAGCAAGCTCATTGGTTGCATCCACCAATTGCGTGTAGATTTGTGTGAGGCTGAGACCTTTCTTGAGAACGCGACTGGCGATCGCAGCAGTAGGAGCCAATTGTTCGACCGCTTGGTCGAGCCTCTCCTGCTTTATATTTTTTAGAAGTTCGTTAGCACGTTCCAATTCTCTCGAGAGCTCATCGATTTTCTTCATGTTCTCGGCGATCGTCTCTTTGTGTTGTAGTTTTAGCTGAGCGTGCTCTGACTCCAGTGTGCCGTACTGTTCGGTCGCCTGCTCCAGGAGCGATTGCAATTCTTTCACGGCTTCGCTGAATTCTTCGGCCTTCGCGTTTGCCTCCTCGGCCATGCCCTTGTACAGATCCGCGAGTCTCGTTTGCGCTCCTATTTCCTCGCGGTACGAGGAGTGCATCGAAAGCTCGTGACTTCGCTGCTCCTCGAGCTTCTGTGCCAGCTCGTCGCATCGACGCTGTATATTGCCATTAGTCTCGCGCAATTGGGCTACCGAGTCGTTCGCGATTCGAAGCTCCTCCTCGCGCTGCTGGAGGCGCGTGTCAGTCAGCAGAGCTCGAGCAGAAGTCTCGGCGCGGGTCGCTTGGAGCTCTGATGTTCTCTTCGAAAGCTCTTCCTCTAGACCGCCCATCTGCTGGGCGAGAAGTGTTCGCTCTTGCTCCAATCGCTTTTCTCTAAAATAAAAAATAAAATAGCACGAAATAAGCATGTTTAATTCCGTTGCTGTTATCATTGGAATTGAACTATAAATGTATAGCGATCATTCTAAAACGTACTTAAAATCGACTGTCATTTCGCGACTACGGATTTCCTCGACTTCAGCCAGCGCCTGACACTTGGAGGTAACGGCAGCCTGCAATTGTGCACCCAAAGATGCCAGCTCGGTGCGCATCCTCTCCACTTCGTTGTCTCTCCTCTCAGCTTGCAACTGCAACGTATCTCTCTCGTCCACTGCTGCATCTCTCTGTCTTCTGAACTCTGAATTTTCTTTGGACAATCTGCAATGTTGAAAAACGGTGATTCGATACTACATTCCTGTTTTAAAATATTATATTAAAACCTGATTTGATTTCAGCAGTTTCAATAAACGATTCATTTATTTCTTTTCTAAATGAGAATAACTGAGTTTTAAACTAGGAATTTAACCAATTAACTACACGTTGTCTTGATCCGGTACAGCGTTGAACCGCTTGCTACAAAAGTTATATTTACCTCTTTACAGATTCCTGCAGTTTGTATATCTCATTCTTGGCTTCGTCAAGTTTACCCTGCAATTCGGCAGTAAAATTTTCTGCCAGCTCCAACTTTCCTTTGCATTCATCCAAATCGAGTTTTTGATCTGCATTTTCTTTTTGAAGATTTTCAACTTTTTCAACTGAAAAAAAAAACCAAGAGACACAGCGTATACAGAATTATATAGCGAATGTCCGAATTGCCCTTGCGACTGTTTTTGCTTCAACAACACCGGCGAATTTCATTGTCGCAAAGGATAGATAAAGGTGGGGAGACTTATTCGTGGAAAAAAAAAGTGGTGTTGTACTTTTGAGGTTAGGGCGCATGATGAATACATCTAGAGCAAAAAAATTGCAATAAATTCATAACTACCGAGGCTTTGTCGTGAATTCTGAAAGACAGCTTTGGCCGTGATAAATTCCTCGAAATTATCAGTAAAATATGTAGTGAGCTTTTTGCCGATATCTTGCGGTATCTGCGTCAATTCTTCGGCCGTTAGAACTCGTCTCAGCACATCGTGCTCGTTGTCCTCCGCAGTTTCCATTATCGTATCGTTCGTCTTGGCTCGTAATAAACAAGCGGCCCTTCTTTAATCTATCCCTCGGGCCTTTACTCGCCGGGATCTTTGTCGTAGTTTATAGCGTTTAATTGAATTTTTTTTTAAAACAAACTAACAAACGGTTTCCTCTTCTTTCTGCCAGAACTGGCGCGCCGAATGCCGATAACTGACAAAAGCAACGTTATGGCGACGCGCGCGACTGCCGGGTACGCAAGATGAGAGATAAAATTCGTGATTTTCCTCCTGGCGGGAAATTGCGTCAACACAATGAAATATATAATTCTCGGTCGTCCTCTCGGGCCCTTCGGCGTTCGATGGGGCATCATCAGCAGCAGAGTCGAACAATTATGATTGTGTCAATCGAGATTTATTCTCTTCATCGTTGACGTTATTATTTTCTTTCGAATCAATTATGGGATATTTACCGTAGACTTACTTTATGTAGAAATTAATTTTATTTAATAACGCGTAAATACCGTGAGAATACGATTTTATTTATTCTCGGCGGCGGGCTTGTTTTTCAATGTTTTAACATGGACAACGTAGAGCTCTTGTTCTTTGACACTTTTTCTCACGATATATCGGAGGTTTGAGAGCATATTTGCAAATAATATTTACGGAAAATTATGGTAAGGTCAATGGTGTGACTCTTGTTGAATTTTCGCAGGAACTCAATCTAGATTTAGTGCAATTTCCAAAACCTGTGTACATAAGCGAGGTTAGAATAATTCCTCTCGGAGCTCGGGTCCAGGCAGATTTTCCCGGTGGAGTTCGACTAGGGTAAATCATTTTTTTTATTTTATTTTTTTTTTAGAAATTCTATTCTTGATTATAATTTTTTTATTTCATTTTTTTTAGAGCGACAAATCCATCCCAGTTTGAGATAGAATTTTTCGTAAATGATCTGAGCAAGCCTGGAGCATCGACCTTTGAATCATTGGGTGGTTTAGAATACAAGCAGAACATTCACATACAGTTGGAATGCGAGAGAAAGCAAATACCTACTGACGGACTTGTGTTGCGTGGTTGGTATACCACCATTACACTGGCGGTCTATGGATCGCTCACAAAGTCCCTTAGCAATCCGCAGGAGATCGTAAATTCCACTGCCACCGCCACAGTTTCTGTTGGTGGTCTTGAACAGTCGTCTGTAGAAAGCGTACCTCAAGCTCCAGAGCCACAGCCTGAGTGGTACTTTGAAAAACAGGAACAAGTACCACCGACAATTGTACGTAATTCTTTTTTACTACTGAATGATAAAAGATGATAAAAGCATCAGAGAATTTATTAATACGTTTCATCGTACGTTAGGAAAATGAATTGCTTACACTGAGAAAAATGTCCAGTCGGCTCTACTATTCAGATATTTTTCTTTCGTTCTTTGTCTTTCTATTCTCTGCAAGCAATGTATTCTGCAGCTGTACTTTGAGTCTGTTTCTGTTACGACTAAAACGATTCAACCAGTCTCCAAATACATAAATAAAAAAACTAAGGTAACAAATTTTTTTTTAATAGTGATGACAATTATCAATAATGACACAAGTGAATAAATAATAATATTAATAACTATTTGTATGGCAGAATTGACCATTTTTTAAATCTTACTATATGAATATTTCTCATTTTATTATTTAATTATTGTATTATTGTAATTTCAATAATAATATGGCATAATTAATTAAGATGATGAATAGTATAGAATTTAATCAGCTGCTATAAAAACATCGTTTAACTTTTATCCTGAGATGGTGATTTAGTAGTGTTTAATTACAGCAAGAAACATGCGCAGCGTCGGTGCCTTCACCGACGACACAACCGATTCAGACGGTGGAGCCAGCGCCGAGAAATCCGACGGCCGAGCCCGAGAAGACGGAGCCAAGTCGATGGAGTGGCGACGACGCTCCACCGAGTGTTCCTCGCAAGCCCGTGAAGCGACCTTTATCGCCACCGTCGGAATCTCTCGTCTCGCTGAGTCCAGAGTCGATATCAGCTGAGGAAGAGGACGACCGAGCCGAGAGAGAAGTTGAGGATACAGTCGCAGCGGTCGAGCCCTTCGAACCTATTCTTTCGGATGAAGATATAATGGCAGACGATGTGCCGCCTTCAGTGATCGATTATCAGTGTGAGATGATACAGGCTGACAATCTCTATGCTCTAAAACCACCGGATTTGTTGGAGCTCGAAAAACCATCACATATTATGATACACGAGGCGCAAAGCCTTGACGAGGGCGCACTGGAAAAAGCCCGAGAGATAATTCGCTCGCTCGCAAAATCCGTAGTGAATTTCAATGCAGCACCGGGCCAGGAAAAAGAGACTTTTGTACATAATTGCGAGTCGCTCTGTTCTCTTCTCGGGTCTGTGACACAACTTGATTTCGAGGATCTACGAGATTGGACGGAAATCGTAAATGCCGGACTCGATTTGGATCTCGCGCGGGGTCAGCCTCAGCCGGCTTATAAAGTTCGTCACGTTAAAGTCGGAGTCCGTCTCGCCGAAGCGTCCTGCAGTCTCGCCGGAGGTCCCGAAGTCCTTCTAAAAATCGACGCCCCGCACAAACTTCTGACTCTCTGCATGCGAGAAAACGTTGCTTTGCCCGTTAAACTCGCGGCTCTACGCGCTCTCGACGCTGCGCTTCTCAGTCCAAAGATAGTCGAGGAATTCCTAAAATCTGAGAACAATTTTTACAGACTCACGCTCATGATGCTCGATGAAGCAAAATTGGCACGATTGAAGTACGCTCTCAGTTCGATGCTCCGTAAAGTTCACGTTTATGAGTTGTTAGATGAATCCCGAGATTTTGGTCGTCTGACGGAATTGGCAGTCACCGAGCTTACGCATTCTTACGTGTGCGCGCCAACGCTAATGGCACAGCCCAAACGACAATTGCCTGCTAGCACGCAGATCGAATTCGATCGAGAACAGAGTCGAAATCCCCGAAAACATTTAATTTCCTACTTTAATTCTCACGGACTAGTTCGTCGTATTTTACTCGTTCTCGCGTCGCCGAATTCCGACAGAAGACTCATTGCCGCGAGTCGAAGATTTCTCATGCGCCTTGGCGACACTGGCGAAGGCTTATTGTACCTTCTGCGCGAACCTGAGGTCACAAGATCCATATTGAAGGCTCTGCGCTACGACAAACCCGGCGCGGGCTGCACTCTCGGCTGGCGTTTGCAGGTCGTTCAGTGTCTGACTTTCCTCAAGAGCCAACAGCCCTCAAATTCTTCGTTGTCCAGCGAGTGGTGGTTGCCCTTGAGAAAGCTTCACTCGTTTCTCATTTATCCCGAGGGTCTTCAAGCCGTAGTCACGGTTTTGCCGCTCAACGGTTTCATCGACATTCTCACGCCTTATCTCGCCGAGCCTGATCTCTCAGAATTCGCTGCTGAAATAATATCGGTAACAGTGCGCTATTCCGACAGAGTCGAGATTTTCAAGGCTCGCGCAGCGACTATACTCGAAGAATCGCGAAGCAGCGGTATTCTCAGAGACGTCGTGCCTTATCTCACGATCATTGGACAAAATTCCAACTGGAATTACGCGGACGTAACGTCGCTAGTCGCGACTGTAAGAAAATACGCAGAGAAAGCTGCATCTCTGCCCGGCGAGCTCGTAACAGCTTGCAGAATTCTTCACCACCTGATTTTCCCGTCGAACGGCGATATGGATCCGATCGAGAGTTACATTGAGTTGAAGCACAGGAACGCACTGACGCAATTATTTGCGGCTGACGGTCTCACGGCTCTCATAGCGGTGTTGATGAAGATAGCGGCGTTTTACGAGCAACCTTACCTTCACCGCGCGTCTTTGGGAGGCAGGAGAGGTCTCGCGCTCGTGGCTCTTCTCCTACCTTGCGTAAGACTTATTCGCGCTCTCCTGGAACGCTTGGTGAAGTGTATGGCGACAGGTTTCAAGGATTTAACGGCTGTAGCGCCGCTTCTTGCCGTTTACGCGCTGGTCGAAGCTATACCGTCTGCGAGTTCTTCGGCGAAAGTTCTCGCGAACGAAATCGCGGAGACTCTTCTCGGCTACACACGAGCAGTTGATTCGGACGGTGCGGGTAATGTTGCGAAATCGCTATGGACGCAGATGATCGGTGAAGTGTTAAAGATGCTGTCGGCAAATCCTTGCAATTTTTTACCGGGTTTAAAGCTTCTGACCCGTCTACTGCCGCCGATTTTGCGACTGGACGAGAATCACCCGACAGAGGACGTGACGCGCGCTCTTGGCTTGCGAAAATTGTGGTCTGCTCATCTTCAAGCTCAAGCAATAAACCTCACGGACACTCTGAGGCTACTATGTGCCAGCTGGGACGAAAGTCTCCTCGCTTTGCTCTCAACGGTTTGCAAACAGCTGAGCGACCTGGCAGCGCCGACCGCGCTTGTTGTAGGTCGATGCCTTCTCGATCGAATTCTCGCAGCTGCTCCTCTGGAAAATAATGCACCGACTCTCGCGTTGCTCGCTGATCTTGCTCTCCACGGACCGGTGAAAGCTACTCTCTTGACACTTATGAGCCCGACCTCGAGAGCGCAAGTGAAATCCGATCAAAAATATCCTCCGGTGGTTGAGATGATGTGCAGCGCACTAAAAAATACAAACGACTTCAATGTGCAGCTCGAGATTCTCGATACTTTCTATACTCTTTGCGATCACACGCTGAGCCTCGTCCAGGAGAGTGCCAGCGAGTCTTTCGAGATTCAGCTGACGCACTCGGTGCCGAGCAAGGATCCTCTGCTCTCTATCATCGCAGCTCTGATCGATATAATAGCAAACGCTTCTAAATATCACAAAAGCGTGCTCGAGAGCAATGTTCGAATACTCGTTACTCTGACAAAACACAATTATGGATTGTATCACGTCAAGAGCTGCTTGGAGAATAATCCTGGAGCTCTGAGGACTTTGCTGGAGCATGCATCGGCGAAAGTAGAAAAGGATGATAATAAAGAGAGCGAGGAAGATTCGTTGGAGAGACTTATCGTATCTTTCTTAAAAAGCTTGAAAGATTGTGGCAAATCTGCTATACGTTCGCTCTATCTGCGAACGCCGCAACTTGCGTCGCTCGTTTCGTGGGACAAGAGCGGACAGCATCCTCTCGAAAAAATACGCGGGGCTAAGGAACTCGTTGAGCAGCTGAAAGCCAGCGCAGAAGGGAAGGACGAGAAAGATCCTATTCCCGAGATGCTAGAGCCACTTCTACTTACACCGGAAGCTCTTCTTAATCAATTCTCTCAAAGGTCCCTGGGGCACTCCTCGATGAACGTTCGCTCCTCGAGGAAACGCACATATACAGCTGGGAAATCACCGAATAGCGAAGCTATTCCCGTTGATCTTATGGCTCTGGCTGCGGAACTTTTACCTGCGGATTTCAACCTTCTCACTGAGGCTCAACTACTGTGTTCCAAAATACCGCCGGATGACTCCACGCAACCCATGCAACCGAAAGGCCATAACGATGGACCGGAGGATCCGAGGGACAATCAGAAACAGACAAACGTGCCGACTGCCAAGACGAAACAGCCCTTCGGTGAGCGTTTTTTTTTCTTTCTTTTTTTTTTTTTTTCAAATTTAAGACGATGTATTATACGTCGTCTGTCTCTTTCTTCGATCGCCTTAGGTGCGAGAGATATAACTGAATTAACCCATCCAGAATTTCTCACTCGGTGACGTGCTACGCGCGACTTATTTCTTTTGGGTCTTCGGGCCATTCTTAGAGCCAATTTCTTTTTTCTCTTTTAACTTTAATGCATTGCTACAAGCTTATCTGATCGAAATGCTTTTACTGGTTACGAATCAATTAATTTTATTCAATCAGAAGCAATACATATTTAAACTATTGTCAGAAATCAAGTGTTATACGTTCTTGCAGAACGCACAGTTCAATTTATTTTCTAATCTGTTGTTCCCAAGTACTTTCCCATATCCCTTATCCCGTATTTCTCTTTCTGGTTTTCTCAAGTTATAGTTTCTTAAGTATTTTCTCATATCCCTAGACCCGTATTTCTCTTCCTGATTTTCTCAGCTCTACCTTTGTTCTTTTTTTAATTGTGTCTTTAAAAAATTTCGATAATTCATAAATTTGAGATTTTATTGCAGTAACGCCAATGCGAGGAAGGGCCCAATTCGTGAATTCAATGAGAGGAGGTTCTACAGCAGGTGGTGCAGGTAGAGGTGCCGATCCTTTCCGATCACGACCTCCAAACACCTCGAGACCACCTTCACTTCACGTGGACGACTTCGTAGCACTCGAAACATGCGGAGCTCAACCCACAGGACCAACGGGATACAATAAACTCAGTATCAGGGGTACTTGTCCACCCAGAGGAGTTATTGCCGGCTCGAGGTGCCGTCCCTGGGTTTCCGAACCTCGTTCGCCGTATCTTCGCTGAAGAAACAAAAAAAAAATACACTACGCTGTAACGGTCTCCGTTGACCGGACTCTATGTACATTGGTGAAATTTTATGATCGTTCGGTAAATGACCAAGCTAGAAAATAATACCTGACGATCGAATGTAATAGTTTAACTTTATTACAAGAATTTTAAGTTATCGTCGTGTATATAATGGCATTACCATGGTTGCCGTCGAATTATTCCCTCGCGTTCGGCGAATGCCGTTAGAATCGTATTAAATTAAGATTCCCGAACAAACCACAATCTTATTGTCAAATTGGACGATTTAAAACATTTTTATTTTCAATATTTACAGGTTTACAAGTTCTTGGTGAATCGATCACGTCTTCTTTCCCTTATTCTCCAGTTTCCGGCCCATGTGTTGCTGCCACGTCGAATATCTCAGATTGAACTTTGAGAATCCAATTTTAAACGCAGGATTATTGACCGTGTGTGCAAATTTCTTTAAAACAGTAAAAACGATTGTGATAATTTATCGTTCAACAGGAACTTTTAGAGTTGAGAGAATTTAAAGGTACTTTGAATTGTTTTTCACTTACTTTACTTTTAATCATCTCCTCCATCTCCTTCTGAAAGGCATCGAGTGTAGTGTACAATTCATAATTTGGTTTGATATGATTTCGGACCATAACTTCCATTATCTCCAGGATAAAGCCGAATCTGATTTTTCGGCAGGCAACGTTGATGAGGGTGCCGGCTATCACAGGATTCAATCGGTGCCCGGTAATGTCCATGCCTTCGATGAGAGTTCTCGCGTCTTCTGAATTCTCACATCCCATAGCCAAAATTCCCCAGGTAACAATGTCCGGGCAAAGACCGCAGCGTTGTATATCATCCAGAACTTCCTAGAAATTTTTGTAGTTAACAATCGTTTACTATAATACGTCTTTGTACCCAGTTGACGATAAATGGACGGAGAATCTAATTTTTCATTCAAGTAGAAAATATGTACCTCACACTGTAAATATTACGGATCTATGCTAATTCTCGAATAAGCTGCTACTTCAAGTTGAATTACTTTTCATCGAATTCGAGTTAAGTATTCCTCAAGTCTTAACTCAATTCCTGTTTTTAATTCATAATTCTACATTCCTGGGTTCAAATGACCCAAGGCGTCTTCGACTGGTTACATCTTCTAAAACTGATCTTTCACTGAATTTGTTTACAAATTTAAATCATTTTTGAAAAAAAAAAAAGGGCAAAAACCATTTTTTTTCTTCGATACATAATGAAGATTTAAAAAGTAGAACAAAGTACATCGTGTTTAGAAAAAACAAAGGAAAATACGAGCTTCAAATTAAAAAAAGTTATAATTATAACAATCGCACAAAAGCAGCAACTGACTAAACTTTTCACCCGGATCATTTGGACCCAAATATGTAGTTGAGAGAACTTATTTTTCATGAAAAAAAAATGCAAAAAAAAGTTCAATTAGTTATAAATTAGATTCATTAATATATGATCAAATAAATGCTCTCTTGTTACAGTTAATTATTATCTGAAAGTCGGAGAACTCGAGTTTTCATCGCAATTATTTTTAATAAAAAAATATATAAAAATTAGTTTCCAATTAAAACCCCTTGGCCTACGATTTAAGATGCAACAGAACGGTCCCAAAACGTAAATAGAACTGTCGAGCCTTCGAGCCATTTTACGACTCAGCAAATCTGTCTTAAGTTGTACCAATTGCACACGACTTACGCGGGATGCCGTACCTATTAGAAAGATATAATTCGGGAAAAGTCCATTTATTTTATTGTTTATAACAATTTTATATATAATATACCGACCGATGTACCACGAGCCAGGCACGCGTTAAACAGTTTGGCTAAAAAAATCTGACCACGAGCCTCACACGCGGTTGTAGGCGAAAGGGTTAATAACGCAGTGCTTCGATTATTTGCAAATTGTAGAGCTCGTCAGCTCCTGATAAGACGAAATAAAAGACTAAAAAATAATTATTTCCTTACTTACACAGAAAGTTTAGTATTCAAAACAATAAATTATTTTTCGATATTTTCATATCAGGATACTATAAAATTATCCAAAACGTAGGGAAAAAAATAGTGTGTGTGTTTGTGAAAGAATACCCAACTAGGGATAATTTATATTAATCTTCCTTTTAAGCCAGAATGTGCTGGCTAAGGATCGAACCACCGTCTGGTGATTAATATTGATTTTTACACTGAAAGATCGAAACTAAAAGAGATTGCATTTTAAATGCGAGGCAAAACAACGAATATGCAAAATAATGTTTTTGTACATAATTGACGACGCTGCTCGACGCACGACGTAAAACTAATTTAAAACTAAGAAAAAATGTAGCGAATGATTAGCGCGATGCAGCACGTCTCGAAGATGTGCTGCGTCTCGCTGGTCAGGATAAGAATGCTGACCTAATCAGTGATAAGCACTACTGGGTCGCACAAGAACGAGTTACACGTACGCGCGATTATAAGGAAAATTTTACAATTAATTCACAACAATTCAATGCACAAAAATGTATAATTACTCCGGAGTTAACCGTTCGTGTGTTTAATTCTCGAATAATTTAAACGTCTGTTTTAAGAATCACTCGACCGATCGAACTTAATTATGTCACATAAATAAAACAGAAGCGCTTCCTTTCTTTGGTATAATTTTCGTAAAAATTAATAAGATTGCATTTTTTTTACTTAGAATTTTTGATAAAAATTTCCATGATGGCTCACGTTTGTAAATTTTTAGCTATCGAGTTAAATAATTTTTCATAATTGTAGTGACGTTGTACGATGCCTGCTATAGAATTTAGTCGAAATCTATACAAAGATTCAGATTTTATAGGATTTTTAATTATTTGAAAATATTACATCGCTCCAACTCACGTAAACTTTGACAAGTTGAAATAATTTTTATTTACAGACAGAAACTAATATTCAGCAGTGCCAGATATTCAATTTGGTGAAGATCGATAAAACAGTTCGGACTTTATGACAAATTGAATTTGAAAGTTTTAACAGCTTCTACTTTTGAAACATTTAAAGTAACGAGCTAAAGTACTTACGCACTTGTGTATTATCAGGGGTATTCGGTGACAAAGACGTTCGAATTTTGTAGAACGTAGAATTTTAATATTCACGATTGCCGAGATTTGCAAAAATAAAACACGTAAATGAGACTTGACCAAATGATCTAAATAAACTTCACACCAGTTACGATGTCAGTTCTCGTTATTGGCTATAATGTTCGTTGTTATGCATTAAAACAATGTGATTTTAGAATACTTTGTAGTTTTTTTTAAAAAGATTTTCACGACTCCGATTTTGTTAAGCTTCAATTAAAACCATTTTTTTTTTTCAAGAAGGATGCAAAGTAGAAGCTCGCACATTGCTGCTTCATAATTTTCTATATTTCGCAAAGTTTTCTCCATGAGAAAGTCAGAATTAATCAATGTACTTATAGAAGTGACTTTGTGAAAGATGGGAAATAATTTTTTTTCAATTGTAAAGAAAAATCTGTTTTCTACAGCATTATAGTCGCGATTACCTTAGCACCGGCATAGTCTTTTCTCAGAGTTTTCTTCTTCATCAACATATTGTAAAAATCGATATCCAAAGGAACGCCTTGGGTTCTTGCAATTTTTATAATGTTTTTTTCTAAAGCAGCCGATTTTGGCATGAGTTCCATCAGAAGAGTCATAGTTTTCGTGTCAGGTTTAGCGCCATCTCCGGTCATTCTTTCAAGGATACCGGTTACACCTCCAAAGAGTATCAGCTTGTTTTTCTGATGAATTTTATATAGCGGAAACTCTACTAGAGGATTCTGATGAGGAGTCAGACTATTTTCTTCAGAATTGGTATCGACAGTCGCAGGTAAAGTGTCTGACTGATTCGCCGGCACTACCAGTTTATCTTTGTCAATCTTTTCCGATTGTTCTCCGATACTCATAATCAGAGTATTGACACTTGGTGGAAAATTAAGTAAATCGGGCCGTGTTTCCTCGTTCAGGGTAATTTGGAACTGGGGTAACGAACCTAGCAAGAAATCGTTTACCTTCAAATTTCCGAATCTAGTATCGCGAATAGCTCGCAACAACAGATTGTACGTTGCTATCGTGGGTGTTATTCTGTGGCGTTTCATCATATGCCAAACAGCGAGAGCATGTCGCAAACCAGCTTCTCGGTCTGATATTGCACCAATAAGCAAAGAATTAAAAGTTATGATGGTAGTGGCAAGTTTTTTGTCACGCATTTCGTCAGCAATTTTGAATGCCTCGAGGAGCTGATTGTGACGCCCGTAAGCCTTGATCATAGCGTTGTAATGGGTGTCGTTGAGAACGATATTCTTCGTCATAAATTCTTGTCGCAACTCAGCCAAATAATCAAGAGCAGTCTGGGTATGATGATAATTGGCACAGGCGTTTAGAATGCTGGTGTAAGTTGCTGCGTTACAGGGCAGGCCCTGTTTTTTCATTGCCGCGTAGAGCGAACGACTTTTTTTAAAATCTCCGACAGTCGCGTGAGCTCTCAACAAAAGATTGTACATATAAGTGGTGGGTTTGTCGCGATTATTTCTTACAGTATCGAGCACTTTAAGAGCACTGTTCAAGTCTCGTTTTTGAATATGTGACTTTATAAGATTCGCGTAACCCCCAGGAGTCAGACGGTAACGACGAAAAACGCGAGCCTCGTTTTCCACGAACTCTTCTTCTTTCTTCTCACCCTCGTCCATCTCTACTTTCTCGAAGTGGCGATTTCCAAGATCTCCAAAATCGTCGATCTTGCTGGATGCATCCATGGAAACGAACTTTTCTTTTTTCTTCTCATTCTCGTTTATCTCTACTTTCTCGAAGTGGCGATTTCCAAGATCTCCAAAATCGTTGACTTTGCTGGGTGCATCCATGGAATACGCTCTGATACTTCCTAACTGACATCGTTGGAGCACTTCACTTCGGAATAACGCTGAGTGTCTTCCAATCGATGAATTTAAATTCGCGGCTCGAAATGCAACGATAACATCATCATTGTCAATATTTTCACTTACAAGCTGTTTTTCGCGTTCAACATACGCCCATTGTTTCGCAAAACCGTGATGATTGTTTATACTCGCTAAGCACGTAACCGCAACACGGCACGACCTACATGACGCAAAATTACCACGTACCACAAACATTTTTTAGCGATACACACGTTTTTCGTATCGTAAATCGTGAGTTATAAATCGTTTGTTTCAACTGACATCGCTATTTCAAGTCGTTTTTTCACTTATTTGTGCAATCAAGAGGGTTATGTACGTAGATACGATATATAGGATCAAAGCACATTGCTGTAATCCACGCTCCACCCGGTAAATAGCTCAGTGCATGGAAATATCGTGTAGATAACGTAGATAGGCAAGCGAGTGTATTTACAGAAATTGCGACGCGACGTCGCGAGTAAAAGTAACAACAGGCACAGCGGTTCTTCTGATTTTCTCGATTGTTTTCGATGTTTCGAGAAGACAGTAGCTGATAGCTTCGCAACATGGGTACTGACGCTTTCTATTCAACTTTAAACTTTGTCGAGTGAATTGCGTTCATGAGTTTTTATGAACTCAATTCATGTTTTGTTGTAATAAAAATCTAGTAGCGAAGTGAGAAGGGTATGCCCCGAAATTATCGATTGTCGCTGTTGCCGGGGCGATCTGGGATTTCCATGTTTATATTTCGCCTCCAGACCAACAGGTAATTGGAATTTACGGATGGCTGTGTTGTTCTGTCCACACAACAGCAGAACAGCTCTGTAGTGAGCAATCTGCACTCTGCGCACTTCTGCAGTAGCGCGAGAGCCGAGCATCGAGCTGGTCGAGTTCAGGTGGCCAGTGGCGGCGCGTTAACGTAATCAGACCTCCGGTTTCATGTTTACACAATACGAACCAACGGAGAGTGACCACGTAATCGGTACGTGAATTCTTTCGTCTCCAGGTTTGAGAATCGCCTCTTGTTCGATTGACTGGGTAGTGGCTGTCCTGTTATCTGTAGCTCGACTGCTGATACGGAACGAACTCGATCCTGTGTATGTGATTTCATTATCCAGTCTGTGCTTCGCATCGCAACAACTTTGTTATCCGACACGGTTTGTCCCAACAGACAAAAGTCCTTTCTGTCACGATGGGATGCTAAAAATGGTCCGATGTGCGTCCCTTTTTTTTTACCTAAATACCGATGGTACGGATTGCATCAGAATGGTATCACAAGCACGCTGTGTCATCACAATTTCTTGTCATCAAAAATATCACACTCAAAAGTGGACGTACAACGGACCGTTTGAACCTGCACGTTTGGTTATGTGGGGTGTTTAAATTTCTTCTTTTTTTTATAAACTGATTATTCTCGGCCGACTAAACACCAGTATGGACAATTTATTTTTCGAAAGACACAGAAGTGCTAAGGGAGTGTGACATTCGGTACAACAATAGATAATTAAGAGAGTAGCAACCTAAAAACAATCCATTATTCTTTTGTTCTTGCTCGTCGGAACAGGTCTGTTATGCATGAAATAGATTTATATGTGCATCTCTGTATAAGAGGGAAATTGCTGCTGGATTAATCACAGAAATTAGCAAAAGAGAGACTTTGATAACTTGAATAAGAAAAAAATAATAATTCATGAAATGTTGGGGCAAGAATCTTTCAGAATAAACTTATTTGACTAATTGACCTGCATTCTCCTAATGAAATAAGTTGAACGATATTGTCTCAATTTTATGTAAACTTTTATACGTTTATATTATTATGTTCTTGCTTTTTCATTTAATATTGTATTCATAAAGGACATTTCCTTTCTTTGTTACTGTCGATCGTCATTCTATATATATTTCTGTTTTTGCTTACTCTTAGCAGTATAATGTTTCAAGGGTTTATCTCGTTAAATGATCAATAAAATAAACTAATTAATATGTGAGAAACAATTTTAAAGTTATAAATTTATAAATAAATTTTTCTTTTATTCATTTAGACCATGAGCAAAACACCGGTCTCGACTCTCCAGGAGTACATGGCAAAGAAAACATATGGTTTGCCGGAATATGATCTTATCTCACAAATGAATCGAACCCACTTGCCAAGTTTTACCTATCGGGTAAAGTGCGGTAAGCAGATTGCTCAGGGGACTGCAACCTGTAAGAAAGAAGCCAAGCACAATGCCGCTAGAGAGATGCTGAAATTACTGTCCCTCTGCAAGGATAACACTCCCCGATCCTCGATTACGCTGCCACTGTCGCTGCCGAAAACTGTTCCTGTACATTCGTACTATGCACCTGGCTCTACTGAAATCTCTCATGATGATATTTTCGTAAATTCTGTAGGAAAACTCAATGTGAGTGTACACCGATGTCCTGGAATATCATAAAAGTTTTAACGCAAACTGAAAAGTCCAAATTTTGTTACACAAGATTCTGTAATGTATAGATGCAAATTTTTGCTCAATTGTATTCAAAACATTTTTTGTGGAGACGCGTTTGCAATTTAAGGATGTAGGTTTGGTAATTGGTCTAAAAATTTTGTATGTGCAGTGTCGCTAATTTTTTATTCCTTTATCAACAATCGAGTGAGATATTAATCAATAATTCCGACAAATTTTACGCGGGATTTACGACGCCTTTTTAATGAAATTTATATTTTCATACATAAAATCAAACTTTCAGAACCGTCTAGAAGAACTGTTAAGTACATGAATTAAAAATCATAGATTCCAAAGTTACCGTGACAAAGAGAGATAATTAGCTATTTTATTACAAATAATTGATTTTAAATCAATGCACTTTCTCAAAAGCATCACAATCGTTCTTGAGTTGAACTTCCTTTTGTTACTAAATTTTTCTTTTTCAATACCATCAGTGCCGGCGGAGCTTAAGCCACTCCGTGATCGAGAAACTAACACGATAAATATAATATTTATGTGCATTACAAAAACATAACTAGAGCACTCTATATTGCCAGCAATAATTTCTTCTTTGCTTAATTAATTTTATTCTCGGTTTAGAAATAATCTTTATATATTGCATTAATATTAAAGGATATTTGAGTGTTGCCATCGCGTTTGTTCATCATTTTCAATTAAAAATAGTGCATTGACTAGTATGTGGCGCTTTCGCATCCTTAAGTAGCAACGGTAGATTACTTTTATAGATTATCGTCAATTTTCTAAAAGTAGCACCTTAATTGGATTACCGATTGTTTGAAACATTAATTTGCTGCTAAATTATTAATATTGTTAGTTGGATTCTTTTCTAAGCACTTAATATTTCTTTTAGTTTAATTGTGAGCCAAGAGCTATTAAAAAAATCGATATTTTGTCTCTGAAGATCTTGAATGTAACGAAATTTCGGCTTGAGTTGTTATTTAGCAGTTTAAAAGAAATACAGACAAAATGTCCCAAATAGATGTTTATTTTTCTAGGAACACTGCGCATCGCACCAGTTAAAAACTCCGGAATACACATTGAGTAATTGCAGTGGACCGGACCACATGAGAATGTTCACAATAAAATGCTCCATTGGTTCTCTTTCGGCTGAGGGTACTGCAAATACAAAGAAGCAGGCAAAACACGAAGCGGCGCAAAAATGTTATCAATTACTCATAAAAACTACGACGTCGAGAAATAATTTTAATTTACTAAACACGACGCCCAAGAATAATATCGACGAAACCGATTTAAAAATGAAGAACATACAAATACTGAATTTAAGGATGCTAGAGCCGACGATACCACTTGCGAAATCGCGGGAAAGAGCGAAGGAATTGTTTCCAAAGTTGCGAAACCGAGATTCGTTTAAAATAGTTAAAGATATCGGAATCAAAGATTATCACGAATCCCTGAAAAATTACGTTGCTTCAGAGAATCGTGAAACCGTGCAAAAGCAAATAGGCTCTTCGTCCAATGTGACAAAAGAAATGGTACTCAACAGGGTATTGGAACTCTTGAATTTACAATCACAGTTCGAAACTGCGGTGAAGGTGTACGGCGAATGTGTTGTTAGCTGCACGTTAAATAGCACACCCGTTATAACGGATGTAGGAATCGGCAAAACTATTCAGGAAGCTAGGGAAAGAGCAATTGAGAATTTGCTCAACTCCATCAAGTTATTGTTGAAATAGGTAAAATTTTCCTATTGTTTTTTTATTACAATATCAAATTATCTTATTTTATATTGAAATGGAAGTGCTCACCAATTGGTAATTTAAAAAATGCATTGATAAAGCAATTATTGTGAAGTTTACTTAGATCTGAAGAAAAATTGTATATTCTAAGATAAAACTTTGAATCACGCTATTCATGCAATGGATCAATCGCGCTAAAACTTTAACTTTAACGCGGACGAATGGTTTATTGAAGTATATGTATATAACAATACTGTCGAAGATAATAGTTTATATTTTATATTATTCGGAATATATAAAATATAACTCTTACATAATAAGTGCTGAACAGAAAACAGTTGTGCGTTTTAAAATGTATACCGCTGCAATTAATTGTTATTTCTGACCGTTATTCGTTGTCTATGACGAATTATCCGTAATAATGATATCTGCGTGTCACGTTCCATGAACTATAATTGTTTCTAGTTCATTATTTATTTGTCAGTGACTGTAAAGTGCTGAGTCAACGTTTCATAATTTAAGGATAAAAAATATCGATAGGTTCACAAGAATGGCACTGTTCAGACTCTACGTTTGTTGATTATTCATATAAGTGACACTTGATTTGCATGCGCAAGTGTTTTATACAAATGTTCAATGCGTGGGTTTAGTCGATAACTCGAACGTAAAAAATGATCCCTTTGAACTTAAGGTGATACCCAGGTTTTGTTTCGTTCCTTTCACAATAGGTAATGCGTGAATGATGCATGTCGTATATAACCCTCCTCCCCGCTACGGCGCCGAGGTACTACCGTGAGATATTTGTGATTTCAAGGCAAGTGCACAACTATTTGAACAGAATAGCCATTCGAATAATTTTTTATTAAGATGCTGCCTATTACTCATGTCCAGAGCATATAATATTACTTGTTATATAATTGTATATCATTGACAAAGATGATAATAACTTATGATCATCTTTGTCGATCATGAAAGTTATTTCATATTTAATATTCGCTGTATACTTTATCAACTCGAATTCCGATAATTTATTAAGACAGCGTGAAACATGTATGAGTATAAGAAAAATCGAAAAATAATCTTTCAAATTAAATTTTTAAATTATATGGAATGCATCAATCGTAAGAGATAAATATAAATTCAGTTGTTTTGTGCCGATCAATTGGTATCTCGTCACATGACCTAAGATTCAAGGACCTTTAAGTGCGGGGAAGTCATAGCCTACAAATTTCTAATACCTTTTTCTCGGTCTCAGACGTAATGAAAAATGTCGTATTTGTGGGACTCGCGCGGTATTACAAATAAATAAAGTTTAAACTAATCTTTAATCTATATTTTTTATTTCTTGTATCTATTAATTCATGTATTTTTTCCGAAAAATCAACCTTGACAAAGTAACTCGCAATGGGAAAATTCTCCTAATTCTCTTGTACATACGTTAAGGGGCGTTGAAATCCATCCAGCTTCCCCGCCACTCATATACTCAATGTTCGTACTTGTAATAAAAATTATTTTCGATAACGCGAAGTAACAGTTGATGTTTATATCCTACCCCCCACGGCGAAATAATTATCGTATTTGGTAGAGCTGTTACATAGGAGTGAAGTAATAACTATTTGTATTTATTGAGCTCTGTTTTGACCGAAGGCAACTAACGATTTTCTTAAAATTTGTAGGAAATATTAATTGGACGTAAAGTCTGCTACAACGTATGAATGAGACTTAGGCGTGATGCCCTTCATTCTATTTGCGAGAATTATAGCATTGGGTTTTTTATACTCACTAGAGGCGGAACGAACAGTTGGGAGGGCGCGAGATATCACCTTAAGGGGGAAAGATACCTTTATGGGCTTTACAAAAAATGGAAAAAAATTTTATTCCATAAACTGTTGGTACAACATCTCAAGAATGTAAATACTAAGTCCCAGAGCAATATTCAAAATCTTAATATTACAAGCCGACAGCCTGACTCATCCACGAATATATCGGGGATAAAGACTAAAACTTTAAAGGCAATTTTGGATTTAAAAAAATCGTATAGTATGATTTTGCAGTGACGAAAAATCAATGTATGGGCCACGTAGCGAAGAGAATGGGAACTCGGCTCCGAAGTGTAAAAAAAAAGACAAATAAACTTGACGGAAGAGGAAAATTAACCAACAAGCTCAAAATACTATGATTTAGCCATTAAGAAAAATGTCGACAGTGTTGGAGGTATGAAAAAAGCTATAATCTAAGGCATGAGGACTGCCCCCAAGGAGATGAGAATTGGTGCCAGCGGCAAAAGACTCTAGCCAAAAGAGAATTTTCAAAACATCCTGCACCACTGCATGCAGATATGTGCAGAAGTATATTTTCCCTATATCTACGGAGACTCATCGCAAGATCGTCTACTTCAAACGTGTTTGGGCGGCTATACGCATAATATCAATGAAAACTTCAACTCAACAATTTGGCGCGTCGCTCCCAAACACTTGAATTCCGGGCTAAAAATAGTCAAAATTACCTTATTTTTGGCTGCTGAAGTATTCAACGAAGGATATTCTTCAATTTTGTCAATTATGAATGCTTCAAGGATTGTAATTAGGAAGAAATGCAAAGAATACACGGACAATGTTGATGAAAAATAATTAGTTCGTCAGCATACCGCCGCCGCTCATTATTATCCAAAGAATTTCAAAAAGCCCAAAAAGAGCAGCAAATGAAAGAAAACTAACTTTTCGAAGAAGGTGAAATAATATACATGATGGATCGGTAAGCCGTTAAAATCATAGAGTTTTTACTTATCCAAACTTTGAACGCGTTTCGCGATATGACATCGAAACGAACCAACAATCATCGGGATGGCTCTTCTCAGTCGGGCCAAAACCCAAAAAAACCACGACAAAGTCAATCCAAAATCAAGGTTCTGTTGGCCATTTTTTTTGATTGCCGTGGTGTAGTCCACTCCGAATTCCTTCCACCAGGCCTAACAGTAAATAACGAGTATTATGTGAGCGTACTGAAGCGTTTGAGGGAGAATGTTCGTCGCAAGAGGCCGGAATTGTGGAGGAACAAATCGTGGTTTCTTCACTACGACAATGCACCGGCTCGCAAATCTCATTTTGTACGCGACTATTTGACCAAAAACAACGTTGATACCGTTCCGCAAGCTCCGTTTTCACCTGACAGGGCCAAATGTGACTTTTTCCTCTTCTCACGACTCAAGTTACCACTTGGCGGAAAGCGTTTTGAGACGATTGAGGTGATAAAGGAGAATTCGCAGAAGGAGCTGAAAGCGATTCCAAAATCGGCCGATGAAAAGTGTTTTAAAGATTGGAAAAAGCGTTGAAATATGTTTGTTGCTTACGATGGAGATTACTTTGAAGGGAATAAAGTAAATATCGATGAATAATTGAACCGTTTTCGTTTTATTAACAAATTTCGGGTACTTTTTTATGGTAACACGTCAATATAAATATATATATATATTTCGTTATTTCTATCTGATCAATAATTCTTTCGCCTACAACCGCGTGTGAGGTTCGTGGTCAGGTTTTTGAGCCCAAACTGTTTATCACGTGCCTGGCCCGTGGTACATCGGTCGGTATATTATATATACAAATTGTTATAAATAATAAAATAAATTGCCTTTTCCCGAATTATATCTTTCTAATAAGTACGGCACCCCACGTAAGTCGTGTGCAATTTGTACAACTTAAGACAGATTTGCTGAGTCGTGGAATAGCTCGAAGGCTCGGCAGTTCTGTTTACGTTTTGGGACCGTTCTGTTGCATCTTAAATCGTAGGCCAAGGGCTTAATTCGTGTTCTATATTTATTTCTTTCGCGTACCCATTCTTTCCTCAAGCTTATCGTGGACACGGCCAGAGTCCAAAAAGGCAAACTTATTATCAGCACATACATGATACATAGCACATTTTTTTCGAAAAATGCAACCTTATTGTTTCAAAGCGTGCCATTTCACCAATTTTCAATAATTCTCACTTTTTCTTAGTTCGTATTCTCCGTATTAGTGTTAATCAAAGAAACATTGAAAACAAATACGCTGTAATAGGGAAATTAATTTTTTTCTTTCTGTATGCAAACAGTGCTTCACCCAAGCATACTCCACACACAGCTTGCAACAAAGTTGAATTACAATGGTGGGGTACGCCCTCTTGTTCTTCAAGCTTTTTAGTACTACAATATTATATACAGATCTTGAAACGCAATCAAATTTCGGTGATGGAGGTACATTCTCCATCTCCTTAGCTGCCATTTTATAAACGTAGATCGGAGTTCAAACTGGTTACCCTATGTTAAAATTAGGTAAAAAAAATTGAACCGCATTCACGGAACCGGGCTTTATGACCTTTGCACACTGCGCGATAGCCAATGAGAGCTCACGACGAATGTGCTCGGAAAAGCTGAGCTCTCATTGGCTATCGTTTATCACGTGCTATGTGCATGAGGGGTATCGCCACTGTGTCAATTGTGTATCGCTGTAATCTACATATAGAAGACAAAACCAACAAAACTCTCAAGACCGTTGAATGCAAACCGTTTTTCTGCGTACATTTTCGGTATAAAAATTAACGACGATTACACGATTGAATATGACGAAGTCGTGCGCGGTTCCAACATGTGCAACGGGAAAACGAACATTAGCAAAAAAGTGTTCTGTATTTCAAGTGCCATCGAATACTGAACAACAAAAAAAGTGGGTAGCTGCTATTCCTGGCATCGTTAAACTTAAACAGACACAATTCGTTTGTGAAAAGCATTTTGAACAACGTTTCATTCTAAAAAAGTGGATGAAACACGACTCAAATGGTCGGATTATTGCCGAAGTAAGTTTATTCATTTTGCATCTTTCTAAGTAATAGTATAGTATAATATAATAATATTACAATTTTATAATATAAATAAGGAAATGTGGTTTGCTACTTTAACTCGTTTCCACTATTACTTGCACATTTTTATTCATGTTATTTTATCTTGGATGTTCATTTTCGATCCCATATGTGCGTCCTCGACTCGATGTGTCAGCTATCCCCTCGATATTTGACAGTGCGACCAAGACGGATGATCATGACACTGGTTTGTCAATTGCGGGATGTATTCTGACAGAGCATAATTATAGCTCCTTGAGCGAAATCTCTTTGAATCGCTCGAGAGGCACACGGTTTGCCGTTCTTCTTTGATGACCAATCTTTCTACCAGAGCAGACTATTCCAGCTCTATCCAAGAAACGTTTGTAATTCGAAGCGACAATCAGATTGAGGAGTCGATTTTCATGCAAAGTATGTATACTCGAGCGTTCACTTTATCCTTCTAGTTAGAAAGTTTACGCTGTCACAGTTGTAATACGACAAAAGTAAAAAAAGCTATGCGATCCGAATAAGGGAAAAGATTAAATTACTAAAAAAATATAAACCACTTGTAAAGAAAGGAATTTCTATTGTGACTTTAGACGGTGTCGGACCTGAAATAGAAAAAAAAATGAATAGTTTTTTCTACTGGAATAAAATAAAGAAACAGGAAAAAGATGGAATAATAATTTAGAAAATCTATATTTGTATAGGGTTTAAATTTGGATTGTTTTTACAGATGTGAGAACCAATGGATATTTAGAGATAGAAGCAGCTGATGCAACGAGCGCGCCTATCAAAATCCAACACGAGGATATTTCACCGATGCATGCAAGCAATATTGAATCAATTGAGGAACAAGTTGAGGATCTTCAATTTAATTATTTCAAAATATAACTGTCAAACATTCATTAGTCTCTAATATTGCGAACACCACAGTGCACTGTATATTAAAATGACTCGTAGTAAAGTTGGACCAGATAATATAATTTCCACTGTATTTATTTACTTTTGTCTGTGTAGGTACTGCAGGGACAACGACAACTATCATGGTCAAGACGAGACGAATTTTGGTTCGATACCAAAATCGTGGGCTGTCACTCGGTTGAGCACGGATGAAGAGAATTAGCACGGATGAAGGAATAGCGCTAACAACGAACTCCGCTTCTATGTTTATGGTCGTCCCATCAATGTAAAGGAATGTAACCTCCCTGAAGTCTTAAATGATATAAAGATGCTGGTGCAATGTTTAGAAAAACTAAAAAATCTAAATTTGTGCAACGGTCTTTGAAATATGAATCCCATGCCGATGGATGGTACATTCAAAGATTTCATTGATCGATATCATAACAACAATTGCACTCTCATCTCAAAACGAAAGAGATGTAATTACTGCATAAAAATGACGGAAACTATACAGAAGAAAGAAGCGAAATCGAAAACGAAAACGTTAATAAGCCGTATATGTCAAGTTTCGAATCCAATTGCCCAAACGAAATTAATCGCTTTGCGATAAAAAATCTTCGTGAAAGACGCTAGAGAAAGCTTCTCCAGAAACATATATATAAATATATGAGACCGCAGTCCGCACTAGCCAAATCGTCGGAGTTTCAAGACCTGGATGTAAGACTGTAAGACCGTGATGTTGTCCACTCATTAGCGAAAGCGACTTGTCCTCGCAGGTTTTTACCAGTCACCGCTCGAAGGTAGACTTCCAGACTCGTTTTATGATGCTGTTCTATGTCCTTTGTTCCCAAGCATGAAACGAGTATCCCGAGTTTAGTTACCCTTTTTGAAAACAACATTTTTCACCAGTGTCCATACTTATCTCTAATAGTTATATACTATTCCGATAACTATCATTATCGTTCGAATTATAACAAAAATGGCGCGACTTACAAATTTGATTATCGATATTATAAATACGATATAACCACGGCTCAATGTTTTCAAAAGTTATCACTCACACAGACATTTTATCTTCCAAGCTGAATACATTTTGAAAATCATTAATTTAAACAATAAACAGTTATTTGATTCGTTAGAACGTCACGCGCGAAAACGAATACTTGCAATTCTAATCTCTCGACACGTAAAACAATCGAATTATTGTTTCTTCGGTCATTTTTACGTATAAATATTTCATTTTCCGTTACATTACACCTTTTTGTTAGGCTGAAGAATAAGTATTCAGTGCTGCTGTTTTCGGAACGATCATTTTATATTTTGGAGTAATATGAAACTATTTTATCGTTAATACAATTAAAATTATACTATGTTTCTGTTGTCGCACAGTGCAATATTATTTTTATTCGAATTATATTCACATGTTTAAATTATATTGGTTAAAAAATAAATAATGTGAGGAAATGGAGTGAAATAAATAATAATTATTATTATTATATTAGCAGGTTGTCGTGAATTTTTTTTCTTCTGGAGGGAACTTTCCTTTCATGAAAATAATGTTTTACACGATTTTTTTCTCAACTTGTTAAGAATTTTTCAAATCAAATAGAAATCTCATTTAGAAAAAAAAAAAATTTCTTCGATTCGTGTACGTATCAGACTTGTAAAATTGAAACTCCAATGACTGACGAACGCTTTGTTCGAACTGAAATTTTACAGCTATGTTAAGTGGTCAAACCCTGATATTTTTCTTTATTTTCGTGCAATTGCATGCAGTGATAAAAATGTTATTAAAAATGTTAACGCTTCGGCACGTGTAATTCTCAAAACATTGGGCTAAATCGCTCGATACAAATAGACTTTAATCGAATAACAATCGATATTGAATGTGGCGATGATTAAAACGTTTAGATTAATATAAGATTTTGTATTTTACGACTAATACGAAAAAATTATCATAATTATCGAGAAACGATCAAATCCCGAGTTGTTGAGCTTAACGATTGTGAAAATATTAAACAAATACAACGTATACCTAAGATTAAATTTCGTAAAAATCCTATGTTACGAATTTGATAAAAAAAAATTATTTTCCAAATAATAGTTGCTTTAAAGAATTTTTTAATAATTAATTTTTTTATTCTTAGCTAGTTCGTTAAAATTAACAAAACGTTGGAACCTGTATTATTCAATTTGTTAATTGTTTACAAGAAGGACTTTTCCCAATTTTGATATTTTAAAAATTATTTTTCCGCTACAAATGTTTGATGGGATTCCAATAACAACAATTAATGGGGGAAGACGGAAAATACAACATACAAAAAAAATCTGAAGTTCTTTAGGTTCTTTATTTTAATATTATATTATATTATAATTAAGAATTGTCAATCATATGTATAACTTTGTGGATCCTAATATAGAAGCACATACACAAAATGTTGAATATCTATGGCGAGAAGTTCGCTCGAATATTCCGCGTTATGGACATTGCCGAATTGTATTTTAAACGTAAATATCCAGATGACAATTAGGTGTTTTACAAATTTTTTAAAATTATTGCACTTGACAACATATTAATTCAAAACGAAATAATGAAACATTCATAACAAAAACAATTTATTTTTCATCATATAAAGAACTTCAGATTTTTTTTGTGTATTATATTTTTCGATCTCCCCCCATTGATTAATGTTGTTGGAGTCACAACAAACATTAGTAGCGGAAAAATAATTTTTTTTTAAATATAAAAATTGGGAAAAGTCCTTGTAAACAATTACCCTCAATTTAAACAAAGATGCAAAGTAGAACATTGCAAAATGTTTATTTTTATCAAGTTTCACGGAGTTTGATGCAGAAGTAAAAAAAAAAAAAAACATCAATATACTTTTTCGTGTAGGTGGTTTTGTAAAAAAAAAAAATGGAAAATAATTTTTTTTAAATATGCAATGTTCTACTATTTTTCTACAAATGTAATTGAAATAGGATTTTTTTCACCTTAATCTTTCTGCAATTCTTATTTATTCGCATACTTCGCAATTATGTAGATAACCTTCATGAATATATTATTTTTTGTTAATTTATGTATTAATTACAACATTTATGTACGAGATAATAATGAAATAAATTAACGATAAGACGACAGATATAAAAAAAAATTGTATACGTATATATTTATTTCGACGTAATACAGTCATTTGATGAAATACTTAATGAAATAATAATACTTGAAAAGAGAACTCCCTTACGTAACTAACTTTTCGAAAAAAAAAAAACGCCATTGAGTCGAATATTTTCATTCGATAGTACGACATTTCGAGATGCTGCAGGTTTCGAAGAATCCTTTTGGCGCAACTTTCTTTCACTCTTTATAAACTAAATACCTTTTTTTTTTATTATAATTTCCACAGCCTGTACTCTTCGGTACTCTTGCACTTTGCCGTTTAATAATTGAGCAAACGCGATCAGAATACTATCAGGCAAATTCATTAAACTGCTAAGATTATGCACGTTGTAGGCGCGCGTCCTAACGAAACTTGCAACATAGTGGTAACACAATTGTTACATTTGAGTAATTCATAGTCCAAGTATCCAAGAAATAATACAAAGATCTATTGTTGCGAACGATAATAAGTATGAACGCGAGATAAAGAGTCACTACTGCAATCTCTTTAGTCGAAAGATTCGACATGGCGTCTAGTACAACGATCCTTCCAGGTACCGAAAAATTGAACGCGAGTTACGGTCAACAGGGGTTGAAATTTGAATTTCTAGATTGAAAATTGAATTTGATGAATTTTTCCAACATGCTTACATAATGGCAGAAGGAATATCAAATTTTATGCGAACATGCGTAGATTCCAAGAGATATAATAGTGAAAAAATAAACATAAAGAGAAACTTAACTTGTATTAGAATATGAAAATATTGAACGATTAACTGCTCGAGATTCGAGGGGAGCAGCTGATCCTTTTTTTCTTTTTCGACTTCACCTCATCGTAGTAGGTACTTTACAGTGCCGTGGACATCTATCTCTCTCTCTCATTTCCGTGACCTCTTAATCGTTATTGTCGCCCGAAGACTGCGAGGGATTTGACGTTTCCAGCCAGAGCAACGTAGAATGATCTGAAAAGGATCCATCGACGATGCTGTCTTCAGGCTCGTTATCGCTGTTAAGCGAAAAATACGAGTCTCTTTGAGCCTCTGTAAGTACTAAGGAACGCATTTGTTCTAAAACCTGATGCAATGAGTCCGAGCGATGATCGTTTCTATCCGTAAGGGGCGTCGCATCTCCGCTGGCGTTGCCTCCCGCTGGAGTCTGCGGTGTGTTACTCGGCGGTACCGGTGTATTCGTCCCGTCTCCTGTGCCTGAAGTCGACGTTAAGTATTATAAGAAGTATCAAGATACTATGGTTACTGATTCGGTACATCAAATATTGACATTCGTATTTTATTCCGCACAGTTGCGTTATGGAAACAAAAAAGATTAATCTCCACTGTGGAAATGATAGACGTTGATACCAATTCGCTTTTGATTCAAATTAGAAACGCATTGAAGAAAATACGAATAGCAATTTGTTAACGACGTAGCTAACTCTTCGGCGTATCACATCACCGTGAGGAGAGTCGGTCGGTAAAGTCTGACGAATTGAAACTAATGTTAAAAAAAAAAAAGTTGATCCCTGTTTTCATTGGTTCTAACTAATTGGTTCCAATTAGTTTTTTGTTCGTTTAATCGTTGACAATGAAGTTTTCTAAGAAAGATACTCTAGTTGACAAAGTATCTACGGAATTTTCGATTCAATCGTAGAAAGTTCCATTGAAAACGATTAAACCTCGTTAAATCGACAGAAATTTTATTTAAAACTAATTGGTTCCAATTGATTTTTGTTCGTTCGATTTGAATTTTCGATTCGATCGTAGCACGGCTCCCATTTACGAACCACCCTAAAATCTAGTCTTTAACAATCCTTTATATGTTTAAGTTTTCATGGTATATTCGGTATTTCAACTGCAATATTATTAACGCTGGTTTATCATCAGACTATACCTTCCAAACTACCTTACAAGCACGAATAGCAACAACGATAGCAGCTGCGAAGAGCAACACGCTTTTGTTTTTCTTATAAAAAGTACCCATAGTATCGCTTGACGGGCTCGCGGGTCTTTCGGCTCCTCGTATTTCACGAACGATTTGTACTTCATCCCCCTCCTGATTCTGCTGAGCGTTAAGCCTCAATCCCGCGACTCCCTTCTTCGGGACATTATATAAATCTCGCTTGATCTTTCGATGTCTTGAAGGATCGTTGCGTCTCAGTTGTAGCATTCTACCGAAATCGGCGATGTACAAAAATCCGGCGATGAGCAATTCGCACGTTCGTTTGTTCTGTTTGTAGGCTGTCTCGAGTTCATAACTCGTGCGCTGATCGTATTGCCACCATCCTGTAACAATATATCACTTCAGTTCTGGGCTCTTTCCGATACGTCCATACTCTCGCGTATTGCCATCTTCCTAACTTAAGTAGGAGGTACCAAGGGAAAATCAAAGTCTTCACTCTGCCAGAAGCAAATATTTTATTTCATTACTATATATCGAGTATAATTATTAAATCGTAAAATATACGATAATATTTGTACCGGGGCTCTGGTTGTAGTTCTAAAAAAAAGTTGTTTTTTTTTTAAAATGCTTTCTTTCAATATGCACAAGTGGAAACACTTTTTTTTTTTTTTACTTTCAACGTTATTGGTAACACACAAATTTCAACTTATAGATAACTTGGCATTCAAATCTAGTCGCGAATTGTTTTCTTTTTTTTTTTAACGCAAATACTTATCAATTAAAAAGCAAAAATTATTTAAACCACTGTCTACATTTTAACAAACTTACCACCAAATAATATTCCTCTAAAAATACTTTTACATTGTAGTTTTTGTATAATTGAAAAATAAAAAATAAAAATTTCTTTATATTCTCAATATCGAGTTTTGTTCGCGAGCTGCTAGCGCAGAGAAATGCAATAATTTATATAAATTCTTATAAGAACATTAGGTGCCAAATGTAAACATTTATGGTATGGAGACTTAATCGAGCAAATTTAATTTTAGACCGGCAAGACCTAAAGGATGGCTCTTTGTTTTTATTTTAAGGATGGTAAACTTTTTTTTCTGTAATAGTAGCTTCAAAATTTTCCATTACGTTGATTCCCAATATCGTTCGTAAAAACAGAATGATTGCAGCAACTTCTCTGCAGGATTATTAAACACATGCTTAAAGTATTATCGCGCAATGGTATTTTACTTGACAGATGATAACGCATGAAAGTTTGCAAAGCGACTATCGAGTCATCTCACACCCGCGACTCCCTTGCAAGGAGCATCCTTAAAATCTCGTTTAATGTTACGTTTACGATGTGGCTGGTTCTTTTTGTACTGTACATTATTCTCAAAGTTGATGATGTACAGTACGCCGCAAATTAAAATTTCACACGAAGAATCGCCTATTCGGTAAATAGCTTCCAAGTCTTGGCTGGTCCTTGAATCATACTTCCACCAACCTGGGGAATGGGGTGCGAATCAAATTTCTCATTGTTTTGTTAATAGAATATTTTCTGAGGTAGCGTCAGGGAGATAGAAAGTGGTAATTGCGAGTGTTTTTACGTCACGAATGTGCCATAAAAAAAAACTAATCTGTACATTCGCATTCGTCGATTAAAAAGCAATCGATATAATTTGTTAGAGTAGAAATTAGCGATAAGAAATAATCTTTACCATTTCTGCCTTCGTAAAACCACTGATACTCCTCCTCGACGACGACTGGTTTTGTTTCCTCTTCAATTTCCACGAGATGCGGATGTTCCACGAAATCTGCTGGAATTTCCTGTCGACACATCGGGCATCGTTTGCTTTGATTCGCAACGCCTTTTACGCACAGATAACAAAAGATGTGGTTGCACGGTAGACGAGCAGGATGTATACACGGCTGCAGGCAGACAGCGCATTCGAGAGTCGGAGAAGTACCTGACGAGAATGAAGAGTATTTTTTTATTCCTTCGGGAGTATACTCTTCTTTAGTCGTGCAATAGCAGAGAACAAAAACAAAGATAATATATATTCGCGTGAGATTTAAAAAGATATATTACCATCTTTCTCGTCGGATTCATTTTCCTGTTCCTTCAAATTAGCATCAAGCTTGTCGGAATCTTCGATTTTCGCGTGTGCCATTTCGTTCGTTTCGTCCTTACGGAACTTCGTGACCTCAATTGTTCAATTTGTAAACACAAGCTTACGCTCAAACATGTTGAACCCGTTCAGTTCAGTCGTTTATCGTCAATCCCCGCTCTCTCGTGGCCCTAGTTCACCATTTTCGTTGTTTTGATCGCTGAGGCATACATGCTGACAACAACGGTGGTGGGGGTAGACCCTCTTAAACGATTCGGATACGTATAGGTAGGTGATTTTAGTTGCAGCTTACACCGCAAGAGGCGCACATGGAATAGAGATGTATAGCGCTTGTGACTATAATAATAAATGTTCAATGCTATAGTGGATGCAGTTATATGTATATTTATTTAATCGATGGATAAACAAACGTGGTATAAACTTTATAATAAATAACGTGGTTGAAATTAAAAGATTGTTGTAATCAGTAAGGCCGCGCTGTGTAGCGTCTGCGTGCGTCAACAGTCAGGATTGTCAAGAACTTTTTGACCCTGAGTTACTAATATGGTTACATGAGTATGGTGTGAAATTAGTTGGATAATTTGTCTGTAGAGGCGTGACAGTAGATGAAGCGCCAAAGTTACAGATAGTGGCCATAGATGTTTGTAACAGATATAAGTAGTTCGGTCTCATTGACACGCGAACGCGGCGTATGCACCAGGGGATACAAACTCGCACCGTGAAAGGTGTAACGAATCGATGGTTACGCCACCTACCTGTGGTCTCAGCTCTGAACGAACTAAAACGAGTCACGTGACGCGGAGGGTGAAAGTGAGCCAGCGTGCGAACCGACAAAATAAAGTTGCTGCCGTTGTGTATTATACATCCCACGTTTCCGAAACGTTTTAGAAACACTTAGCTTAGATATGTTCAAGATCAGATCAGATTACGTTCAGGTACGTTAATTATTATTCATAATAGTAGTAATAATATAGAAATAATAGTAAAATTACGTAGTAGTGATGTACTTGACACATAATATATCAAAGTTTTTAAAAATTTTTAAAGTTTTTGTGATGTTAGTTTGTTTAGGTTTTCCTGTGTAATATCATGGTTAAAAGGTGTTGCGTACCAGGATGTAAATCCTCTTTACGGGTTCCTAACCATAGAATACCCAAAGAAGATTGGAAAGCACAAGTATGGCTAAGCAGAATCGGATTGAACAACATGATTGGTAAGTCTATAACAAATTAATAAAAAATTTGCATTATTTAATATGCTGATTACATAGTCAAGTTAAATTTTTATGTTACAGATGCACCAAGCGAAGAAAAGACAAAATTAAGAATTTGTTCTCTACATTTTGCAGACGAAACGATAGTTTCTTATGGGCAAAAACGATGTCTTATGGACAATGCAATGCCTACATTATATTTATCAAATGTAAGCATTGCAGTAGATTGTGCCAGTACTGCCAGTTCTGCTGAAATTGACACCAGCATCGCTATAGAGAATTCTGAAAATGTTAGAGACAATTCTAATTTTGAGCCAGTGGGTCTCCGACCTGGTATGCACCGTCGTTCCCAATTCTAGTGAATCATAATTTCGTATAAAATGCTCTGTACGAAAGCAACTACAAAAATTAATCTTATTGAAATGAAGACGATCGACTGATTAGGAATTGTAATTGAGGTTACCTCTAAAAATAGGCTCGTGACATCCGAACAATCGCGAAAAGTTTTTTTTCTTATCTAAAACACAATAAATAGTCATTGAAACCAAATTAAACGATTGAAAAGAAAAAAATTTGAATTTGTTCGTTATTTTATTTTAAAGTTGATGAATAACGAAAAGTTATAATTATATGAATTTTGTTTTGTAAATGAAATAATTTTTTACCGCACACGACAAGGCTATTGTGTTCAACTTGTAACGAGCATAATATAAGTTTTATAAATAAAGAGAGCTTTCCAGCAAGGAGAAACAGAGTGAGACCGTCTTATGCGGTCGGACACTGTACTTTGGTGTTTTTTGGAACGCTTTGAGGTTCCGAACTCAGTCACCAGAGTCCGCTCATGCATTTTACGAAAAATCTAGGGACACTGGTCACTGCAGGCAAAGAGGTTAGGTTGAGAGTGGAAGCTGATCGTATACAGTGAGCAGCGCCTTTAACAGCTCAAAGCCTAACTATTCAGTCTCTTTTCTCTTTCTAACTCGCTAATTCTCTGAGGCTTTCTTTGTTGGTTATGACTATAACCTATAACCAACAACGACTTCGTGAATAACATTGTCTGAGAGCGTGAATAAAATTTTTTTAAAAAGTGTAATAAAACTTTGTTATGAAAATGCCGTTGCGTTGTTACGTGAAGGGCTGCAAGAGGAATAAAAAAGATGACGAAGAACACTCCTTTTTCCAACAGCCAAAAAATCCAGAATTGTAAGTATTAAATCTGTAACAACAATTACGATGCAATATTGATTAATGAGGTTATTTGGCAGCGTAATTTCTGTTTTCTATTGTTAAAGTAGTATTGTAGGGCATCTAAGTCGAAACATATTCCTTGAATGATTTTATTTAATATTTTCAAATGTGATGAATTTTTCATTTATCATTTTAGTCGACAGAAATGGTTGGAATTTGCGCAGATAACGGGAGATCCTGTACACATACGCATATGCTCAGATCATTTTGAGGAAAAATATATTCGGAAACGATACCCGCGACCACTACTCACTCGTGAAGCGATACCGACTCTTCGTAAACCAGGATTATCCACTAAATCAATGGAGAAATACAATGGGAGTAAGATAGAGTGTCAACGGACATCTCTATAAGGTATTGTAATATTCATTTAAGTATTCTTTAACTGTTTACAATCATTAAATCAATAATTAATTCAACAATTGTCACTTACAGTAGATTTTCGTCATCAAGTTACGGGCATAGATGTAACTAACGACAAACCAGCTGCAGATAAATCGGCGTTGGTTCACATCGAAACAAATCATCCCATTCGTGTGAAACAAACAGGTAAACAATGTAATTGCATGAAAATTTGATGAAGGTTTATTAAAACATTCGATTTCGTTGTCAATTTAACAGCTGAACAAAGTTCACTAGCATTTGTATAAAAAATTTTCATCTACAATCAATTATGTACGGTTCATAGTCATTATTTAATAAACTGGCAATTATTATTGTAACAGTACAAGACAATGATTCCAAATTCTGGTTTCGAATTCAGAGTACATTTTAATGATTAAACAAGTCATTTATTATGTCGAGCAACTGTCTGTTACAATTAGGATGTGAATACTCCCATGGAAAAGAAATATTTTTAAAAATATATCCGTAATATCGACCTTTTTGGTGGTTTATTCATCAAAAATATATTGTAACTATTTTTTCGATAAATATCAGATATATTTTTCCCATTAAAACTATGTTTTGACTATTATTTTATATATCAGATATATTTTTCAATTGAATATATGTCATATATAACCTGAAATATATCTGAGATGTAGCATTTTCTGTCAAAATATATCTTGCATATACTTTATTTCCGTGGGAGTATAAATTGTAAATAGAGAATAGATTAGAGAATAAAATTTGTATTACAAGTTAATTCAAAGTTGACTTCGAAATAAACTTCCTAATGGTTCATCTGTTTTGTTGACAAGTTTGATTTTCCAGAAAGTATGTTCCGTAATTGTGTCCTCGTTAGCTAACTCGTTAAAACCAAGGAAAAAATAATTAAGATGTACGTAAATTTCAGTATATTTACGGCAATCAACGTAGACTTTAATTTTTAAAAAATTAGATCTAAATGATTTTTTTCTGGGAATTTAATACTGTTAACTCATTAATATAAA
Organism: Cylloceria caligata; assembly: GCA_963942595.1. NCBI lineage: Eukaryota > Metazoa > Arthropoda > Insecta > Hymenoptera > Ichneumonidae > Cylloceria > Cylloceria caligata. Next base: position 12,307,063 of record OZ012706.1, on the reverse strand, counting down.
TTAATATAAAAATATATATTCATATTAATTTATATTAATTAATTTCATAATATATACGTAGTATTATCGGGATTTAGTAACGTCTACAATTTTTTTTTCGTTTCTATCTTGACGATTAGATATAAATCATGGAATAATTTATAATTTGCTAGTCACATTCGATAATCCAATATTTAGTTTATATAATATATTCAGGTTCAATGATTTAACATAAAGTAGAAAATATATACATTTTTATGTATATATTTGTATTAGTCTCTGTTCAATAATTTATATTATATAATATTTTTATGATTCAATAAAGTTTGTACAATACTCTATAATTTCATCAAGTGCCATTTTAATCAAACTATTTTCAACTTACTCTGTAAATATCTTATGTACATCTGTAAATATGTGCAATTTATGTATACGGTACAATAAAATGAGACGTAAATAATATAAAAATAAAGTTTTATTATTTATATTGATTTGTTATTTCATTGGATCATGTATTCATTTTGATCTTATATTTTAATCTTAGCGTTACATTCGACATTAGTCGACTCTCTGAGATACCAGATAGCGCGGAAACTCGTGTACGAAAATTTACATTGCTGCCTTATGGCAGCTTCCACTCTCTACTAATACTAATCCTCTTTGACTGCAAGAAAATGAAGAAGAATAAACATTTGGCAAACGTGTATAGATTGTATCCTTGCATCTACTAATTGAAAAATAAACAGTCAATTCATAAAGAAAATTGTATCTAGCTAAAAAATTAACAGCAATGAGTCAGACCATGCTCCGCAGCTGTGTTCGACTGTGTCGTTCTGTGTTGCTGGAAAGCATCGTGCTCGACACTATGTCGCTGTGTCGTTGCTGGAAAGCTCTCAAAATAATTTGTCGATTGTACCCGCATTAAAATGTTGAGGACGTTAATTTTAATAGATACTTAAAACCGCAGGCGTCGATAAGGGCTAAGGGGAAATGAACATCCTTGTACAAATGATGATGCGCAATGACAGTAAGAGGATAAGCCCAATCGATTTAGATTTTTTAATTGCAATAAATGCAATTAGCCATTTTTCTACGCGAACCATGGGTCACTTTGGCAGTCTAAATTCCGATTTTCGGGAATCTAAACTTAACGTTATCTTGAATTTAAAGGATGAATTTTTATTTATTAAATAACTCGTTCATTTTCAATTTTACACGGAAAATGATGATAACCAAAGTTGCTGGGAATTAAATTTGCTATAACTTACGTAATTATTTTTTCCCTAGGGTCGATATATTTCGGTTTAGACCCAAAAGCTTCTTTTTTTTTCGTAGGATCGATATTTTTTTACGCAGGCAAACAGCGGGGAGGGTTGGAATGAAATTTAATTATTGCATTATCTCGTTTGTTATTGATTTTTACGCGTAAACAATAGTAAACGAACTTGTTGGGAATTAAATTTTTTACAACTTTGGTGCTTTTTTTTTGTAGGATCAAGATTTTTGAACGCACGCTTACGATAAAGCGAAAGAGGGATGTAAATAAACCGTGTCTCGAACCATTTCATAACTGTATGACTTTCATAGTGAAAAATATGAAAGAATTTTTGTAAAGTACATTTTTCAAAACCCTCAAAATAAGAGTTATGCCTTTTTTTGTACATTTCGCCGATGGTACTGCCAAGTTTTCGTCGTCTGGTTCTTGTTCGCATGCATTGAGATCTTCGTCTTCAAGTTCCGGAGGGTCAATGTTGAAAGTTTGTTCCGAATGTACTTACCATCCGTCACCATCGATATCATCCTCATCGAGCAGCTCTCGAATTGCGACGACGTTTTCACACGTTTCTCCGATGCAGTTGTTAGCGTAAAACACAACATTTAAGGCCTGCTTTGCGACAACCGCACATTTTTCCGCACTTTGTTTTGCATTTGCAAGAAACTGAGTCTTTTGACACCGTGCAATTCCCATATTTTGGAAACTTAATGACGCTGTATACAGACAGCAACCTATATAGCGATAAAAATGTAGGACGGACTGGGTGGTCGTTGCGTTCCGCCGATTGCCGTATTGTGCCGAAGAATTTCTAGAACAGATGGATTATAAAAGTGAAACATTAACCCGACACGATTGAACAGACAATTATATAGTCAGAGCATTTTAACGACAAATATTGTTTGTAGTCATAGAAAAAACAAGAAAGTCATAAAAAAAACAACCTCTGGATTATCCGGGTTCACTTTTCCAGACAAAAGGTATTGAAATTCGAACTTGTCGATGAGGTAGCGACACATTTCTATTGTCGAAGTAAGTGAAAGACGGAGACCTCTGGACGTTTCAATCGTGAGAAATTCTTCAGGTAAGATGTCTTTATTATTCATTGTTGAATCCCGCTCGTTTAGCCTGCGTAACGAATCTTCTAAGACCTATCGTGAAACAATCGGAATCAGTGAGCAAGTGCCAAAAATCTGCTACGAATGAATAGTTTGTGACTTTACCTTAACATCGCGGGACTTGCGACCAGCTCTTGATTCGGACATTTTCTGTTCAATGCGTCGAACATATCGTTGATTCGTTTGTAAAATATTTTCTTTTGAATTGCTGAAAATCTTTAATACCGTAATTTTTAATTAATAATAGTGCAACAAAAAGTTCGCTTCTTTTCATTTCTATCAATTATCTTACGTTACCTGGGTTGCTAGTCGAATCCGCATTTTCGAAGTGTTGACGAGTACGACGTGCGTGGTTGTGACTTTCGGACGTGTTCAAACATTGCCGCAATGATTTCTGTCAAGATTGTGTAAGCTTTTGAAGTACTACCAGCGAGTGAAATTCGACATTCGATTTAGCTGTAAAAAGTATAAACATGAAATATGCTATTTATTAACTAAGGTAATTATTGCCATTCAGCGTTACAAATCAACATCCCTTTACTATAATTTTCATGTTTTTGAGACACTCTCGCCGCTGAAATATGGAACTGTATTACTTACCCGGAGTTATTTTTTGTTGTATAAATGGTTGCGTATGTTTTTGATACGTGCGGCGCGTCTGAAAATACCAAAATTTTCCGTTCGTCATCCAAGGGGTGAGAGAACCAAGTTTTGGTGTCTTGCATTGTGCTCTTGACACCCAAAAGTAAACATATCTTTGCGTTTGTAGCAACATCATCGGCAATACACCGTGGATTTTTTCTCCGCATTTTTCCAGATAAGCAATACCTTTTAAAGTCAACTATGCGAGCTCTTTTCCTTTTACTGGACTTTTAGCTGTAAAAATTGCGATCGGTTGCGTATAGGAATTCGCGAGAAACTAAAAGATGAAAACGAGCCCATGCGTTGCCTGATCGTTAATGTACCGGATTGCAGTCCGTCTTCGTCGAGGTCCATTAAGGCAATGTATGTCAAGTTTTTTTAACAAACGCTCACGGATTTCCGCAGATTTATGTCATCGAGTAGCAGTACGCCGTGACGCTGCAGACTAGTTTTCATTGCGAAATGTTTCTGCAATAATTCACCAAACGGCTCATCGAAGCCACATTTCCGATCTATTAACGAGAAGTAATGAGAAGTTTTTACGTAAAAACTCATAATATCCATATGAACGAATGTTCATTAGCATGCAGAGCATCATCCATTCTTCGGTGTGCGGTGGCGCTTAGAGTCCTTTATACGTGCTGCTGAGATTATTTTTGTCAGAGGCAGTTTCTGAGCATTCGGGACGTATAAATCTGAGCATTTTTTATACAATGTAGCGTCTTCAATGCGTACAATTTACTCTTTTTCTTCTTGCAGCACGTACATCAAAAGTTAACTCTTCTTTGAGCTGCAAGTGTTTTGCGTCGTTCACAAGCATTTTTTTTCAGAAGCGCTAAGATTTTTCGTTGATCCAAAGGATTAGACGCTTTTCGATGGATTCGTTTCGACATCGGACGACTTTCCATGCTTTTCATTTGTTGATTCACGCGATTTCTGAGTTTGACACAGTGGACACATCTTTTTCTCTTTGAAATGAGAGTACAATCCCGATGGTGCCATTGTTGTACATAATCTTGGAATGCATTTTCGATGGGGACACTAATTTCGTGAATGCCAAGGCCATTGCAGATACCCATCCGTTGAAATGCTGTCAACGTGCTTGAGAGCAATGTGGCATCATTTAAAGTGAGGTTAAGCTGTGTTCCCTGTGTTTCAACGCGGTTGCCATATACGAAATATTCCAATGTTCTGTCGGTATTAAAAACAACGCATCTTTGCATTACTGGAATGCTTCCGCTGTTATCCTTTTTCATTACCACAAATGAAAATATCATAGCTTGTCCCTTTTCCGTCCGTTGTTCGCTTACGGCCCAAGGACTCGATACTGCAGCCAAATATATTTGGAACGTCAGAGTACTGTCATCCTGAATTCCTATAACAAATACAGATTCATTCAGTCAAAAGAGATAAATAACATTTATCGGAATATGTGAAGTCTCAATCATTCACGACAAAAATATATTTCATTTGCACTGAGGTATGTCGAGCTCAATACTAAATAATGTTATGGGCACTAATAATCTCATTTTATTTCTGTTTCAGGTATTGTTCCACATAGAAATTATAGGTAAATATAGGTTGATGATAATTAGAAAAAAAGATTTTTCCTTTACAGCTATTTACTGAATTGAACTCCAGTTAGACCGGTAAGCATGAACATCGCATTCTTTGTTATCTATCTTTATATAGATCTTCTTCTTTGGGTAATCGCAAGAACTTTGAACACAGTACTGCATTGTTTATCAAAAGTTCTCAATGACTCTATTTGCCATCCATTTCAAACAAAATTGGTAACAGTATTTGCACTTACGTTTGCTGGTTGTAACAGTTGAAGGATTTAAAGATGGTTCGCTATCGATCCTCGATACTGCACCGCCATCCTCGACTTCCATACACAGGGAAACTTTATCATCAGCAACAGGTGACCCATTTTTTGCAATATCTGAAATACAAAAAGGAATAATGTATCAAAACTAATTACATTGCATGTCATCTAATATAAAAGTGCTAAAATACATACTTTTTATGCCAAGTGACTCGTCCATTAATGGAACATGACATACCGCAGGTGAATCAACTACATTGATGGACTTATCATCAGCGACTTCCATTTGCAATGCTCCATTGTCCAAACCCACTAATTTGGAATGAATGGTTTCAGGATCAGCAATCCGTGGTGCAAGTACGCCATGACTGAGAAAAGGAAATTCAGTGGACGACGCATATCCATCTTCTTTGTCATCTTCTCCAAATTTTGTTGGAATGGCCAGTCTGCTCAACTGTGGGTGCTTGTAGGGAACCTGTAATTAGTAAAAAAAAAAGTAACAATGTTTGGAATTCATTCCGATAATATATAATATTTGTATAGTAAGCGAACGCACCTTTGCAATAATATGTTCATCTGAGCCATGTTTAATCCAATTGCGCAGTATATATTTGTCTTCAAAATGTTTATCACAGACAACGTGCGTAGCCCGCAACTTAACATTGCCAGGAATCGCTGTTTCCCATTTTTTTAGACGCTCTTTGTCCTTCGGCACACGAAAGACCGACCGTTTTGTTTTCTCTCTTTTGTTGCCCGTTTTACATTTCGGCACGACGCACGACGTCGGCATAATTACCACTTCTTAATGTTCACGGTTTCCACAATTATTCAACACATTCACCATCACAAATACAAACAGCAACGAAAATATAATTAATAGTTCGCAGTTAATATTTCAAGTACGAGGTAATCACAGGAATAAAAGGTTATGTTCATTATTCGCGTCCGCGACACTGATCTACATTCTACAACAGCGTCCAACTTGTGGCGGTTTCGACCAACAAAAAATTATATTTAGCCGAGTTCCTTCACCACCGGAATTTTAGACGAGTTTCAAAACCTATATGTAAGACCCAATCACGCAAGTAATCTTCTTGGTAAGATCGTAAAGCCTTGGACAATACGTGTGAATGGCCCGCTGAAAAGAAAATCGGAGTTGAGAAGGACGTATCGATGGTTATTGTCTTGGCAATAACCGTCGATCGTGATCATTCACATCAGCAAGTGGATCGAAGAAAAGGCTCAGACTCCCAAAAAAACCAATCCATATACTGCCCTAGAAAACTCACGAGAGCGCTTCACCCTCCTTTGTAACGCGAACGGTGCCAACATGCATACTTTCTCGTTCTACACTAAACAGAATTTAATGAAATTCCGTCAGTAGATTTAAATTGCAAGAACGTGAATCTCCCGGGTGACAAGCGTACAATTGTAAAAATTGAAAAAAAAATTCAGACTCATTATCAATGATTTAGGGCACAAAACGAAAAAACACCGTTCGTAACCTGGAAGCCAGGACAAAAACACACACGGTACACCCATTCTGATTGCGATTAAGAAACGAAAAAGTACCTAAACTGTACACGGGAATTATTGTTGATAATCTGGAAAAATAAATCCATGAGAAATGGCCGATAGCTCAGCTTTACGAAGGGGAGGCGAAATATCCACGAGTGCGAAAGAGATAGAACTAGTACAGCTTCGCCTCACTTGAATTCCGCGACAGCCGCTGGTAGTAATTCATATAGCTGTCCCTGTCACACACCAGTAGAATGAAATGCTATTGTTTAGAGTTTTAGTTACCGACTGAGTCAATGTCACCACCCCTTAAGGATATGTTACGTTTAAAAAGAGTTATCATTCGGACGAACATTCATATATTTTTAGTGTATTACTAACGAATCATTTTTTGAAAATCGCCTTATTCTGTTCGAGATATTATATGTAGAAAAAAAAATTAAGAAATGGCAAGCGGGTACCACGATTCGTTAATAATTCGCCCCCTCTTTTCTATCTCTAATGCCGTTACCCCTTCTCTAGTGCTACACAATGAAGAATGAGCTGAATGAGCATTCGGTGCATACTTCTCGAATTCTTTTGGGTACCGAGCTTTCTATTGACCGAGACAAAGACGCACGGAGATCTCAAGTGTTGCCAAGAGCGTGGAAGTGGAGCCTGCATTTAACGCCACGCCGTTACACCGAAAAAAATTCAACGTGTTGTAACGATCAGCTTTTTCCCGCCAGCTGAGTTCAAAATATTTGTTGGGGAACAAATCCAGACGTATTTTTAGGGTGGAGATAAAGACAACTCCAGATAAATAGTCGTAGAATTCCGTTTATTTTATTGTGGAGTCCACGAGAACGTATTAATTACTGTATGATTTTCCTTTCCGGAACATTTATATTTTATGCACGGTTTCCTTAATTAACAAAAAACGCTCATTAACTTATACACAAACAATAACAACATAACTAGTATTCGTAGGTAATTTTCATTAATATCAAGAAATAATAGAGGATTCTAATTCTTTTAATAAATCATATTATCAAACGACTACCGGTCTTTGGGTGTTTGATAACAGATATTTTGTATCGGCGTTAATCGTCTATAGACACATAGTTCAATCTGTTTATAAAGATACTCGTCCACAGTGGATCGAGGAATTCGCATAAAAACGTGTTGTTGTCAACGCTTGAAGACTCGGACACTTCATACCTCGAGCTTCTTACAAGTTTCAATTACATATATATCTTCGGATAATATCTAGTTCACAGCGCTTACCCCAAATAGTTTTAGTTTACCGCCTTGGAATCATATGGCGGTATATACGTCCCAGATATTCCTTGTCTTCCCCGGATCCGTAATTACCGTTAGATATAGATGGAGATCGACCGATCTATCAAATACTTCCTCTTGATTGGAGGTGAATACGTGGCTGATGCAGTTGACATCTAATATTCTTTGGGGATGCTGCTTTTCCAGTACTCCGGTTAGATTCGTCGCACACGGAAACAGAGGAGCCGATCTCCCGCTATAGATAGATATTTATGTGAGCGGATCACAACAATTTCTATGAGCTGATCACAAAAATTAAATGAGCTGACCACAATTTACACAGTAGAATATCTATATCAATCGAGTGGCAAGCACACAAATGTTTTTTAAGAGCTCTCCTGTGCTTCACGAGCACCCAGTCTGCTCGACCACAACCAATAACTAGTTCGACGAGCCGTTGGAAGATTCGGTTATCCTCCCCCAGGTAGATCACTTGAATAATGAGTAATTCGTTTTAATATAATAATCAATATGCGAATATATAGTTGAGATAATAAATATTTATACACGGGGGTGATGCGGCAGACGCGCCGCTTGGCTAGGCAAGACCCAGAGAACTATTCTCCGTTCGCCAGTTCAAAGCGCCAACGCGCGCGACTCCCTCCAACGTCCTCGTGTCTCTACGCCAGGGTGACGACTCCTGGCGTTGAAGTTCGATGAGGCGCGAAATACAAAATATATCTAAATCATGCTACAATATCCCCCTTGGTTCATTGAATAAGGACGGACAGTCGTTATGAATTGAATCAACATATTCCATGAATTAGAATAATATTTAGGGCATAACCCATTCAACTTACAACATCCATAAATCACATTTGTTTCGATTTAGACCTGGAAAGAATGCAACCATCAATCAACAATTAACACAACTTGACAGGCTTGTTATATTTACGCAAACTAATTCGATTATAGGTTCCTTTAATAATTTTCGGATCATTGATATCAGTTAATTGAAACGCATTAGGGCCAAATGATTGTTGGATACGATACGGTCCCACATAAATGTGATAGAACTTGGCCGTTATTCCGGTATACGCGTTAGAAGGCATCGGTTGACGAACCAAAACTAGATCTCCAATTTCATAGGTTACTCGTGAAAGGTTTTTCTGAGATCTTTTACGTTTTTCATAACACCGTGTGAGGCGATCATTAGCCATTAGAATCTTCTGAGTCAGAGGGACCTCTAGAGAAGCGGGAATTTTTAGTATATCATTTAGTTCGTCATAAGGCAACCGCCCGAATTGTAATTCGTAAGGGGTAAATCCGATACTTTCATGGGTGGTGATGTTCAATAATGTTTCAATTTGGGACACATATCGTGCCCAACTTTGATGTGAATTGGCGCAAAACGCGCGAAACAGCCTACCAAGTTCCCGCATAACCCGTTCTGTCGGATTGCTTTGGGGGTGTCTTATAGAACAGAAGCGTGCCTTGATACCTTGATTTTCGAGTGCCTGTATCCATTTCAACGAACGAAATTGGGTTCCGTTATCAGCCAGGATCGACTGGGGTTTTCCCAACTCAGGAATATAGTTATGAAATAGTTTCAACAGGATAATGTGAGTAGTCGCCTTTTTAACAGGATACAACTTGACATATTTTGTAAACATGTCTAAAATGACAAATAAATATTGTACCTTTGAGGTGGAGGATGGGAGGGGACCATAAAAATCAACAGTTAAAAGTTGGCCTTTCTCCACCGCATCTACCCGTTGGTACTCTCCTTGGACACTAGAGTTGATATGTTTAATGCGCTGACACAGGTCACATGATCGCACAAAAGTGTGAATATCACGAGCCATCTTATCCCAATAAAAATAACGTCGGATATGCGTTAAAGTTTTAGATATACCCGGATGTCCCAATTTGGTATGTATGTAATCAACAATAGAATGCACTAATACCTGAGGTATTACTACCTGCCAACGCTCAGGGGAGGCATAGTAACGATAGAGAATACCATTTCTATACCTATAAAGATTAGCATATAATCCAGCTTCAACTTTGATAATAAGATTCTTTATTTTTGTTCCAGCCGACTGAAGTTCACTCAGTCGTAACAAATCTTTTTTCAAAGAATCGGAGATTACCTTAATTGGTCTCGTTATTCCGATAATTGGATTTGTTTCATGTGCAAAAAATATATGGTCCTTGATGGCTTTCAATAATACTGCTATAGTCAAGGACTTTGAATTTTCCTCCTCGAATAATCCTCGAGGGTTACGACTAAAGAAATCCGCAACGAGATTGTCTTTACCCGCACAATATGATACATCAAAAGTATATTGCTGAAGTGTTATACTCCATCTCTTCAAACGCGGAGTATGATAGAGTGTATTATTTAAGAAACACAAACCCATGTGATCAGTGATTATTTGAAACGGACGTTGATTCAAATATCTATCACATTTTAATACCGAATATACAATGGCCAACAATTCCTTTTCAGTGGTGCTGTAATTGCTTTCTGCTGAACTTAGACACCGGCTCACTAGAGATATTATCATGGGATTTTTTTCACGATCTAATTGAAACAAAATTCCACTTATCCCTTTATTGGAGGCATCGGTCTGTAATTTAAAAGGTTCGTTTGGTAAGAAATGCCTCAAGGTGACGACATTAGCGAAATTTTCCTTCAATGCTGCGAAAGCCTCGCTGTGGAATTCTGTCCAAATCCAAGGATTCTTATTACTGAGTAACGACCGAAACGGATCAAGATAATTAGAATACTTTATGCAAAATTTTCGGTAGTAATTGCATACCCCTAAGTATTGTTGGAGTTGCTTTCGATTCTTTGGTTCAGCAAAGTTGCGGATTAATTCCAATTTAGACCAGTCTGGTCGAATTCCGGTAATCGAAAGCTCACACCCTAAAAATTTTACGGTGGTTCGACAAAAGTAGGATTTATCCAAGCGAAGAGTAAAATTCGCATCTTGTAGCTTGGAAAAGATCACGGAGATATGTTCGAGATGTTCATCGAACGACTTCGAGGTAATCAATAAATCATCCACATATAGCGTTAAGAATTCTTCATATTGTTTATCCAGGACTTGGCTCACGGCGCGGATAAATCCACTACCGGCCGTCTTAAGACCAAACGGAATACGACAAAATTGATATAATGTTGAACCGTACAAGAAAGCCGTATATTTTCGGGAAGATTTTTCTAAAGGAATTTGCCAATACCCATAAGCTAGGTCGGTTGTCGACATAATTTTAACACCATGGTATTTTTGAATTAACTCATCTATTAACGGAGGCGATTCGTTGTCAGACTCTATGATCTGGTTAATGAATCGAGCATCCAAACAAATTCGGATACGATCTTTTTTCTGAACGATCCGCAAAGGACTACAATAGGCACTAGTGGACCTTTCGATCACACCGTTGTTCAACATTTGCTCTAATTCCTGTTCGACCTGTGGGCGTATACTCAGAGGTACGGGATAAGTTTTCCGTACAACCGTTCCCGGATGTATCAGTTTAATTTTATGTTGATATGCCCCAGCTCCGGTTGTTTTGTTTGTAAATAATTTTTTATATCGTAATATCGTCGCGGTTAACCGATCACGATCACCGGGCAACATATTAGGTATATTTTCAACTAGTGATTTAACATCATCATAAAAATTCTGATTTTCTCCTTTGGTGTAGAGACGACACAGTTTCGATTTTATCTTTCCCCCACAACATTCTTCTACTTCTTCAATCATTTCGTGCGATTTTTGTTCGGAGTATTTAGAAATTTCCGGGGTCTGGATAGTCTTATTCGACAATATGCTTTCTCCTTTTGGAGGTAAGCGGGATCTTAGCGACTTTTGTACCATAGGTATAACGAGTGTCCCTATTGGCATCCCCCTAATTTGGTTTTCTACAATATCATTATTATTTATAAGCAAGTTCGCTTCAGGTTCTATCGCGCATTTTATATCCTTAACGGAAGACATTTCCACATGATAAGTGGACAACAATTTATTATCATGAATATAATTCTCATTAGAGCAAATTACCTCTTCTTTTAGCTTATTAATTGGCAAATATTGCATTATTTGTATATACGTAATCCCTTCCTGGTGATAGGTTTTAATTTCTTCATGGACAGTTTTATCAAATTGAATAAGATCGTCTGGAACACGATATCCAGCGATAGACACGATACATTGGTCATAATCTATCACGGCACGATTTAGGTGAAACCAATCATTCCCGAGTATTACCGGAGACGTTAAACATGGAACCACTAAAAATACCGTTAAAATTTTCATATCTCTAACAACGATTTCTATCTGACACTGTTTTGTTACCCTAGTATGTTTCTTTTCTATAGCCGTTGTGACCGTAACATTAGTGACTGGTAACTCGCTTGGTTGAAAGTACTTCTTTAAATACCCATAAAATTCTAAGGACACACAAGTGATCTGACTGCCGGTATCCATCAGAGCGGGTACCGGTATCTTCTCGAATTCCAAGATTATTTGTGGACATTTTCGGAAAGGTGTGCCTTCAGGCATTTTACCAGGATCTTCTAAAACTTCGGTACTAAGGTCTTCAAAAATATCAAAGGGGTGATTATGCGATTGATGACCTTGTTTCAACGCACCCATTATGTGTTTTTTGAATTATCAGTACCGGAATTTAAGGTTGGGTATGACAATACCGGTGGGGGTATTGAAAAACTAGGAACCGGGGCTTGAATAGGAATGGGCATCGCCCCATGGGAAGTACTCGCGAGTGGTCGTTGGTGATATGTGATTGCCGCGGAACGATAAGAAGCCGGCTCTACATTATTTAATCCAGGACGATTTTCTCCTAACCGATGATTTGTCGCTCTAGTATTTCCATTAGAGGACGAATAGGGATGTTGGGATCTTGAACCGCGATTATCAGAATGATTCTGATTATTTCGATTTCCATTCAAACCATTTCGACGTACCGACTCTCTCTCTTCGTTGGTACGGTCCAACAGAAATAATGCGTTCGAAATCGCATGCCGATCAGCAAAATCTGCATTTACCATAGTTTCCCGAATTCGAAAGGGTAATTGTTGTATAATTGTATAATTAATTTCGTATTGGTCCATGTTGGATAGGAGATATTGTGCTTCGGTGAGCTGACTGAGGAAAAATTGCTGCAATGATCCCGATTGTGGCGAATATTTCCTACCTAACCATCGACTTCTCAAGTTGACTCGAATCGGAACCGAATAAAATTCATTTACGAAGGCTACTCGAAAATCCTGGTAATTAGCCCAAGTACGAGCATTTACAGTAAACCATATTCTGGCTAAACCATCCAATGCATTTTCGGTGATTAACAATTTACTCGCATCGTCTATCCGCTTGACAGCAAAATATTTTTCAAGCTGATCTAAAAATTCGTTAGGATTTTTGCCATCCTCAGGCCTGAATTTGGGAGACGGAACGTCTATCTTTATTGTTTGAAACCCGCGAACAAGCCTATCAAGCGTACCTTCGTTGTTAACTGTTGGCAGGCGACTGGCATTGGCAGCATTCAGCTCATCGATAGCCTGTTGTTGGTTGTCCGCCAACCTCCTGAGTTGTTGTAATTGTTCAACTAAAGTCTGTTCGTTGGCCAATTCCAGTCGCATTCTCTCCAGGTCTGCTCGTTCGGCTGCAATTGTTGCCCTTTCCGCACGCAATCTCTCAAGTTCATTCTCCATCTCTGTTGATTGAACGGTATTATTATAAAATTGTTCAAATTCTACAGCCGATAAAGCCGTGTTCTTACATGCGACTAAAGTTGATTTAGGTTCTAGGGCGGCGTTCAACCGATTACTTTCCTTTCCCTTTTTTATTGGAGATCCCGTGGCGTGATGCGCATCCCCCAAGGACCTTCTTTTTGGCGGGGTACGCCTCATAACCAGGAGACTCTTACCATTATTTGAATTATTATTCAATTACCTACACATATATAGAGTTATATATATATATATATATATATATATAGATGTATATACATGCACCTATATATAGATATACTTTATTCGACAGTATAATATCAATACACTTCTCGTGGCCCCACGTTGGGCGCCAAATTGTAACGATCAGCTTTTTCCCGCCAGCTGAGTTCAAAATATTTGTTGGGGAACAAATCCAGACGTATTTTTAGGGTGGAGATAAAGACAACTCCAGATAAATAGTCGTAGAATTCCGTTTATTTTATTGTGGAGTCCACGAGAACGTATTAATTACTGTATGATTTTCCTTTCCGGAACATTTATATTTTATGCACGGTTTCCTTAATTAACAAAAAACGCTCATTAACTTATACACAAACAATAACAACATAACTAGTATTCGTAGGTAATTTTCATTAATATCAAGAAATAATAGAGGATTCTAATTCTTTTAATAAATCATATTATCAAACGACTACCGGTCTTTGGGTGTTTGATAACAGATATTTTGTATCGGCGTTAATCGTCTATAGACACATAGTTCAATCTGTTTATAAAGATACTCGTCCACAGTGGATCGAGGAATTCGCATAAAAACGTGTTGTTGTCAACGCTTGAAGACTCGGACACTTCATACCTCGAGCTTCTTACAAGTTTCAATTACATATATATCTTCGGATAATATCTAGTTCACAGCGCTTACCCCAAATAGTTTTAGTTTACCGCCTTGGAATCATATGGCGGTATATACGTCCCAGATATTCCTTGTCTTCCCCGGATCCGTAATTACCGTTAGATATAGATGGAGATCGACCGATCTATCAAATACTTCCTCTTGATTGGAGGTGAATACGTGGCTGATGCAGTTGACATCTAATATTCTTTGGGGATGCTGCTTTTCCAGTACTCCGGTTAGATTCGTCGCACACGGAAACAGAGGAGCCGATCTCCCGCTATAGATAGATATTTATGTGAGCGGATCACAACAATTTCTATGAGCTGATCACAAAAATTAAATGAGCTGACCACAATTTACACAGTAGAATATCTATATCAATCGAGTGGCAAGCACACAAATGTTTTTTAAGAGCTCTCCTGTGCTTCACGAGCACCCAGTCTGCTCGACCACAACCAATAACTAGTTCGACGAGCCGTTGGAAGATTCGGTTATCCTCCCCCAGGTAGATCACTTGAATAATGAGTAATTCGTTTTAATATAATAATCAATATGCGAATATATAGTTGAGATAATAAATATTTATACACGGGGGTGATGCGGCAGACGCGCCGCTTGGCTAGGCAAGACCCAGAGAACTATTCTCCGTTCGCCAGTTCAAAGCGCCAACGCGCGCGACTCCCTCCAACGTCCTCGTGTCTCTACGCCAGGGTGACGACTCCTGGCGTTGAAGTTCGATGAGGCGCGAAATACAAAATATATCTAAATCATGCTACAGTGTTGAAGCTGTTGGTGTGCTACGACTTTGTTTGAAAGTAAAAAAAAACAATAAAAACATCGATTTCCGTGGTGCATCCATACGGTCAAGACTTTATCAAGATCTTGCGAAAACGTGCTACGCGTACACAAGTGGAAAACAGGAGATTTGACCGGCAAAGGTAGACGCTAGCACGCGTCTCCCGTGCTATCGCAATTATGTTGTCCGTGGTCGGCGGAGGACGTTCGAAGGGGAGATAATCTTTGTTTTCTGCGAACCAGTGTTGAATGAGGGAAAGGGAGTAAAAAGTTGACAAATAAACGTACGCTTCGTGACAAATTCAAGAGTGAGAAGCTCTTTCTTACCGAAACGAGATCGCTATAAGTCAGCACAATGGAGAACGTGCTGCAAAACGCGAAATTCAAGATATTTGTGACACACGTAGACTCGGACGGGCCTCTCTTGAAGATATTCGGTCAAACCGATCAAGAAAGCGCGATCCGTGTCGAGAGGATGATGGAACCGCTGACCCAGCAGTTTTCCAAGGGTCTCGGCCGCCCTAATCCGCATTGTCGCCTCTCTGCAAATCTTATTTGTTGCGCGATGTTTGAGCAGGGTTACTACAGAGCGAGAATCTGTAATGTGCCCTACAGCGGACCATACGTTGTGCAATTCATCGATTATGGCAATACCGAAGTTCTCGAAGCCGAAAACATTCGACTGATCGACGGTATCCCCGAGGCAGCGCAACTACTCGAAGTGCCACCGCAAGCCTCGGAGTTTGTACTATCCGGTGTACTTGCCAAAAATGGCATCTGGGACGGCGAAACTATAGGCACCATCCTCAAGAATCTACGATACAACGAATTTCCCGCAATGAGGGTCAACATTGTTGGCAAATATCGTTTGATCAATATGCTGTTTAGCGACGAGGAGCTTGCCCAGGGTCTTGTCAACCAAAATCTGGCTATTCCTGCTACCGTTGAAGAAATGTTTAGGTATTTGTCGTCCCTTTCTTAATTTATATCTATCGTTCGTTTAAGGTGATGCTTTATGCTGACTCGGTAACAGTGAGCACGAAGGAGATGTCACTATTGGTGATCGTAGGGGAGTGCGAGAGAACGACAGAAACGTGTAGTGCATCATGTTGAAACGATCCGCTACGTGTTGTCGATCTCTCTCGAATGACCATACTTACGAGAGGGATAGCCAAGTTTTTTCATTATAAATTTCTCTGCTATCATTGATCTCTCTGATAAAAGACAAGAACGGTGTATTATAGAATTCTGTGACCCACTTTACCATTTTTTCTCTTTTCTCCAAAAGATCAATCTTGACAGAGAAATGCATATTATTTCAGACAAAAGCAAATCAGGATGTGTCTAGAAATCCTGTAAGTAAACCTAATTTGTTTTTGCCCAAAATATAAAGAATCTCTGAGAATATAGAGACGGCAGATCAATGCCGACAGAGCCTCAAACCTATATAGAATCATCGTATTTGTCGTTTGTCTTATTTCACTATCACTAAACATAAATTTTTCCACACACAGGGTACAGAGTTACGTTCAGCAATCGCAGATGCATACTCCGAAGCCTCCGATGCACTGCCAGAAACACCTGCTACCGGTGCATCCTTCAAAGCCGCTTATGCAGATTCACGAGCGTCAGCACGCGACACGAGAGGATGCTATGCACATGCAGAACATCTATCAACCGATAAAACAAATTTCTACGCATCCTCTTCAACCTATGCACCAGTATCGAGGTAATTCCGGCCAGGAAAGCTGGAGATCGCATCCACCGCCGGGTTTAATAACGACGAGCCTTCGTCAGCCGAAATCGCAACCCCAACCAGATTCTCAGATACAAGACGCGAGCGTATTCACATTCAAGTCGGGAACTATCGAGGTAGACACGCAGCACGAGGTGATCGTTTCGTACGTCGAAGACGGGCCGCACCTGTTTTCCGTTCAACTGAAAAGCACCGCCGACAAACTGGCGACCCTGATGCGTAGTATTAACGCTGATATACCTCAACCACTCGTCGAACCGCCCTTGATCGGCTCCGTATGTCTCGGTCGTTACTCAGCCGAGAAAAGACTTTTGCGTGCTGTCGTCATGAAGGTTACCGAACATTGTTGCAAGCTCCACTACGTCGACTACGGCTACGGGGAGATTCTACCCTACCCGGAGATATATCAAATACCACCTCAGTACACGGTACCACCGGTTATGGCCATGAGATTCACATTGAACAGAGTCAATGAACTAAACGTAACGGAAGAGATGAAACAATATTTTAAAAATCTCGTAAACGGTAAAACGCTACTTTTACACGTGAGACCCAACGAAACGTCGCCCCTCATTCGCTACGGCGATCTGTACGACAACGGATGCAATGTGAGAGACATATTGCGCGCTGCATTCCCCGATGATGTCGCACCCTGGCAGGGATGTTGCAAGCTCGCCGAGGGAGCACAGGAAATCGTTTTCGTCGTTTACGTCGAATCCTGCAACAAACTCTACGTTCAACTGGATCGAGAAGTTCCAATGCTCGAGACTCTCATGGGCTACATCGCGGAATACGTGAAGACCACACCACCTGTCAAACCCAGTCAACTGAGGCCCCGTCTACAGTGCATCGCGCGTTCGCTTACTTATTGCAACTGGTAATTAAAATAAAATTCATTAATGCAATAATTTTTTTTAGAGACAAGGATTAACGTGAGGTGAAACATATTTGGATACGAGAGAGTTAGAAGTAATAGACCTCACAGCAAAGTGAAAGAAACAATGAGAATATATTTCACTTTGCCTTAAAACGTTGTGCTACATGTCGTCTGGTTCAGTTCGTCATGAGCGCAAGATAGAAAGCAGAAGTTTCTCATCGCGTATTTTTCCGGCACATTTGATCCTTCAAATAAAACAGGAGGACGGTGAACAGCGTCTCACAATTCTATAGTTCCCCCATTCTCGTAGTCTTTTATCCAAAAGATCAATTTTGGCGGAGAAATTCGCAATGGGAAAATTCTGTTATCTCACACACCTATCACGATCTGTGAACGACAAACAACATGTGATTTATGATCCGAGAATCCGCAAATGAAAGAGAGTCAGAGCTAAAAATTTCTAACAAATGCCGGGTTTGTGGAGTTCACTCCGTCCCACATTCACGCAGTGAGTCCTACTCTTCTGATGTCCCTACAAAAATATGAGTTCGAGAAAAATATGTTAAACGTTTTGAGATTAACTCTTGCTCCACCGCGATGTCACTACTCGATCCCACTTGATGGTAATTCGGTCGATATAGTACATTATCTTAAGGGAATTCTGTGGAGATAAGTAGTTGTAGTTAACGTCTGTGTAATGAGAAATATTGTAAACGAAACAGAGGGAAATGAGGATAACGTAAGCCCTGATTAAGGAAAAAAATCTTTACGTCCTTGTAGACTGCGTTGTAGTATTGTATTTTATGATACGAGTGCAAAAAAGCCAACTTTTAACAAAAGTTGTGAAATTGGCCGTACGAACCGAAAGGGAGTACCACAGATAGCACGAGCCGAATGCAAGCTGAAAGAAACGCCTGTGATACGATCTGAATTAAATAGAAAACACAAATCCATCAAAAGTGTCGCGTGCCTATGAAAAGAAAAATATATTTCAATATTACTTTTTAACTTACAAAATAATTTCAATAAAATATTACAAATAAATTGAAAAAATGTGCGAAAAAATGAAACTAGAGCGTTAGACAGAAAATGTAACTGACTTACGCATGAACAGTTTTTTTATCTCTTATCTTCCTAATAAACGCCCTTTTGACACACTCCACAGGCACGAAGAGTTCGTGTATTACAAAATTTAATATTTGCCAATGAACAATTGATTCTACAGTCAGCAGTCTTCATAATAAATTTGCGCTCATCTATTATACTTCCGCTAATTTATTCAATAGTTATGTGGAAATAAATTCAAACGCTCTTACTCCATGGTTTACTGTTAATTTATTAATTTTCAGGTCTCGAGCCGAAGTAGTTCGCATAACAGGAGATAAAGTGAGGGTTTTCTTCGTGGACTTTGGCAACGAGGAAACTGTATCCATGTCTGCGATTCGATCGATTCACGATGCCGTAGTAACGAAACTCCGAGCTCAGGCTATTCGTTGTATCCTCAACGGCTACGAGAAAGAATGTTCGACTGTGGAACTCGACAAAAGTTTGGAAGCTGCGATACTGGACAAACGTATCGCTATGCTTGTAAAGAACGTAATACCCGCAGGACCCATAGTTGAGCTTTTTGATCCAAATATCACTCCAATGGAGAATATTCTACAGAAATTGAAGCAAGGAATCACTAATGGAAATATGCCGCACAAAAATTGCAACGACAAGAACCAAAATTCTACGAACATCAGCGGTCGAAGGTAACATAGTAGGGACTGCTCCGAAATTCTCCTCTTACCTTTTATTTAGATGGTCTTCGGGCCTTTGTGTTTTTACAATGGTATCAATACAATTCGTTAAAATATACAGGTCCAACGTTAAAACGCAATCTACATTGGGTCAACAGCAAAAGTCTAAATCTAAAACCGTTAAAGCTGCACGGTAAAGTTCTATACACGATATTCGTAAGAGGGTTTCGAGCGGTACATCTCATGTTCGCTTTTTCGTTAAACCCTTGCCGCTTTACGTGTCAATTACGCAGCTGTAACCCAAAATCGCACAATCTACCATTCACGACGCAGTTTAATCCTAAATTCTAATGCTTTTATCATTTTATGCAAGAGAAATGCTAGAATTAGAAAATAATCTGAGTAAAAAAAAAAAACAATTTAACTAACAAATATTTTTCCCATAAATAAACTAAAACGTATAAAAAAATATTTATTATTTTATTAAATTAATTGCTCCTTCGTCACTATCATACACAAAAACCAATTCAATTGTCCATTACTCATTTAATTTTTTCAAAATTCATTCTTTCATTCATTTTTTGGGTTGAAGATGAAGGAAAGGGGGTTCATCCATTGTCGAAAAAAGTGTTTTTTTATCGATTAAAAAATGGTATAAAAAATCCTCCACGATCCATTGTTTGGAACGGTGTTCTGATCATATTTATAAAATTCAAAGATCCGCGGATAAATAATTATAGTTGAATTTTGTTTTACGATAAAATGAAGCTTCTACAGTATTGTTTACATTCAGATATGGGATAAATATGATCAGGACATAATTACAAAGAATCAGTCGTAGGGGATCATTTGGTACGATTTTTTGACCGATAAATAAAATAAAAAAAACACTTCTAACATTGAAATTGAGCCCCCCTTTTCCTTCCCCTCTTTAGTTATTTACTAATTTATGTATTTTCGATTCAGATAATTTTTTCCTAATCCGGTATTGATGTTACGTTACATGATTTCAGTCGCGGTTCGATAATCCTGCAGACGCGCTTAAAATTATCAATTCCACTTGTATCTTGTTTTTATGAAGCTTGGTGGAAGGATAATCTTGTTGCATCTTCTTTTTCCCGACTCATCGATAATATAATGCTGTTTTTAATATCCTCATTAAAACGCAGTCATCGCCTGCGTTAGTGAATCTTGTTGAATCAACGTATATTTCTTTCAGCGACGACCAGAGCAACAAATGGAACAATCCTTCGCGCGCCGATCCTCCAAGGATCCAGGAAACGAACCCGCCAGTGCCGAATACAAAGTCAAATAATTGGAAGGAGGAGGAGAACGATGAGAGACGATTCGACAATCGATATCACAATTGTGGCAATGACAGAGAGCGTTCGATGGGAACCATCGTTCCGCAGAACGACAGGTTCCCTCGTGACGATAGAAAGAACGATCGATTTTCGAGGGATGGACCTCGGCAAGAGCGAAATGACAGAAACGAGCGATACGAGCGACCGGATGATTCGAACACGAATATCCGAGGAGGCGGTAGAGGAGGTAGAACGGAGAGAGACTTTGGAAACGGACGATTCTCCGGAAATAATTCGAGATCCGAGAGAAACGGAAGCGGTGAGAAATCGTGGAGCGACAAGGACTCCGACACGTCGTCGAGAGGTAGCGGACGACACGGCAGGAGGGACAGTGGTGGACGAGGCAGCGGTGGCAGGGCTCGACGCGAAGGAGGACCCTTAAGAACCCCCAACAGTCGCGACAACAATAGCGATAATGATCGAAACTTCAAGTCGCGATCGAACGGTTCATCACGAATTCGGGATGTCAAGCGAGACTTTGCCGACAGGAGTGAGGTAATTAAATCGTAAATTTTAATTTTCCGTAAGTATTGCTCAATGCGCTAATCAAATGAGCGATAAATTAGAAGAAAAAGAAACTGTTTGGCAATATTTTGTAGATTATCTTACAGTGACGAGATCCTTTAGCTTGCATTACAATATGTGTTATTGAGATACAGACAATTAATGGCGAATTATTTTCAAATTCTCTTACTATTTTATACTTTTTTCTAAAGAGATACATTCTCGTTTAGAGTTTTTAAAGACTACGCATCGATAAATGTACTATATCGATAATCTATGTATAAAATATTGCAGAAAGAGTTTATTTAAATTTGGCACTCATTTAACTATTTATAAGTTACAAGAATAACTTCTCGGCTGTATCATAACAACGCGTTACCTCCACTATGCTCTTCATAGTCCGATTCAGGGACAGTTTCGGGCGTTGTGACTTATAAAGAGTTAACTACCTGCTTAGTATCTTTGTAGTAAATGATAACTTGGTAATAATCTTAACGTTAGTAGACGAACGCACGAAGAAAAATAGTTAGCCGCGACAACGAATTTCGTAGTAAAAGTTGCTCTAACAAATTTACCGGGTTGAGTTACCAAACTAACTGATCGCTGTAACCAACAGATTAATTACTGATTAATCAACTAACTGGTTGATACAAGCAAGTAAATTTACTGGAACAAATCACGTAATTGGTTGTAGCGACTAAACATCTTTATCTGTGTAAAATACATTCGTTATATAATTTGTAATCGCATTAATAGTTGCGCTGTTAATTGGATGTTGAATTATCAATTATCGTGCTTTCGCAGAGCAAGCAATTCGACTCCTGGGCCAACAAGTCTCCGCCGTCTTCGACGAGCATCAAAATTCCACCGCCGAACATCACAGTCGGTGCCGTCAAGAACTGCGATCTCGTATTTATGAACAGTCCGACGGATTTCCAAGTACAATTGAGTCCCGACAATCTCGAATTGGAAGCTGTTATGGCTAACATAGAGGCGACTTACGAGAACGGTGGAAAGATCCTGCAGCGTTCGATGATAATACCAGGAACAGACTGTGTGGCTCAGTACTCCGAGGACGACAAGTGGTATCGAGCAACCGTTCAAACTGTTGAGGCCACCGGAGCTACCGTGTACTTTGTAGATTATGGAAACAGCGAGACCGTAGAATTCGATAAAATCAAAGAACTCGAGGCGAGCTCGGCGAAGCTCGCAGCTCAAGCTATCGCATGCAAACTCCTTGCCGCTAGCAAATCCACATGGAATACCAGCGAAATTGCTAAATACGGTGAACTCGCGGAAGGCAAGAGTCTCGAAGCCGAATTCGTAGCGCAGGAAAATAAAGTCTACGAAATTCTGCTTCGAGAAGTCGTCGATGGCTCGCCAGCGACGAAATATATCAACGAAGAGTTCAGCGCAGGTGCTGACCTCACCCTGGCGAAGAATATCGCGCGCAATAAAGGACGACAGGGAACCGGACGAAGCCTAATTGTCGAACCGACCGATTACGCGCCCCTTGACCTAAAGTGGACCGTCGAGACTATAAATCCGGGCTCTAAACAGAATGTCATCGTCACCTGGTTCACCAGCCCCGAAAATTTCTTTTGTCAGACGCTCACGCATAAGGATGAGTTTAGAACGATGATGAACGATATACAACGAGAGTATGCAAAAAGGCCACCGATTACCGAACCTCTTCAAGTAACTTGATATTTTTTATTTATTTAATTGGCATAAATCACTTTTACACTTTTACTTCATGTGAAGAAAGACAGAAATCGACAAATCAAGTAATTTGTAATTATTTCAAAAACCGATACACGTGAACTTCATTGTCTCCGATTGAATTGAAACTCCAGGATATGTTAGTGTTAGCATTAGTTCTGAGATTTTCGAATTTTTCAAAAAATTTAATAACTTTATTTACAAACTTTCATTTTTGCTGTTAAATTAATTTATTCGCTGCTATATTTAGACATTCGCTAAATATAATTATTTTAAAAAATATATTCTCTTACGTAAAAAATTGGAAAAATCTATGTTTATGTTAAAAAGTTTCATCTTTCTAATAAACATATTGCCGATTTCATTGATATTCAAGAAAGAACTTTCAAAATAGTATCGAAAAAATGTCGAAATGTAGTTTTTTCGAAATTTATACAAATACACTGACATATTCTAGAGTTACAATCCAGCTGGGGACAATAAGGTCTACGAGGATTAAAGGAATCACCTATTTACAAAAATTGGTAAAGAATCAAATTAAATATCTCTGAATCTCTGAAGTATACTTTTGGATTTGAATGGCAAAGGTAAACGGGGCGTTTGTCATCAAAAGGAACTTTGAGTTGGACTTGTCTTCCATTTAATATCTTCAACGTATAAATCTTCTTTGAAATCTACCGAGCGCGATAATGTTGACGTGATTAAAAAAAAAAATTCTAATTCGAATAATAAATCATTTTTGCCAAAATAAAAAATATAATTGTAGATAATTCATAAGCTTTTTTTAAGTTGTAATATTTTTTAATGGTTGATAATGAGGAAAAAAAACATTTGAAAATAATGTTAAAACGTTAGAAATAAACATTTAAATATCGTAAACTTGATTTCCAGGTGGGATCCGCAGTGATTGCAGTATTCTCGGAAGATGGTGCGATGTATCGTGCTGAAGTTCTCGAGCTGAACAAAGCCCACGGCAATATCGTGCGTTACGTTGATTTTGGTAATTGCGCAATGGTCGAACCGCGCAATACCTATCGTGTGGAGAAGAAATTTATGAAGATGCCTAAGCAAGCGGTTCAATGTTCGCTGAAAAATGTCGTGCCTGCCAACGGTTCGAGCTGGTCAAAAGCGAATCGTCAGGAAATCGACAAATGCTTCGACAAGGAAAGCTACGATTGCAGCTTCCACGAAATTAAAGACGGGAAGTATATAATATCATTGAGCAACGGTGGAGTTGATGTTGCTGGACAGATGGTGGAAAAATCGCTGGCAGCGTTCGCCGTATCAGGACCCGTCGCTGTCGACAACAATCGTAACTATCGATAATACGTTAATACTCATGAATAATACGGGTTAAGTGCATTCGATCGGTACAATGTGATGAAATCGTTTTTTCCTCAACTTTGAAATGGGTTCAACTTGAAAGTTCATAAATTTCAAAGCGTTTTATCTATTATTTGCCGAAATAACAATGTACGAATGTACAACCTTTCAAATAATCACAGGTCAATTATTTATCAAATTATATAGATGGATTTAATCGCGAGAACTCAGACAAAACCGTCAACTTACAGATTCTATTATCGTTTATCGAATGTTTTGTCATTTTGTCAATTTTGTAAATGAATACTTTTTCTTATAATACAGAGTGACAAAAATGTTTGACAAATAATTGAGCTTTAACTACGAATAGCTTGTTGGTATGAATTATAAGAAATCGCTAATACAATTTGATATTATTGAGTCTGTGAACATCGTTGCCGTGATTTAAAAAAAAAATTCATCGAATACTAAAGCTCAGTGATTAAGAAAAAATGTTTCTTTCACCTTTAACACGTTCACGCCGGCGCGGGCCACCGGTGGCCCGCGCTAGACTGTCTCATCGGGCGGCGCGTAACACCGGTGGTACACGCGCCGCCCGATTTAACGTATTTTCATTAAAAACATTTATTTTTAATTACAATGAAGCGCGGCATTAATTTGAGCGCCGCCTCACAGCAAAACAAATGAAAATCGGCCCCGGCGTGAACGTGTTAAATATCTCATGAGATAATATATAGACTTCTCTGAAATTTACATGTATTTCAAATAAAATCAAACGTAAAGTACTATAATTTTGTCCCAAGTCAAAGTAATTAATTGAAACAACTTTATAGTTTCATCTTGCGCCTATCCGTATTATTATATCGAAAACTTGGTATTTCTTAGCCTGCGCATCTTCTATAAATGATGTGGATTCGATCGCTCATGTAGGTATGTTTGTTACTTGAGTAAGGTAATTGTATCAGTAATGAGCACTGTGCTAATAATGGACAACAGTGTTATGATACTACAGATATTAATTCATTCAAAGAGATCATTGCCGTTTATTAGTGTAATGTCCAATATTGATATGACGACTACCTTAGATCTACGGGGATTGTTTAAGAACTGTCATTGTTGGTTAATTATTAAGGGCGTATCGCGCGTTGTACGATTACATTACAATGTATGAATTGCTCGTGTTACAGTGACAGTGGAGACGACGGAAAAGCCACAAACAGAAGAACAGCCGAGGTTTGACATAAGTCTTTTAGCAGGACAGGTGCTTCGCGTAAAAGTATCCAACGTAGCAAGCGTCGTAAAGTTTCACATACAGTTACCGAGCGCAACTGTTAGCGACAAAATAATCGATGCCTACATGATCGATAAGGATCCTGAGGTAAGGGAATATTTATTATGCCGATTCTATTGGAAATTTACGTCTTTTCTACTAAAAAAAATAAGGAGATTTTAGGTGAATGGTTCGTGTCTTGGCATTCCTTCCAATCATGAGTTCGTTGCGCATCTTACAACATTTAATAGCATGTCTATATAGCCGAATATGTCGAAGTACCTCTTAGCCATAATTTCTTATCGCTCCGTTGATTAATGCGTCTTGCAAGTAACTTTCAGCTCGTGTACCAGTTCTTATATCCATAATCCTTGAAGTAACGTTGCATCGCACGATGTATGGTATTATTGCTACTAATTTACGTTAATTAATTATACTGTGACTACGTCTGTATGTGTCGAACGCGCTTCTCTTGTCACTCCATAAACATATTATAAACAGAGTCGAACATTTATTCGAATAACGATAACTTTGTAAAATCAATTATTCAATACAACATTTTCACTCAAGACGACGTGAAACATACTCGGAAACAAATACTGATATCCATAAAATTTTTTTTTTTTTTTAATTTCAAGGGTCTTTAACATTTAGGGACAAACGCGTATCGCTAATAACTTGCGAGTGAAAATATTTAATATCCTTGGAAAAAAAAAACATTACATTGTTTGCTACCAACTGGGTGATGGGAGAGTTTATCACTACGCCTTAAGGGGACGCTCAAGTCACGTGAGATATGGTCCGAAAATCCGCAAATGCAAAAGATACAGAGCTAAAAAATTTCTAACACCATTTTCTCGGATCCAAATTTTCTAATAAATATCTTATTTTAGGGGCTAACTCTGTGCCACACTTACACTGTGAGCCCCACTCTTCTGACGTCCCAAAAAAAATTTCAGTTCGAGAAAAATGTATGTCAAGTTTTGAGATGATCTGTCGGTGTCGAGCTTCGACTTAAGGCGATGTCATACATGTCGTCTTTCTCTGTCATATCGCCATGCGTGCAAGAGAGGTAGCAAAGTTTTCCCATCGTGAATTTCTTCCCCACGATTGATCTTTCGGATAAAAAACGGTTAGCTGTTTGAATTGTACGATGCAGGTCACTATTCTCCCCTTTTATTCGAAATATTTGTCGCGAGGCGAAATCTCTATATTCCGCCGTATCCCTTATAACGCAAGTGAGTGCGAAAGAGACAGGCTAGTATGTCGATCACTTAAGATGATTTGGAACATGCGTGGGTGCGAGAGAGATAGAACTAACGTCTTAACTTTCGTATGAAAGAGAAGAACGGTGAACTGCATCTCACAATTCTACAGTTAATCGTTTTCGTATTTAATCCAAAAGATGAATCCTGAGGAAGAAATTGACGATGGAAAAATTCTGGTATCCCTCTCGCACGTACGGTGATCAACGAAAGACAAGCGACATATGTAGCAGCACATAATTTTAAGGGGGCAGGATCAGTCATCAGATCGAACAAAAAGCATTTTTTTGAGAATTTTTTTCTCAGTTCTGAATAAATATAATTACTTGAAAGTCTTTACATATAAAAGAGTAATGTTTAAAGTGTCTTCAAGAATTTTGTCACTAAAAAATATTCATTATTTATCCACTGGTGGCAGTGGTTCGTCGGCGCTTCAAAAAAAAAAGACGGCGTGCGGTGCGTAGTATGTGGCTTCACAGGATTGTCTGAAATTAAAAAATGAAAAAGATTTAGTTAATATATTAGTTTCTTTCGCGGTTGAACGAAATTATTTTGAAAAATATGCGATTTACAATTTTTTGCATAGTTTTGAACTTCAAGGTACAATTTTCACTTAAAAAATCAGCCTATTATTGCTTGTAAAAAAGATTTTAAAAAAGAAATAAATAAAAATGATCTTTCAACCGCGAGTATTTATCATATAAAAGATGCCTGCACAATTTCATTAAGATCGGTGCATTAATTTTTGAGTTATGTTACGCACGGACTTAAAAAATGTAGTTCTGAGAAAAACGCGATTAAAGTTTTAGATGTAAATAAAAGTATAATAATGATTTGTTTTTCTAACTTATATTTTATATCCAATTCCACGCGATTGACATTCTTGAAATTTAATTTTTTCATTGCAGCTCTGTTTAAAACACTTCACTAAAGTGGATAAAGTCGAAAAAACAGTTATAAAGTTTATAAAACGATATATGCAGTTTCAGAATTTTCCGGCACTATGATTTCACTACACTTCGAACACGATTATGAAATAATCGATATCTCTGCGAGTTTTAGTCCGGTCGACTTAAAATTTTCACAGGTTATTCCTGAGATGTTATACTTTCATATGAAAAATTTTCAGAAAAATGATTTTTTTTTACCCGATGATTGATCCTGCCCCCTTAAAAGGGGACGTCTATGTTTCGGAAACTGTGCTCATAATTTCCACTTTTCTGCTTCCCACCTCTCAAGAGAGAACAGTAAAAAAAAAAAAAAATATTCATCTGGATGGGTTCGATTAGTTTAAAATACACAACAACAAAAATAGTTTGACGTGGTTTTTTTTATTTCAACTTGTTAAAATAAATGACAGAAGAGTGTATGTGATATACGCGACCTTCTAAGATTTTCGAATGTTATTAGAATACCGCGGAGTCTCTCATTGATTGTAATTAATATTTAATTTATATTAATATGATAAAAGCGCGATTGTTGTTATTTTAATAACTGTTATTATCGAATTATATTATTAAATTATTTGTTAACAATATTATCCGTATAATAATCGTTCAACTCTGATTACAAGCATCTAACACATTGGCAAACTACGATGGACTAATATAACCGATTAATTATAATTTTCTGCGATTTACCGGTGATACTATTAGCGTGCAACTATTGTGCGTTTAATATTCTAATTATAGTGATAAAGTTCAAAATCGGCAGAATCGCAGAGAATTCATGGATTCTCAAGGAATCCTGTTATGTATGTTCTGTTACTCTCGTGAAAGGTAACTTGGTCGCAACGAAATGTTAAAAGAAAAAAAAAACAAACAAAGCTGTCAAAAGCGAAGATGATCTAAGGATTAGTGTGCCAATGTTAGGTGATGTCAAGACTGTCGTCCCGGGAGGTGTGTCTCGGGGCAGGTTGTCTCGTTAATACGGACGAGGGATGGAAACGTGCCGTAGTCGTAAACTGCTCACGTACTACGGGCTTTGACGTGAGACTCATTGATACCGGAGCAAATGACGAAATACCTCTGGACTGCGTGAGTTTTTGCTACGGGATGTACCTATATGCAAAAAATTCACCCAATATTAACGATCCATTAATCGCAGTCACGTTTATCTTCTATTTATTTATATTTTCTTTTAAATTCTAATTCATTAATAAACGTTGTTATACGCGCGTATGTTAAACCACTAATGCACATACATATTGCGATGGACTAACGTTCGAAGGAACTAATTAATTTTAATATGCGATAGTACGAAATAATACACGATCGAAAGGTACATTAAGCAAGTTCATAGCTCGCTTTGTCGTCAGGCTGGAACGGTTGAACCTTATAATTGACTCGTGCAACGATACTGAGAGGAAGGTGAAAGATGTTTGACCGACAAAGAGTATCGTAGGCAGGACATTTTTTACAATTACTGACACCTATTAATATTAATGATAATAATAACAATAACAATATAAATTCATTGACATATAATACCGACGACGACTCACGGTCGTTCGTATCTCTGATATTCAAATGATACAAACTCGTCACTCGTTTCACGCAGATGCTGGCGTTGCCTGGCGAACTCTCGGTTATGCAGAACCAGGCGGTCGAGTGTTGTCTGAAAAACTCAACTTCCGACCTGAAATTGGACGAAGAATTCCGAGATCGAATCGAGAACACGGATGTCATTATCGTGGTTGAGGAAGTAGATAATAACAGGTGAGGGCAAGCAAGCGATTCAATAAATTATTCCCTACAAGGTAAATACAAAGTTATATTGACGTTGCCGTTGTATTACAATTTCCTACTGACCAACGTAATTGTTGGATAACAAGAGTTTTATCTAACGGCAACATGATTGTTACTTTATATTTTATTGAGTATGCATGACATATTGTTATCTTAAAAAAAATTAGTTAAAATGACAGTGAAACCTTGAAATATTTTGAGTATTTTGTCCGGATAATTGTTCAAGTATTAATTTCGTTGCTATTTAACACAACATTAATAAGGGCTACAAACAGATGTCATCAATATCGAAAATTCCACGTAGCCTTTCTTGAAAAATAGAAAAATTAATACTCTATTCATGTTTAAGGCTGATCGTTCAGCTTTACGACATCGATGGCAAGAAGTTCAAGATATATCCGGAGGAGCCGGATGCGACTATCTGCACGGTGTGCCCAATGCCGATACTTCACTCGACCCACAAGGTTGTGGTATCTCACGCGGAGCATTCAGGCAGTGTGTGGCTAAAGCGATCGGCAGACATGGATGTGGACGCTGAACTCCTCGGACAGATTTACGAGCACTACAGCCAATCGGGAGAGAATGCAGTGCTCTTGCCCGACACGTTGTGCGCCGCGATGGGCTCCGACGGTAATTGGTACCGCGCTAAAGTTCTACGATTGTCGAAGACTGGCGTAATTGTGCAATTCCTGGATTACGGCAATACCGAAGACGTTCTCCTCGAATCGGTTAAAGCTTTAGACGCTAAGTTCCACATCCAATCCCAATTAGCCATCGAAGTGGCGCTGACCGTAACACTCGGTGGCTCCAAAGATCAACAACGAGAAATTCTCACGACCCACATGATCGACCAAGAATTTACAGCCACGTTATACAACGTTCGCAAAAAGTGGGTCGCCGAATTGACGAACGATGATGGAAAGATCAGCGAGAAACTGAGCTCTCTGAGTGCCGTAGAAGTGTCAAAAAATCGTGTGGTACAATCAGAAGTGCCGGAAATGATCGTAGGCGGACGTTACAAAGTCACGTGCGCTCACGCCGACAGTCCCGCACAATTTTGGCTTCAACGAAACGAGGAAATTCCAGCGATCGAGCAGCAGCAGGAGAAGCTTCAAATCGATGCTCCAGGCTATCCCGCGTTAAAAGGCATACCCGAGCTTAACACACTCTGCGTCGCTATGTTTTCCGTTAACGAGCAGTGGTACAGAGCCGAAGTTCTTGACGCCGACGAAGACATAATAACGATTCGCTTCATTGACTACGGAAATACAGACGTGGTCGACACGAATATGGAGAAAATCAAGGAAATTCCTGATTCTTTTAAGGCGACAAAGAGATACGCTACGAAATGCCGCCTGGACGTCATACCTTATGGCACCGATGACTGGACGCTCGCGGCTTGCGAGTATTTTGATAATGTCGTGACATCCACGGAGAACATTGAGGCTCTTGTAATCGCCGACAGCAATCCAAGACGCGTCGAGCTCTTCCTCGATGGTGAAAGCGCCGTCGAAGGGCTCGTTAATCGAAATTACGCGACAAAGATTCACACTGAGGAGGATCTGATAGATGAGATCGTGGAACGCGAGATTGATCCTCGTGCCGCCTACGTCAGCCACGCGATATCTCCGAGCGAATTTTGGGTACAGCAGGAACAGTACGTCGGCGATCTTGAAGTGCTCGCCGATCGGTTTATCGTTGCAGATATGTTCCCGAAGATCGATGAGGTTAAGGAGGGCTTGCTCTGCGTTGCTAAATTTCCGGAGGATGAGTCTTGGTACAGAGCTCGCGTCGTATCGCACGCAGACTCGGGTACGGAAGTGATTTACATTGATTACGGAAATTCCGCTGTATCGACGGAAATTCGCGCTATTCCCGAGGATCTCGCGGCACTTCCACCTTTCTCGAAGAAGTGCTGTCTCGCATTACCCGAGGACGTCGAGCAGTGGTCTGAGGAGGCTGAAGTCGAATTTGTGAAAATGGCGGCGGACGGCGCGACGGTATTTCTCCTCGACGTTCTCGAGGACGGCGAAGAAATCTCGGTCGTTCGTCTCACTCAGCAGGACGAAGACGTGGTTGAGCGACTGGCTGTTCTCTGTGCGCGTCGTGTGCCCTTTATCGAGGAGAGACTGCCGCCTTTGGGCGAAGAAAATTCGCCAAACGTTCTCATAAGTCACGTTAACTCGCCCTCGGAATTTTGGACGCAGGCGGAGAGCGCTATAACGGAGCTCGAGGTAATGGGCGATCATTTGGTAGCCGCTGAGAGTTTTTTGTCTCTGGAAACCATCGAAGAAGGAACTATATGCGCAGCTAAGTTCCCTGAGGACGAGCAATGGTACAGAGCGAGAGTGTTGTCTCATGGCGATGCAGGAACCGAAGTGCTATACATGGACTATGGTAATTCGGCTGTTACGACGGAATTGCGTAGATTGCCGGAGGATATCGTAAATATTTCGGCGCTTGCAATGTGCTGCTCTCTGAGCATGCCCGAAAACATAGAATCCTGGTCCCGGGAAGCCTGCGAGAAGTTCATCGAGCTCGTGGATGAAGGAATTACCAAGTTTCAGTACGAAATACTCGAGGTGAAGGAGCAGACACTCATAAGACTCACGTTCGAGGGAAAGGACATCGTCGATATATTGTCGCCGTTATGCGCGAAGAAGACACCGGAGCAGTCGGACGATCCCGTGGAAATGATCAAAGACACGAAGGAAAGAATAGCAATTGGCGAGCAATCGGACATTCAACACGTCAAGGAAATCATTGACGTAATGGTGGGCGACGTTGTATCTTTTGAGCGAGAACTGGACAACGTTGAAAAAATAATCACGATATCCGAGAAAATCAGCGAGAAGAGTGCGCCGAGCTGCAACACGTCGGGTATCGAAATAACGAATTTCGATACAACTACTTCGAGTTCTTCGGCGAAATTGGAGAGCTCGGAGGAGAGCGGTACTGTGTTGAGCGAATCCGAGTCGAAGAGCCATACGGACTTGATAACAACCGAAAGCATTCCGTCGACCGTGGAATTCACGGAGGGCGTTGCTAAAGAGAATGAATTCGATGTTTCTGTGCCTGAGAGCATACCCTTGACCGTGGAATGCGCGAAGGGTGCTGCCAGGGAGAATGGGCTTGAAGTTTCGATGCCTGAGAGCACTGCATCGACCTCGGATCTCGCAAAGGGCAGGGACAGCGTGAATGAATTCGAACTATCGGTGCCTGACGGCGGGACACTCGGAATTAAGTCATCGACACCGGATGTATCGGTTGCGGAGGAAAACGAACAAGCGAGAAGACCAAAGACCCCAATAATGAACAAAATCGTGCCCGAGAGTATCTCGCAAGGGCTCACGCAGGACGATATCTTAACCGTTCAGATCGAGAGACGAACCTCCGTGCCGGGATCTATGAACAAGGGTTACGATCTCGAGATCAAAGTTTCAACGGAAACGGAGACTACGCGCGAGATTCCCAAAGTCAAGAGCACGAGTTCAACAACCGCGGAAATGGAATCACCAGGACCGGGCAGGAATTCCGATATCGAGAATAAAATCATCAGCGAATGCCCGTTGGGAAGCAAATCGCCCGTCGACGAACCTAAGTGCCCCACGACCCCGAAGACTCCGCACTCGGAGAAACTAGTCGCCGGTGTCGTGAATCTACAAGAGAAATTGACTGATGTTGAGATTGACGAGTCACTTACGGTCGTCGTCGAGGAAAACATTCCCAAATAAAGTAATCCACGATTGGAGGCCGATTATCTTAAGCGAATCGCGTGCCCGCGAATCGGTCGAATATACGGATCATGGATTATTTCATTATTGCTGCGATATAATTGCTAATAAGCCGATTGTACGTGCAAATGGCATATTGTTTTATGCACATGCTAGTTACGTGCATATCACACATTCTACGTTCATTTACAAATTTTTTTTTCCTCATCTTCTCATGATATAATATTTCATTTCGTTATCGCGCGTGTGAAACGAATTTTTTTTTTTTTTTCCGTCGTGATTGTAATGAATATGTGCCACCAAATCTGACGAGACACTGAAAGAATTTTTTCAGCTGAGAATCAACGACTCGTCTACAATCGATTAAAAAACTATATTATTAGTTAAACCTTAGAGAAAATCAGGGTTTGAAATACTCTCGTTCTCGACGATAACTCGAATATTTTCAGTTGACAAAACGGCTGGTGTTTTCTCGCAAAATAATTGATTCATTGATTTTTTTCTGTTGGTTTTAAATATTTTATTTTATCGAGTTATTATATTCTTATTTATCATTTCATGATTTGCATAAAATTGATGCAAAATTTATAATATTACCTACTCATTTAAATGCCTGGAGCATTTTACGTAATTTATTCGCTGGATGTAAAGAAGGCTTTAATCTATATAGCTCATCAATCTTATTTCGTTAATAAAATTCTTGATTTTGCTTATTGTATTACTTTGTCTTTATTAAATGCGCAAGTATCCAGATAAAATTTACAATTACGTTTAAATATTAATCCTTGGTTATTATAATTTTGAGTTAAATTGAACGATAATCTATTGTTGATTGTTGATAACAATTTGAATTAACAATTTGTGTTCTTTGATGCATAATAAAACGAAAAATGCCCGAAAAAACTTGAGCTAAAAGACAAATAACGATTGTTGGTAATTATTAATTCCAGCATGATGAATTGTTCGAAAGAACAAACGCGAGATTTTGCGCATAATAATTGCATAGCAATATCGAGCCAAATTAATTTTGCTCTTAAAACAAACAATCGGTGATATAATATATAAATATTAGAAATTAAGTCATAGACAATGACCCAATAACGGTTCTAACAACTTAACGCCAATACTGCGGTGGCAATTATTAAAGAAAATTTGAGAAAAGTAAATATTTCATAATCTTCAAATTTTCCAATTTTCAAGAAATCAATGCTGGTCACTAGCTATATTTTATGTATGACTTTTCTTTCATGACTTCCACAGTTCCTTTGTATAGATCTTTAATCATATTGTATCTAAAAATTCATATATAAAAAAAAAACGGAACTTTGTACGCCGCTCAAATATAATTTTTTCTAATAAATACCTAACAGCTGCTAGTTTCATTTCTTCTCTTAGTCCTAACTCTCGTTATCCGCATTTCCCAAGCGAGTCCTTTTCGTTTTTGATCTTGGATCTTGGGCGCTTTCGAAACTTATACTTTTTCGTCCTCGCTTGTACTTTGTTTATGGCTCTCGTTGATTACAATATCGAGCATCGTAGCTGCTAAACAAAGTATCGAATCAAACTAATTATGCCCTGAGAACAAACTAATGATTCATATATTATAAAAATATCTCGTCATCGTGTAGGATAATCAAGAAGACTAGGGTCAAATAACACCTTCAAAACCTAAAGACACCCTTAAGCCCTGACTATTCGAAATTCTTTAAAGCCCAAAAACCCTCTTAGGCCTTGATTATTTGGTCCTAACTCTCGTTATCCGCATTTCCCAGGCCAGTCGTTTTTGAGCTTGGATCTTGAGCGCTTTCGAGACTTATCCTTTTTAGTCCTCGCTTGTACTTTGTTTCTGGCTCTCGTTGATTACAATATCGAGCATCGTAGCTGCTAAACAAAGTATCGAATCAAACTAATTATGCCCTGAGAACAAACTAATGATTCATATATTATAAAAATATCTCGTCATCGTGTAAGAGAATCAAGAAGACTGGGGTCAAATAACACCTTCAAAACCTAAAGACACCCTTAAGCCCCGACTATTCGGAATTCTTTAAAGCCCAAAAACCCTCTTAGGCCTTGATTATTTGGTCCTAACTCTCGTTATCCGCATTTCCCAGGCCAGTCGTTTTTGAGCTTGGATCTTGAGCGCTTTTGATACTTATACTTTTTAGTCCTCGCTTGGACTTGATTATTTTAAATTCTTGAAAACGGAAAGAACTAGGAGGAAATTATTCCAAGTCTCCTTGCAGTCCCTTCCTCAAAGAGCCAGGATTATTCTTAAACCCCTTGGACACTGTTCAGGGTAAAGAGGTTCGATGATAGGATAAGGGGCAAGGTGTTTTCAATAGGGACAGAGGAAATTGAATGATAAATTGCCAGGGTCCTTGCCCGAGCTTTTACAATCTTAAAAATGAAACCATAGACAATGAGTACAACGATCCAATAACGATTCTAACAACTTTTACTTAACTTTACGCTGATCCCGCGATGGCGATTATTGAAGAAGATGCAAAAAAATATTTTCAATTCTACTATTTTAGAATGTTCACTTACGCAGTCCTGCTTAGAAAATTCAATTTCTAATCGCGTGAAGCGACGAATCGCATGAATCGGAAGTTCATGGGCTCTTAAGAATTATTTATAGGAATTAATAAGATTTTCCAGAGTTCCTTCGACCTTTAATCATATTGAATTTACAAATTAATGTATAAAAAAAAAAGGAAACTTTACATCGAGGTAAAATATAATTTAATCTTGTAAATCCTAACAGCTGATTGTTTCATTTCTTATCTTAATCATCCCTCTCGCTATCTTCATTTTCCCCGTCAATATAATTTTCCTTTGATTTGCTTAGACTAGCTAGTTCTCTTTGTTTTTTAGTTTTCTTTAATTCCGCGCGCTTTCGAGCAACTCGAGCTTTACGGTCTCGCTGTTCTTGTTTATACTTTATCTCTTTCTCATTAGCTACGATATCACGCGCTAATGCAATTTCCTCCTCGATGTACCAACGCAGAGGACCCCGACATCGCTTACAACTTCCCAAATTCGCTGCGCTTTTCACTTTGTATGTTCCACTGCGTAGAGTCGGATACGTGGGCTTTCCAATGTCTTGAATTCTGAATTTGAGATCAGGACCATCCTTGTTTGGTGCTAAATTTGTCAATGAGGTCTCAAACGGTGGTATTCGCATGTCATACTGAGTATCTTGATCTTGATGACTTATATCGCAACAGAAATCGAAAGGTTTCTTAAGATCCTTGAGCTTTGTGGATCCGATACCCGCGCGTTTTATCTGCGTTTTCTTCATGCTCGTTTAATATTTTTTTCGTATCTCAACGTACGAATGAATTAATGAAATTCACAGAGCATTTACAATTATAAGAAGTTATTGTAATTTCGGCAATTGCATAATTTCCTTTCATTTTTTAATATGTTAATATATTTTTTTTCTTTCAATTTGCCCCAACCTCCTCTTTCGAAAATTTTTCTCACGTTCTGTACAAATTTACATAAAAAAATTCGATCTATCGAACAACACAACGTGTGTTAATTAATTAAAAAGTAATATATAAAAAGCTAATAACGTGTTTTGTTAATTTTATTTATTTACCGGAAGTGACGTCATTGGTGTACACTTAAGAGGCTGCAAAGATTCAAAAATTCTTTATTCACTTTCGCGCTCTTTCATTCGATGGTTTTACAGAATCGCCAGGAGATACATCTTCGGTTAATGTCTACGTATGATAAAAGCTTTTTTTAACAAGTTTAAGTGCGTCGTACCGAGAGAAATGTTTAAGAGTTCACAAGCGTATCGAATCTAATACCAGATGTAAGTAATTAACTTTACGAACGACGATTAATAATTTTTTGAGGTTATACGTTATCAAGTATATCTCGATATACTCGACGATCTATGAAATCCAGGTTTTCTCGATCACTCTCGAAGTGATGAACTCTTCGGCACTGTCCCCTAGTACTCTCGGAGCATCCTCGGGCCAGAGTGAATCCCAGGACTCTGGTCTGGCCTCGAGCAGCTCCCCGACATCCAAGATCTTGAGTCATATGAAATCTGAGCTACAGGTACACAAGCAACAGAAAAAATTGATCAGAGAATTACATGCCAAGAGGGTCCAGTCGCTTCGTAAGGAATTGGACTATCTTAAGGCAACGGAGTGGAGATATCAAGCCGTGGACGGGTGAGAAATGTTTGTGCCGCTCGTGTCGCTTAATTTTTTTTTAACTCTATTGTTAGATCAAAGCATTGACTATAAATTGTTTTACTTGTTTACCATATTTGTTATAGAAACTAATTGTTATTGTATATCAAATAATAATATTTTTATTGAATCTTTTAACTCTGAATACAAATATATCTTGTTTATTTTTTTATGGAATTGTACAGTACAATTTCTTAATGTCTTTGATGTCTTGACGTTACTAATACGAAGCATTAAGAATATTAATTGTATTAAATTTTAGGAATTGTATAGCACAATTTCGTACTTTTGATTTTGTCAGGATGTGTACCAAACATAATGTGACGTTCCTGTTGTATCTTGATATCTGAATGAATAACAGATGGACTGCTCTGAAATTCACACAAATTTCAATTTAGATATTACCTACAGAAATGTTTCCTCTTAAAGCGTTACACCACCCTGACATGCTACTCTGAAAATGACACAAGTTTTGAGTGAAAAACTTTTAAGTTTCAAGTTAGACGCTACCTACAGAAATATTTCTACGATAGCTTATACTCGTAAGAGTTTACACTGTTCTGAGGCGGTCGAAACGTCATGTAAATCTCACCATTTTAATTATGTTTCTCCGAAATGAAAAAAATTACATTTTTTTGTTTATCGATGAAATGGTTATAAAGAAGCGTAAGGATTCAGAAAATAAAAATGAAACGTGCAATTGAGAGCATAACGAATATGAATATTTATTTTTTATCACAAAAGACAAATTAAAAAAAAATATTTTATAAACGTAAAAGTTATTGTATTGAAAGAAATCTTACTTTGTAGATATTTTATCAACGAACGAGACAAATTATTGGTTTTTCAAATTTAATAACAAACCTTGGCGTTATAATTCGACACGGCGTCGATGCCAAAAATTTCTTTTAAAAGTCTTGTCAAATAATTATTGAAAACTAAATAATTTATATTCTATTAATGAAAAGCGAGTATAACAACTTTTATTAAAAGTTTTCATTGCAATTACAAATATTTTAATGACAAATAATAGGCATTTGTTTCAACAGATCTATGGAGCATTGCCAGAGAAACTGAGAAAAAATGTTTTCGATACTCATCAACGCAGCGAAATACGTATTGGGAGGTAGAGAGTCGGTGGAATCAGATATCAACCAACTCATAGCTCGCTTAGAAGACGCGCAAGAAAACGCAGAAGATTCATTGGCGATTGCCAATGCGGAAGCTGACAATAATCCTAAAAAATGTATTTACAAAACGGGTATCGTGACGACAATCAAAGAGGATATCGTTCTCGTCGACAGGCTTTATATGTGCGAGAATGCAAATGTAAACGTAAACAATTTAGAAGTAGGAAACAAGGTCTACTACATGGCCTATCAAAAGGACCAAAGCCAAGTGCCAAGAATACGTAAAATAATATCTCTTATCGAAGATAATTGGGACTGCGATGTGTTAGACGCCAACACCAATGCAGAAGCTCAAAACGATAATGTATCGGAAGAATCGCAAACGATAAAGAGGTGTATGGTCGCTAAGGTGATGAAACGCGAGGGCAGACAAGTTTTTCTCGAACCCGTAAACGTTTCACTCAATCTCGATAAAGTAGATTCTACGTTTATACCGTGCGTGGGTGACTGGCTGCAGCTCGAGTCATTAGTCGAGGTAGACGAAGATTCCGGTGATTTGGGAGGCGAAGTTCTCGAAGTAGATAATCTACAGCCGCTGAGATCAAAGCTCAAAGTAGGAAATGTTACAAAGTGGGATTCTCAAACTGGGGTAGGAGCTATAGACAAGGATATAGTGTTCAATAAAGCTTCTTGCGAGCCTGGATATATTCCTTACATCAACGATAAAGTTGTCGTCGATTGCATAGAGAGCGATCAAGGCATTTACACGTGGAGGTCCTTAGCTGTAGTTCCGCTGGTTCAGGTGAAAATATATTTAAATCGCTGTCCGAATATTGATTTATTGAACAGAAAATTTATACAACGTGTAATATGTAACGAAGAATGAATTACTTTTAGGTATCTCAACGCGAAGCGGTACCGGTCACTCTCAATAATGGAACCGATGCCGATCGCAACAATCTCGACCAACTCTTCAAAGACAAGCACGGAATTGTAATCCCGAACGATCTATCGTTTAACTTAAATGCCGAGGAAGATAAAGAGCTAGTTGTAACGATCCAAAATACGGGAAACATCGAGCATACACTGATCCGTGGGGTATTTATGTCGAAAAAAGCACAATCCCAATTGTCACTGGTCTCGCCCACGGTGGACACCGTGACACGCATCTATCGAACAAAATCGGTGTCTTACGTATTCCGATGTCGTGCTAAATTCGTTGGTATCAGCGAGGAACTTTTCATATTTGTATTTAAAGGCTTCAAGATAGGTCGTATGTTTCGTATAACTGTAAATCCCAAGAGTTTCGCTAAATACTCGGAACCCCTTACGAGTGGTAGAACGAACAAACTAGCGACGCAAGGTGACTACGATCAAGAAAATTACGTGCAAGGTATACGTCCTTGCAAACCTCCATCTTTTATTGCTGTACGGAATGGCATATTCCGGGTTCCTCAGCGTTTCTGGGATGCCGTATTACCGTCCTACAATGAGAAAAGAACGTCAGTTGAACGCGAGATCGCCGCGAGCGACGCGATTCCCTGTTTGCTGGAAGGATTGTCGGCCGAAAATTATACCACGAGATTTCACGCGTTACTGTACCTGGAAGAAATAAGTCTGACGATAGATCTGCAACAATACGACATGGATAGTGCGGTTCTGATACCACGCGGGGAATATCTGGGTCTCACCGTGCCTGGTCTAGTCGAGAAACGTCCTTCTTTGATGGTCGGAGATAGAGCGATCGTTTCCTTCAATTGGGATGACTCTGGAGGTATTTTATTTGTCGTCTTATTTAATTATTTATTTATTTCATCGTTTTTTATTTATTGTCGTAGATTACAATGAGAGATGCGTTTCTTTTTTGCGATTTTCCGTCGGTTCAATCACTCAAATAACCTTTTTGCAACTATTCTTAAGATTTTATCATCACAATTCATCGTTCTCCTTTTTTATCTGCAAGTTTAATCATTGCGGAGAAAAGCGTTATTGAAAAATTCTGCCAAGTCTCTCGCGCGTATGACGATCTGAACGAGACAGACATTACTTTGATATAAAAAAAAAAAAATCTTTTTATAAAAATTATTCAATTAAATTGAATAATTTTCAGGAAAACTCAAGTACGAGGGATTCGTTCACAAGGTGCAGAGTTCCGAGGTTCTGCTCAAGTTTAATCAATCTTTTCACGAGAGATACAACATGGAAGAGAGTCAAGTGAGCTTTAAGTCTTCGTACTCGTCGATCGGACGCTGTCACTCGTCGGTCAATCTAGCGATAATAAATCTCGGCTCGGAGATTCTCTTTCCTACCAGAGTAACGGAAAAAGAGGAGCAGATTAATTTTAACGAAGTCGATCCGGAGGAGAAACCGAAGGTAAAACCGCTCAGGCACAATCGGAGCGAATCATTGTCTTCGGTGTGTTCGAATACGAGCGTAACTTCCGCTAGCGATGTTTCCTCCGACAGCATTAATAGAAATCCAAGAGTCTCGGTCGCTGAGAGACTGTTCCAAGCCAAGACCAATGGAGAGAACGGCTCACGAACCGAAAAAACTCTAACGAGCCCCGAAAGTGCAAGTAAATACGTAAAACTCGCGGCTTTGCTCGAATGTAAAAAGCGCGAGGAAGCAACACTTACCGACAACCCTCCCACCAAATCTCCGCAGTCACCGCAGCAAGATCCTCACGTTGCACAATTAAAAAAACGAAATCTCGTCTGGTACAACAAAAAATTGAATCATTATCAGAAAGAAGCAGTGCGAAATATCCTGAAGGGTGTGGCTCGACCTCTGCCTTACGTGATATTCGGTCCACCAGGCACCGGAAAAACCATCACCCTTTGCGAAACCGCTCTGCAGATACTCACAACTTTACCAGAAAGTCGTTTGCTCATCGCCACGCCGTCAAACAGCTCCGCGAATCTGATAGCCGAAAGATTGTTGGACAGTGGTGTACTGAAACCTGGTGATCTCGTGCGTTTAGTGGCTCATCATTGTCTCAATGACGACTCGATACCCGAAAGACTTTTGCCGTACTGCGCAACCGGCAATTTGGCCGCCGAATGGAGTGTCTCGACGAAAATCGATTATACGCCGAATAAACCGAAAGTCAACTGCACTATGAGCGTTCTCGGACGCCACAGAATCACCGTTGGTACTTGTATCGCTCTTGGATTGCTTTACAATATGGGCTTTCCCAGGGGACACTTTTCTCATATTTTAGTTGACGAGGCTGGCCAAGCCACCGAACCGGAAATTATGGTGCCGTTGACTTTCGTTCATTCGAGCTACGGACAGATTGTTTTGGCCGGAGATCCGATGCAGCTCGGTCCTGTCGTTAATAGCAAACTCGCATCGCACTTTGGCCTCGGCGAGTCGTTTCTCTCGAGGCTCTTGCATCAATTTCCGTATCAGAGAGACACCGAGGGATTTGAAACTGGCTATGATCCCAGGCTCGTCACGAAACTCGTTCTAAACTACAGGAGTTTGCCGGAAATTCTCGAGCTCCCGAATTCTCTGTTCTACGATTCTGAACTGAGACCTCAGGTATCGACTACCAAGAGCCCTGAAGCTGAACTCCTAAGGTCTATGACTGAAGATTTGCCCCAGAGGTCTGGGCAACCACCTGCTATAGTTTTTCACGGTGTCAATGGACAGAATCTTCAGGATTCCGATAGCCCAAGTTGGTACAATCCTGCCGAAGCAACGCAGGCCTATCTGTATCTTTTGAAACTCTACGAGCGTGATATCAGCGGCGACGACATCGGTATCATCACTCCGTATAAAAAACAGGTGAGCATTGCTCGATAATTCATTTTTAATGGAAAAGTATAACTAATTGACAAATTTATTTTTAAACATTATTGTGTTATAATTATTTTCGATAAAAAAAATGTTTTAATCATTATCCGGTAGACGAATATTTCGATAATAGGTTGGACATATTTTTCTACGTCGAAGAATATTCAAATAATTCTTTTGTTGTAATTTTTTTTTTTAAATCCAATTACGTCAAAGCTTTTTAGAATATTTTTATGTTTATTCTTTATTTGTGGTCTTTCAGGTTCGACAAATCCGAGATTTACTTATGGAGCTGGACGTGGCTTTACCAAAGGTCGGGAGCGTGGAAGAATTTCAGGGCCAGGAGCGCA
The DNA here is from genome assembly GCA_963942595.1 of Cylloceria caligata. Lineage (NCBI taxonomy): Eukaryota > Metazoa > Arthropoda > Insecta > Hymenoptera > Ichneumonidae > Cylloceria > Cylloceria caligata. The sequence continues at coordinate 12,264,198 of OZ012706.1, read as the reverse complement.
AAGTAATAATATTGTCAGCCGTTAGATCTGCCAGTAATTTTGTTCCCGAGGATATAAAGCACGCGCTGGGTTTCGTAGCCTCGCCGAAACGATTAAACGTCGCGATAACTCGCGCCCGGGCGCTTCTAATTATCCTCGGTAATCCCGAACTCTTGTCGCAAGATCCATACTGGCGAAGCGTTATTATTTATTGTATCGAGAGAGATTGCTACACAGGTTGCAACTTTTTGCCGTCTTATCTCGAGAACGGCATCAATGATGCCGATAATCAAGAGAATGTACAGTGAACCTATGGTGTTCGCATTGATCTCAATTTATTGTACAAAATCATGACATTAATGGCACAATCGGAGATTCACTGTTATGTATGTATACACAGCTTTGATGTACTGGACTTTCCGTTAAAACATAACCCGGGTAGCAATTTTTACGTCACTGAAAAGCATCTAAATAGGTTACATATGTCCACCAGAAAGTTATCTGTAAGCTATCATATTTCTTTCAGAGTATCCTACGTCGGAAAGTTGGCTTTCGGACTATCCGACGTTGGTAAATTAATTTTAGAACGTAAATAACATATTTAAATTTCTGTTCAATGATATTGTCAAAAAATGCTACATGGTTACTTCACAAATGTTTATTTTTCTTTTCCTACATTCAGTGAAACCTCTCGTAACTTGCATAATATCGAAATAAGTTAACTGAAGGGTCATCATGTACGCGAAACGGTATATTTGGTTCTCTTTCTCTCGTGTCCACGTGTTTGTATAAAATATCGTTCAATTTTTGTATATCAATGACCATCAAGCAATAGGTATTCTCAACATTTTGTTTTTGTTTTTGTTTTTTTTTTTTTGTTTTTGACTAGTCCGTAGTGCTGTAGCTACCTTAAGATGTTCGTTTGGTAATTGCGATTTAGCCAAACTCTTTCAGTTCGGATCTATTGTGTTGTATGGCGAATTCGATAACGCTCAGTCAATTATTTGTCGATTGTATATACGAAACGATATAGATTTTTGTTTTTAATCCATGACAACAATCGTCCAGTTTAACTCTTTCGGCAGAATTTACACAATGAGACGACGATACGCATGTAGATGTAATTTTAACGCCGAACATGTTAACCCGCTAAGCGCAAAACTTTTCTGGAGAAATGTAAATTACAGTGAAACATCTCATAGCTTATATCTTGTGCGGTAACAACAAAGTTAACTGAAGGGTCACACACGTACGCGAAACGTTCAATTTGCTTCCTCTTCTTCTCTCGTATCCGTCCGTTGAACCGATGAAAAATATATTTATAATTGTTGCTGGCTTTAATCTGGCTACTTGACCATACCACCAATGGAAAATGCGTATTCCGTCGTACCCCATCGGCGCGTAAGATGTACGACCGATGTCCACATGGTCGTATGATTAAAGCTACTTAAAGAAAGAGACAAGAGCCAGTTCCAATCAAATGAAAAAATAATTAAAAAAAACTACCCAAAGAAACAACGCCAACCCATATTGCTTTAACCATGTGAATTCGTAGGGATGAACGATTATGTAAAAGTGCACCTGTTTCTGAGCCAGCTACCCATTGGCTATTCGTAAAATCTTGGACAAAGTCCTAACGAGATCAACTGTGTTACTACAAACACACCCTCCTGTCGTCTACCTGGACCGTGTTGGTATAAAAAAAAAAAAAAAAAACTGTAGTCTAATCTATTCAGAGACTATTGATGTTTGTGAAAAAAGCAAGTTCGGCTCCGCCGCAGAGTAGAACAGACGAAGTGAAACAAAATATGTTTTTCACTCATACATTAATCGTCTCTGAGTAAATTGGATTACAGTTTCCGTTCCCGAATGTGTATCACTTAGAATTACCCTAATAGCGTGTCTCGACATAGCTTTTACTAATTTGTATACGGTCACTGACTCAACGGTTTATCTTAAGTTATATAATGTCTCACTGCATTAACGTATGTGCAACTGATTGATAAAATTGCTAAACACGGATTACAGCTTTTCTTACAGAGTCTGCTTCACGTTACGTTAATTAGGCCGTTAAATGACTTCCTGATCGATAAATATCGTCACAGAGCAATCATACCAGACTGGCTGAGTGACTTGACTCTTACAGAGCACGTTATATTGCTCCGATCGGACATAACTACATTTACTAGCCCACTGAAGTTATATTGCTCCGATCGGACATAACAACATTTACTATCCCACTGAAAATTGGCCGTCGCGCTGTGTAAAACGATTGTTAAATGTTTTAAATCGTTGTACGCGGTCCTGTGACTAACTTAACTATCTCAAGGTTCTGCATTTATTGCAAATAAATGTTTAACGTTTGTCGAATCGCCGCTCCTAACGTGAATTCACTGTACAAACGTAATGACGCGTGAAAAAGATGTTTCAATTTATTGAGATAGTGTTTGCTCGTATTTTTGTTTTTCAACATTATAGAATTATTACAATCACTGGCTTGTTATTTGTGTGACGATGCAAATTTTACGGATCCTTGAATCAAACGTTTATAGTCCTTGCTCCAAATATTTCTCAGTTCCACACTATACTGACTGGATCCTGGTTCTTTGCTTTGAGTTTTCGCTCAATAAGGTTCTCCAGAGCTTCGCTCCTCACGCTCAGTGTCTCGATCTTCTCGACGAGAGTTTGGTACGGCGAGGCCGGCTGTCCTCCCATCACAACGTGACCCAATTTGCTGTCTATTTTCGCGTCCAATCGGGCATTACGAATCAGATTTACGATCCAGCATTCAGCGACGTCGGCTTTCATGTTGAGCTTTTCCGCGAGCATTCTGAAAGAACGGATGAATCATCAAGTTAACGCTATCGCTCGTCGTAAAAAATGTAATTAATTTCGTTAAAATATTTTCATTGCAAATAAACATTACGATAAACTTAATCGGATTCTTCGAATCGCGAAAAATCGAATATTCCAAACTGGACATTTTTTAAAATTAAATTTCTTTGAATTATGAAGAAAGGGCATCAATGAATTGATCGCGTACCCAATGCTGATACACTGATGAATTCGGCAGAAAGTCTCGAAGATCATGAGCCTGGCGTTCTCGACGAATTCGTTCAAAAGGGCGATAAGGAAGAAATCATTGAAGACGACAGTTTGACATTCTTGAAGCTTCTGACGAGCTCCGTCAAAGTCAAAGTTCACGTAGAGATGTTCCAGGAACTCGGTTATAGGATCTCTGTATGTGTAGGATTCCTATTATGGCACAAAATCCATTGTAAGTTGGTGTATTTAATAGAAAATTTACAAGATCTTTAAATCCAGAAGAACACGTCGTACCTGCTGGATAACTTTTACGAGATCCTTGAGCGTCGAGCGTCTGGAACGATTGACGATCACGGCTGCCGCCAAGTAACGAAGGATGTGGGGGCACATTGTCTGGATTGCATTCAAGTAGCTGTAAGCATAAAAAGAAAATGTGCATTTTTATTTGTAAAATATTTATCAATGACGCGATAATCTATTTGAAAATATAATTAAACTCACTGTGGTCGGTAGAGGAACATCTCGATAATTAAATCTCTGCCCTTCACGTGATTAAAGAAAACAAAGAGACTCCAATGAATGAGCCATGTTCGCTGTTGAAGCACTTGGAGCGAATTACCAATTACGTTGCTGTCGATGTACTCTCGTAATTTATTGACGTCTTCGAGAGCGGTTTCCCAGTTTTGAGCTAATATTTCAGAGGCTAATTTTCCCCACAGTACATTCAGGTAATTCTGTGGATTAAAATACACGATAACGTCAATCGAGCTATGATTTTTCATGTTTATTTAACTAGTCACTTTATTCAAATGGGTTTCGCTGGAACATACCTTGTCCGTTGATGGCATGATGAGCATGTAAAAATACAAATACGACGTAGTTACGGAATAATTACCGCACTCGTATCTGTACTTGGCAAGCTTCACCAGATTGTCCATCATCTCTACCCTGAACTGTAATTTATCAAACGGTAAGCATTAATTTTTTATTAACCGCGGAGGTTGTGCTCCAAGTACAACGATAGTTAACGAAAACTGAAAATAATGACAACATAAAACTACTAAGAGCGATAAATATAAATTTAATTTTCCGGTTTTCTGCACTTTCAATGGCGTAATCAGTATCTAAAGTAGTTCATCAATAACTGACTGAAGACAACAAGAATTATTATTTAGAATCAACGTTCTCAGTATCTTCAATATGGTTGATTTCTTAGCAATATCTCTTACCACGTGCTACTCTTATTCCGATAGAATCTCACATTTTATTGGAAATGTATATATAAGCATCTTTGACGCAAGAAACTGTGCTGTAAATTGCATTGTAATTTTGGTACGCTGTTCATTAGAATATCCTCTTATCGACTATATCTTATTCACACGTGCTCGAGTAATTAGAATTTTCACAACCTCGACTTATAGGTGTAACGACACCTCTTTTTCTATAAGGCTGATGTAAAAATTGTCAAGACCCATTTCATTAGTCTTAATCGATGCAGAAAAATGTACTCTTGCGATAAAAAAATAATAAGAAATAAGCAGGGTTAAGTTACTACGTGTTTATCGACAAACTATTTGAAGGAAAGTCAAGTGTGTCGCACCAGTCAATTTGCTGATAAATTTTTTTAGAAGCTTCTAAAACTTTTCAGCAGTTCGATTGACTATTCCGAAGAGTGGTGGAAGCATGTTTTCATAATAAATAATTACATTCAGTCAGGTTAGTAAAAAATAAATCGATTGATGTAAGCTATTGTCCAATAAGAAGTTTTTAATCAATATAAAGCATAATTGTATATGAATGTGGCCTGTATTCATAATCTTATTTACTCTTTTTGTAGAACCATGCGCTATCAATTCATAAACGATGCTCTATCCGTATCGTTGATTAATGCTACATCGTACTTACATATTTAATCTAATATACCAATTTGAGCATAAGTGCTTCCTATGCATTCTATTTCTTATGCATTATAGGTGAAAAAAAATAAAAAGTAAATGCTTACCTCAGACTCTTGGGTGAGGTAATTGTTGAGCGCTTTGGAGTCACGCATCTCTTCCATCTTCTTCATGATTTTTTCATTGTTCATTAGCGCTACGACAACGGAAACATTGTTCTGTAGAACCTGTAGTTCTTGAACAACATCGGCACGACGACCTTTTAACTCCTGATTTGACAAACATACAAAAACTATAGAAACTTCTCGTTCGGAAATACAAAATCTTACAAAGATGCTACGCAGCCTGAAACTTACCTCAGGAACATCCACATTGGGATATAGCACCATTCTGATGTCAATAGCATAATCAATCATGTTCGTTTTGCTCAAAATATTAAGCTTAGCCTGTAGCAGCTCATTCTCGTCATAAATCTGGCAACACAAGGGACAAATTATAACCTCAAACGACACATGGATCGAAGGTGCAAGCTATCTTTTAAAGTCTTACCTCTTTGGCCGACAAAAACTCCAGAAGCGGAAAAACGAGATGACGATCGAGATATTGCCCTATGCGGGACGTTAGGTCAAAGTTCGCCATTGTCAGGATTTAATATTTACACGAGTGTAGATGTTAACCAACAATCGTGAGAGCGGAAAGAGCCGAGAGCGGCTGGAAGCAGCCGTCACAGAACACAGCAATGACGCGAACTGAGCGGCGTTCAGTCGTGCCAATATTTCCGGCGGTTTTTCATGTAATTATGAAATTTATTCTATCGGTTTGAGGCTTCCTGACCTGCGCAAATCGCCAAGTCGCTTTTTGGAATAATGGATGCCCGTTTTAGCTGAGGAGGTGCACCGTCTGCTCCGTTTCAATATTTTTACGTGTTATCGGTGCTTGTTGTGTGATAATAAGTGAACAAGATGCCACCGAAAAAGGCCCCCGCGCCGAGCAAGAAGACGGAGTTGAAGAAGAAGGAGAAGGTCATCGAGGTAAGTTATTCAACGACTGTCTCTATTAACTCTTAACCAAAAAAATATCATCGTCGAACAGGGTTCCACATGTTTCAACGATCCAAAGTCGCTTCAGCATTTTTTTTTCTTTATGTCGTTGACTTGAGCTGGAGTTGTTTAATTTTTACTATTATTTTCGTTATTTTACGCCCTACAGGATAAGACGTTTGGTCTGAAGAACAAAAAAGGCGCCAAGCAACAGAAATTCATCCAGCAGGTAGAGAAACAAGTAAAACCTGGAATTTTGGGCAAAGCCACTGATCCTGCTGCCAAAAAATTGGAAAAGGAGAAGAAACTGAAAGAACAGAAGGAATTGGCGCTGCTTTTTAAGCCTATTCAGTCTCAGAAGATCGAAAAGGGTAAACTTTCTTGTTAATCACTTGCGGAATCGATCCAGTTTTTTTTTTTCAGTCAGTCAATTTATAGAATTTCATGTGTTCTGATCTTTCAAGCTTGTACAAATGTGTCCTTCTGGCTTTAGTAACACTGTATTAAGGGGTCTGAGCCACTTGATAATCATGAAAATGGAATTATATGGCAATTTGGACATACCGCTCGATATCCGCTTAGTTCGTCAAATTTATTTTTTCATTTTCAAGGATCCAGTCGCAATATTGTACTCAATCGGCTTTAATAAAACGAGGACTCAGCCTTGTTTTGAGTACCAAGACTTTCTATTTAAAGCTTTTAGGCAGAACTTACAAGGAAATTTGGTAAACACTAACTGCGTAATGAAATGGCGACTACAATGCAATATATCTTCTGCGCAAGAGCTTCAAATATAAATTCCTATATTCAGACTAGACAGAGTGTTCGGATAAAGATAATAAGACCTTGGGAAGCCAATTTGATGCATCGGTGCAACCAGAACTTTGCAACAAGTTAAAAATGGAACAAAAATATTTGCGCCGATGAACTGATCTACAAAAAATAAATGTAACTTATGAAAAGGTTATATTTTTCTGTGCCTGTCAAGTTGCAAGATTTCACATATGCACTCGTAACACTATTTAATTTTCATAATTTTCCAATGACCTGGCTTTCTTAAGGAATTCGTACCAACCTTGCTACATTAAAAAAATTATTTTTTTGTAAATTTCTATAGATTTGACAATAATAAAAGTTGGTATAGAGTACAGAATGTATTGTTAACTTAAAAAAGCGATAAATGGATTGGCAACAAAAAATGAACTAACATATGAAAATTTCCAACTTAGTTTCTTAAGTTTTTAAAATAAAAATCCACATTTTTTGCTTAGTTTCAACAAGGGGGAGCTCATTTTTTCCATTAAAAGATGCTCTATTGAAGTATAGTGTTTACTTTTTATGATATTCGCCATTGATAAATTATAGTCTTTTGTTTATAATTAATTATTTAGCTGGATAAACTGTAGTTTTTAAATGACTCCATCAAGAAGATTGGCGGCATGTTGCTAAAGGATTTATCAATAAAAAAAAAATTAGCTGAATCACAAATTGTGGGTTATTTTGCCAAAAGAACAATTTAAAAAGTCAACAAAAAGTCAATTTCTATGTTTGATTACAGTTATTTTTTATTTTATTAACGGGAGGCTCATTTTTAGACTGAATACCGCCATTGGGATTCGCTAGTGCGAGAAGGACAGAGCCAAAAAGTTCTAGCATATTTACCTCAGATCCATATTTTTTATCAGAATAGAATATCAGAATAGTGAGATTTTATTTGTGCCACATTCACGCAGTGAACTCCACTTTTTCGACGCTTCTACAAAAATCTGGATTCGAGGAAAATTTATTGAAAGTTTTGAGATGATCAGCAGGTGTCGAGCATCCTAACGGAAGGCTCGACACCAAAGGTGAATCAATAAGGTGTTAAGGAGGTAGCATCACAGGAATCGCGTTAGTGCGAGAAAGTGAGATGGTATTGTGCCTCCCCTTAACGATGCTGCAGTTTAGATTACTGTTTGTTTTGAAGAAAAGAAAGTTAGCAAAACTGGTTTGAAAATTGAAAGAATGCTCCTCAAATCTTTACGTTGAATCAGCCTGTACACAGATCATTGACACCAACAGCCTTCGTTACAGAGTTTTATACCTGACTCTCAGGAACCGTACCTTATTTTTACAGGAACCGATCCTAAGTCAGTGGTATGTGCGTTTTTCAAGCAGGGCCAGTGCGCCAAAGGAGACAAATGCAAGTTTTCGCACGACCTGACCATAGAGAGAAAGGCGGAGAAGCGTTCGCTGTACTGCGACATGCGCGACGACGACGACAAGGAGACTGACACGATGGACAAGTGGGACGAGGATAAGTTAAAGGAAGTCGTTGAGAAGAAGCACGGTACCAGTACCAACAAGCCGAGCACGGATATCGTGAGTAAAAGCAATCATCGAAAAATTTTAACATTGTCGTTAATTTACCAAGAATCATCTAAATTCCACAGATTTGTAAGCACTTTTTGGAAGCTGTAGAGAAATCCAAGTACGGTTGGTTCTGGGAGTGTCCGTCGGGCACGAAATGCATCTACAGGCACGCGTTGCCGCCCGGTTTCGTTCTCAAGAAAGATCGAAAGAAGGAGGACAAGAAAGACGAAATTTCCCTGGAGGATCTTATCGAGCGAGAGCGCGCCAATCTGGGACCAAATCAGACGAAGATCACTCTGGAGACGTTCCTCGCATGGAAGAAACGAAAGTTGAGAGAGAAGAAGGAGAAGGCAATCAAGGATGAAGAAAAAAAGCGAAGCGATTTCAAGGCTGGTCGTCAAGTTGGAATATCGGGACGAGAGATGTTCTCGTTCAATCCAGAACTCGCTGCTGGCGATGGTTAGTTAACCGTTTTACTTACAGCGAATCGTTTTATCAGTCAATGATGTTTTATCTTTTTCCTCTAACTATTTTATTATTTTTCCAACTTCCAATCTAGGCATCGAAGACGGCGACGAAGCTTTCGATACATATTTATTGGAAGACGATGACGGCGAAGGAGTCGAATACCGTGAATTGGATATGGAACGGTTGGTAGGTGAAGCTCAAGAATTGGATACCGCGGGAATAACGTTTGCCCACGAGGATAGACTCAAGAGTGACAATAAGCCTCAAGTCAACGGAGATTCTGCCTCTGGTACGTAATCTAATTGTTTACATTGTTATTAATCGTTATTTAGATACTTTTATAGATCGATCACGACAAAAGCTGGCAAACATCCTTAAGACTTTACAGATTCCTTCATTTAATAATTTATTATATATTTTGACTGTGCATTAATCAATTTGTTATCCAAACGTCTGTGGAATTTTAGAGAGATTTACCGTTTCAAACTAGCGATACGTGACATTGATATGAGCACTTTTTGCATTTGTCGCTTATGTGAAACACATACTAATGTCATATTTTACCACTGTCATCCAAACGACATGTAAGATACTAACGACAAACCACAAAGCGGTCGATTAACACTTGCATGACATTCTGTAAAGATCTTAGAATTATTTGCCGTTTAATTTTTGAGATATCGTAAGTCAAATAGAAATATGGTGTTCGCGTGTATGGCGAATATATTTATAAATTATAATATCCCATCCCCATTGTAAATTATAATTGCATACTATTCACTATCAAATAAATTTTCACCGCTGTTACGCAAAGAAGAAACCCATAAGAAACTCATACTGTAGCAAATACACCGGACCCTCGTTATAACGCGGTTCGATAAAGCGCGGATTCGGTTATAATGCGGGATGGGCCTTGGACCCCATAACAAAAATCAAAATATGTATTATGAACAATTTCATTGTTAACACGCTGATACTCTATCTACTATACAACAACAAAAAATATTCAGTTACATGCTCTTTCATACCTAATCTAATATTTTATTTTATTCTTCACACAAAATAATTATTTCCTCTATTTAAATGAAAAAATAAAATTTCATTATAACGCGGATTCGGATATAGCGCGGATCCTAACATGGATCCGAGAAACAGCGTTATAACGAGGGTCCAGTGTACCACCATTCGCTGTTGTGAATTGATCTATAAAAATTTAACAAATCGTTGTTAACGATTTTCCTTATAAATTAATTTGTCCACATAATGATAAAAATTCTTTAAATAATTTCAGTGACCGTGATAGGCGAAGGTGCCGCAGCATTGGCAATAAACGAAGATCTGTTCGCGGAAGAAGACCTAGAGGGCCTGGAAGAAGAGCTAGGGGACCTGGACTTGGAGGAGTGATCCAGATTTCCCGTTCTCGTCTCCTCTCTTATCACAATTAATCTTTTTTTTATGACTGTCGACTTCCCTTATCGTGTACTGCAACTATTACAATTAATATCCCGATCGTATACTGCCTCGATGATACTACAACTATACTTATTCAGCCAATATACATTAAATACGATGCGTCCTCGATATAAATCATCAACGTTATAATCTATACATGTACACTACTCATAGTATAATATCAATACGGTGAGAGCTGGTCTCTAATCCGCGATCGACGAACCAATTCACTTTATTACTTAGGCATCTTATAAAATACTCCAAGCGATAGGATTATTCATTTACTCGTGCTAATTGGGACAATGTCCTGGAAAATTGGGAATTAATGAGACATTTTTATTGACTAGCACGTATGACGATCTGCGATAAGGAACATGCGACGTTTAGTACATCATCTTTAAGTTGAGAAGAAAGTATCGTTTCACGTGACACCTTGTGTTTCCTCTCTTTCTCTCGCACTCACACGATCCATTTGGTGATGTTTCTCTCACTCAAGGATAGCGTGGTGCAGGACATTTTGCCTCCCCTTAAAGTGGTGTGCTATACCGACCGAGGAGCTATATAAACGCCTGTGAAATAGCACTATTTATGATCGAGAAAGAATACGATAGATTGACAGAAAATATGTAGCACATCGCATTAAGGTGCTGTGGTACTGCTCGGTCTATAATAAAAATTATTATCTCAATTTATTTATCACGATTAATCTGCCGGATAAAAGATTAGAACGTTGCTCTCCGTCTGACAATTCTGTAGAGTGACGTTCTCGTCTTTTATCCGATCGATCAACCGTGGCCGCAAAATTTGGGATCGCAATATTAGTTTTATCTCTCTTGCGCTTATACATGTTCCACATCACCTTAAGGCGGGGCGAAACCTCCATAGTTCACCCATGAGTACGAAAGAGACAGGATAGTATGGCGCTTGTGGCAGAGTGAAAGAGAAACAGCACATCTGTCTATGAAGATGACGCCTCCCCTTAAGGTAATGTCGTACACGCTACTGTCGTTCTCTCTCATTCCTTCCGATTGCCAATGGTGGTTTCATACTCGCGCTCAGGACGGCTCGGTCAGTGTATCGCATCACCTTAAGACGGTGTGCTACACACGTGATGCGAGAGAAAACTATAGAAACGTTAACACATCAACGGCTGATAAGTCAAGTTTTCCGTATGAGCCATCAGAGAGCGCGCATTTATTCCGAAATTATGTGCGCGAATTTGAGAGGGTAATTAACGAAGAAATAACGCAATGTTGCAAGTAATGATTACAATGGCAGGTATCGAGGTAAATAAAATAATTGAATTTCAATCTGTTATATATATTTTTACGTGAAAATTTTGCATCGAAAAGATAAAAATTTTACTGTTCCTGCCGCAAAGATTCGGACGTATCATTAGCTGAGTTGAAATTAACTTGAGTCATGCAACCGACGAAAAGGCTTCTTGTGTCGTGTGGCTCTCGATGATTAGAAGACTGTGGGATAATCCCGTACACCGCGTACACAGTACGGAACACAATGATTCGACCTCTGGTCACGTCTACCAAAGTATCGAAAGCTCATAACCTCAAATCCCGCTCTTCGTATAAATCAACGCAATTTTTTTGCAAATACCGACGATAATTATCAAGCAGCTCTTTCGAATACCTTGGAGCTCTGGAGTTGACACACGTAAGATCAGCTTTGCTGAGAAGAATTTTCATTTTGTTTATTACACATAGTCAATAACATATTTTGCTGATCTTGTTTTATGGAAAGAAAAATAAAAACTTAGGAATATAATTAAATTATTGTTGAGTATTATTCAATTGTCAATTGCTCGTCAGAATTTAATTGATGACTAACATTTTTTTAAATAATATTATTGTTTGTATAATATTATTTCAATGTTTTCGAAGAGAAAAATTATTACGATCGACAAAGTATTATTGACATTAGCTCATGTTTTAATTACTTGCTTACTTTGTTATAAAAGTTGGCACGAATGTAGAGATTTGTCTGTTAAACCGGCACAAATATATGGAACAAAATTTGTTTAAAAAAAAAAGAGAAAAAAAAACAAATAATTAGAAATATTTGATAAAGATGTTTGTATCGGCACTTGAAATGAAAATTTATGGACTCGTAGCATAGATAATGAGATATTTTGCAGTAATTTATAATATTAACTCGTAGTATTTTAATATTTTGTTGTTACAAAAATTATTATTTGGATGTTGGAGTAGATTTTTTTTATCGACTTTGGTCGGTAAAAATCGGCTATTTCGTTGTCTATGTATACATGGTATTCTTCATATTGTAATATGAACGTAAACGCTTCGACATTGGGTTGAATTTCGGTTGAAATCGTGCAATAAATGAAAAGAATCGTACGTCTCTATTTTCGTTGGAGTAATTTCTTGCAATAAGCGGTCAGACAACGCGAACACACTTACGTGGATTTTTCTTTGTGTATTCGACGTATTCGACTTTCAAACGATACTGAAATGTTCGGAGAACATCCTACGGAAACCGATACTGTTGATATTTTGAGCGGCCATATTGATTTTTTCCGAATGATTCATATTAAAGTGCTGAACAATGTAAAATATATCCATAGACTACGAAATAACCGATTTTTACTGACTAAAGTCGGTAAGAAAGACTACTCCACCATCCCCTCTTAGAGCGAGGCGAAACCCTACTCAGTGGGTAACAAAAACTGTAGCCCATAGATTTTATATACGGTAGATGTTTCGAAAAAAAAAAAAAAAAAAAAAAAAAAAAACAAGTTGTGTATAAGTTTGCTTTTTTTCGAAATATCAATAGACTACGAATAACACGATCTGAAAAATTAGCAGCTGTCTCGTTCGCCCTGATATGTCACGTGGTACATGTATTGCCTCAACTTAAGGGGATGCTAGAGTACATTTTGCACCGATTTTGGTTGATAAAAATAGGCTATTTTGTAGTACACTCTGTGTATCGACAATATGCTGCGGATATGCTTAAAATTGTACAGGACTCTGATGTGAACAAAGACGCTTCGTCGTCTGGTCGAATTTCGGTTAAAAACGTCCAAAAAATGATAATAATCGTATACAAATGACCCTTCAAAAATTCAATATGACCGCTCGAAATGTCAACAACAACATTTTCGTAGGATATAAACCTTTCTGTAACTCACATACGTCAAACCAAATTGGATATTGTTTCTTTGAGGTTTTCCAAACATTTAAATATCGTCAAAGAGTCGTTCACACAAAAGAAATTAACGCAGATTGTATACCGCGCGTTCACGTAGTCTGTCTCTATTCTTGTTTTCATAAGCAGCCAGGCTACGTGAACGCGGTATACACTCTACGTTAATTTCTTTTGTGTAATCGACTTTTTGACGATATTAAAATGTTCAGAGAACCTCAAAGAATCGACGTCCCATCCGGTTTGACGTATATGTGTTCCAGAAAGGTTTATATCTTACAAAACTGATGTTATTGACATTTCGAGCAGCCATATTGGATTTTTGAAACCTCCACACTTCACTTATGAGTGCGAAAGAGATAGACTGGTATGGCGCTCACGATAGAGTGAAAGAGAAGCAGCACATATGTGTTGTTTCCCCTTAAGACGATGTACTACATGTCGTATGCCTATATCTTAGATCACCGTAAGTACGAGAGAAATAGTAACAACTTCCTATCTCATTATCTCTCCGATACGATTAATCATTCGGATAAATGGCGAGAACGGTGTAAAACTGTGAGAAGGAATTTACCATTCTTCCCGTTAATCCAATAAATCGATCGCGGCGTAGGAATTTGCATTACAATATTCAATTTTTGGTCGTAATTACACTTGTATAGAAAGTTGCAGTTCGATACCTTGAAATTTACACAAGCTATCGTACTCAAGTTGTTTAATATATTGAAGAAAAAAAACAACAACAAAAAACAATTATACGACATTTTAGTGATTTTATAGATTTTCATTAATTTCACAAAGATGAAAGAGAAGATATCTAATCCGTGAACGTGGCAAATTTTAACTCGATAGTTACTGATACTACAGATAATAAATGAAAAGAAATTAATATATTTTGAACCTCTCCGCCGATTCTGTCAAACTGTATAATACGAACCGACCTTGGTCGTGACTTCCCCTAAGTAGAAATCTACTATCCAATAAGTTGCATTATGCTCAAGTAAGCGTGTTTACATCGTTTTGTATTAAATAACGGAATGTAAAGTCTTAAAAAAATTCAATTAAATTTTCAATGATTAAAAGATAAATTAACCTGCGTGTTCAGCCTGTCAAGTCTTAATCAAGTCTTTCCGATCTAAAAAAAATTATTTATCACGCGCACGCCCACTAATACACGCACACAGAGTTAATATTTGTGGAATATGATTTTCCGACTATTCATCGTATTTTCAGTAGTCTGACATAAAAAATGTTTCAAGGAAAACAAAGCTTCCTTTATGAGTCAGCAAAGACAACTCTATCATGATTTCATAATATAAATCATCTGTAGACAAGGCTACCATATTTAAAAAATGTATTTTACAAGGGAATTAATTAATTAACTAACACTGGTATCTCTAACAGCAGAAAATCCGAAGAATCGATGAGCAGAGATTGCCTAATATTGATTTTTGGATCGACGAGCGCCGTCGATGACCAGAGATGACGTTGCTCTACAGGCTAGCGGCTTGCGGAAGCGTCCTAAGGGGTTCGAACCACGCCAAGATAGGAATTGTTAAAAAATGCCACTTCCACGGATGGCAAGTTAACGATCTAACTGCGAAAAGTTCATCCGGCAGAAGGATTTTTTTCGCGAGTATCAGATGCAGATCAAGCGAATTTGGAAGGTCCAAAGTGGACATTGCGGCTCTGCCGAAGGGACGAAAAAAATCGGAACTCAAGAGGCTGTTGCAGTTAGCGAAACCAGAGAAATGGAGACTCGCCGGTGCGATAGCATTGCTGATAGTCTCTTCGGCGGTTACAATGGCCGTGCCATTTTGTCTCGGGAAGATAATCGACATAATATACACGACAGACAAGGAAAAGACTCGCGAGAATATCAACAAGCTCGGTCTCGCTTTACTCGTGGTATTTCTCATCGGAGGTATCTGCAACTTCGGCCGAGTTTATTTGATGTCAACAACGGGTCACAGGATAACGCAAAGCTTGAGAAAAAAATCCTACACAGCGATATTGAGCCAAGAAACGGGAATGTTCGACAGAGTGAGCACCGGCGAACTCGTCGGCCGATTGACCGGTAATTCATTTAATTCCCAGATTCTTAGCCGTCGCTATTTGATTTTCCACAACGAAACCATTTATCCATGCGCTAATTAGGATATCTTTTCAGGTGACGCACAACTGGTGAGCACGGCAGTTACGAGCAACGTCTCTGACGGTCTACGATCTTCCATAATGACAGTGGCCGGGGTTTCGATGATGGTCTATGTTTCGCCGCAGCTCACGCTCATCAGCCTCGCGGTCGTGCCGCCCGTAGCCGCTGTGGCCGTGATTTATGGTCGTTTCGTTAAGAAAATCTCGAACGACGTGCAGAATAGCTTGGCGGCGTTGAATACCACAGCTGAGGAAAGAATTAGCAATATTAGAACGGTAAAAGCCTTCGCTCAAGAAGCCAGCGAGATTGGGAGGTACAGCGTTAAGTTGCAGGAACTTCTGCAGCTGTGCTACAAGGAGAGCTTCTACAGAGGCCTCTTCTTCGGTATGACCGGTCTCTCGGGAAACGCCATTGTTTTATCCGTGCTCTATTACGGCGGGGTCATGATAACCGATGCTACGATAACCGTTGGAAATTTAAGCGCGTTTTTATTATACGCCGCTTACATAGGCGTATCGATTGGGGGTCTGTCGAGCTTCTACTCTGAATTGAACAAAGCTTTAGGCGCGAGCACACGTCTATTTCAGTTGATAGATCGTCAACCAAAAATACCGATCGCCGGCGGTCGCGTTTTGGACAGCCCGCTGTCCGGTGATATTTTATTTCGGGATATTAATTTCAATTATCCGGCTCGAGAGGATTGTTGGATACTAAAGAATTTTACGCTTCATATACCCGAATCATCGATAACCGCTATCGTCGGACCATCCGGTTCCGGAAAATCAACGATAGCCTCGTTGCTCTTGAGGTTTTACGATCCAATTTCGGGATCCGTACTGCTGGACAACAATGATCTACGCGATTTGGATCCAACGTGGGTCAAGTCGCAGATTGGCTTCGTCTCCCAAGAGCCTGTTCTTTTCGGCGGGAGTATAAGAGACAATATAAGCTACGGAACACTTCAGGCTACGGACGAAGACGTTGTACAAGCGGCTCGGCAAGCGAATGTCCTTGAGTTTGTTCAAAAAATGCCGAACGGGCTGGATACTCTGGTGGGTGAACGAGGGATTACGCTAAGCGGTGGACAGCGACAGAGAGTCGCTATCGCGAGGGCCCTCATTACGGTGAGCTGATAAAAAAAACACAATGAGGTGGAAAACGCATTCAACAAGAGGCAGCTAGTTTTTAAATATATATATATATTTTTTTTTAAATAGCACGAACTAATTACCTGACGATTTGTTTTAACATATATTGTAGATGGTAATGAACTAAAACTGCTGAAAATCTAAATATTCTGAATTCCAGACCGTTCGTTCTCTAATTTCCGTTACTTTTTAAAACTTTTTTGCTTTAAGTTCGATACTTTAGCTCCGTCTACCGAATGTTTATTCAGATTTACAACAAAATACAACTTATGGCAAGAAACAAAAGTTGCGAAGTTTAAAAATTATGAAAACGTTTTAATAATCAAGACTTTTTTTTTGTTAGACTTTGTCATTGATGTTAAATGCCTTCGACGTTGAAAGACGAAAAAACCAAACAACTTTAGGAATATACTGACGATCGGCGAGTATCTCCGTCAAGAGGCTAATTATCTTCTCGCGTTTTGTTTTCAGAATCCAAAAATCCTGATATTGGACGAAGCAACGAGTGCACTGGACGCCGAGAGCGAAAGTTACGTACAGGAAGCTCTGGAGCGAGCAACGGAGGGCCGTACGGTTCTTACAATTGCGCATCGGCTGAGCACAATTAAAAATGCTGACAGAATAGCTGTGCTGGATCAAGGACAGGTGATGGAGACGGGTACGTACGAACAATTGATGCAACTTGAAAATGGACTTTTCAAGAAGCTTGTTAAGCACCAGACCTTCGGGTGAAGAAAGAAAATTCAACAAGTGCGTGACGGTGGTGGAAGAAGGAGGAAAGAGGCGATCATCGCGTAGGTGTCACTGTTACACAGTTTCAAGAGGTTGTAACTTTGCTGAATAATTACGGAGGTCATGCGAATGAGTAAGGTTTCGCTCGGATTAACGATTGGTCGTAATGCCGAACGATATCTTGACTGGTATTTAACAAAGTTGTCGAGCGAAGCGCCGGGTTCCGTACGTACGACCGGACTATCGCACAAGAAGGACGGAATAACTTGAAACGAGTACATCACCACGATTATCGCATAATTGTATCTCAATACGTTCGACAAGATTACGTCACGACGTTTATCACCACAAACACAAATATCATCGCCCAATAACATTGAAGTTAGTATTTGAAATTCGCTCACAAACATTAGGAAGATTTTATGAGATATCTAAGAAAAGTGAATTATCTTGTCGACGATAATTTACTTTTCTTTGTTTTTTTTTTTTTTTCATACTAAATCGGATTCAAACGCGCTTTGGATATAATTATGCAATCACTTTCTCGCTTTGCAGACGCTAACAGACGAATTTTTTGTCGGCACGTCTGTAGGGTGTATGCGTGCGCGTATATGTGTGTGTGTGTGTGTAAACGAGAGTGCGCGCGAGCATCGTCGTCGTCGGTAGTCGTTGACATTAGCAAACTACGAATTTTGCCTCATTCCTTATTGTGAGTTAGTGCAACGCAACACTTTGAAGCATCGAGTAATTCGGAATACGACGTGTCCCCATTTTCATAATACAACTGTGAGTGATACACACTGTGAATAATAACTATTATTAAGTTTGTTTGTTTTTTTTTTCCACTAATTATTTAGACAATAGTATGATGAATGAAATTAAAATTATCGCTTATCTTCGCGGCTCACGTGTAATATATTTTTATTGTATAAATGCGAGTTTTTGAGAGATAACAACAAGTTTTTTTTTCCAGTGTCTTCGGTGAAAAATGTTTTTGTGTACGATGTGCGCCCAAACACGCCGTATGTCGGGTCATTTGCGGGCCGCAAGATACGTACAGAGTCGTTTTTTCGCCCAAGCCATTATAAAAAGTCCTTACGGGGATATTGAGATTCCTAAGCAAACGTTAACCCAGTTTGTTTGGTCAAGATCGAGCCAATGGGAGAATCTACCCGCTCTGGTAATTTATTAATCACTATTTAGATGTACACTTGTTTGTAAAATTTCGTATAAAATACGTCGATTACTAGTAATCCACGTCTTAAAAATAATCCCGCAAGGGGAAAAAAAACGGGGTCTCAACCTCGTTCCTGTTACTAGTTTAATAAGTTCATAGCAAAGATGAACATGCAGATAGGAAATTAATTCGATAGCAGAGCTGGGCAAAGTGCACGATAGTAGTGAAAGCACAAAGTACAAAGTACTGTATGTACTTGAAGTATGTTACGTTCCACTAAATAATTAATATATGTATTTGGATTGTTGTTCGATTAATGATAGATATCAGAATTTCAAATTATCACGGACGTTAAAATTATTTATTTGAACAATGGAATTAAATAACTTGATAAAATAGTGATTTTAACAGAAAGAACTTGTTACTTGTCACTGTTTATGACAATTACTAAATACTACAATTAAATTTATACTTAAGCATTACGCTTAAACGTTTGGAATATATTTATTTCATGATTGTTTGAAGGTTGATTAATGAGTAATTTGAGGGGACAATAAATGAATGGAAGAAATTCATGGGTAGGAGTTTAATTTGGGGATTTTGGGACCGTTAAACGGCCCAAAACCGCTGAATCCGCGGGCAGCGAGTCTGCAGAAAAGCGAGAAAAACGTGAGAATTATTTCTGTGCTCGTGACTGTTGGCGATCATTTGTAGATGAGCAGAAATCGGATATTATCGTTCGACGTGATTGAAAAATCAGTGTTCGAACGATTTCTTCAATATTAAGCCCTTGCCTTACCATTTAATTTCTAACTGTGCGTTCCAAAAGCGACACCAAGGTCGTTCACGCGTAGATTTATAACGTCTCTGAGACATTTTGTTTATGTTTGGCCCGGTAGACTTATCACGTCTCAGAGACGTCATTGTAAGCTAAGGGATTTTAATGGAATTGAATAAAATGGGAAGGAAGATTTCGAGAGAACGAAAATGAGATAACAATGAAATATAGGTGGAAAAAAAGGGTCAGGACGTAACAACGTACAAATTACTTTGAGTACATGCGCAAGTACTTTAATCAAGTGTTTTTTTTTTTTAAGTATCTCACAAAACTCAATGCAAATGTATTTTGCGGAGGAAAAATGTCCAACGGAACGTATCATAGCAAGTTAATGAATGAGTGAGACAATCAGAGCTGACTTAAATTAGTGATTCGATTGTTCTACCAAAGATCTTTCTACCAAAAGATCGATAATGTAGGAATCCAGGTGTCGCTGATTCACACCCCGAGTTGTGATTCGCCAAAAATTCCATCTTAACAATTGATCGATAGTGTCGCATAGATTCATAATTTTAATAAACATGCATGACCGCGGGTATTTATTAATTAAATTAAAGTAGTATAGCAAGGTATAAAAAATATTTCTTTCGCTACATAACCTGAAATTATCTATCAAATAATTTATTAGTGAGTAAACGGGTGATTTATATATACACGGAAAAAATAATTGATTTTATGAAGCAAGAATAATTAAATTAATTTAAAAAATAAATACAAAAGTTAAATTTAATCTTACATAGAATTTTAATAATAAAATATGGAATTGAAATTACAATAAATAACTTGAATCGGGATTGCTTTACGACCTACACCTCTGAAAGAGAAGAGTATATAAAATCCTAAACAATTGATAAAGTTTCTATGCATAAATCGATAAATTAAATTAAATACTCGGTGTTACGTTCCGGATTTTATAATTCACAGAAGACGGAACTAGGGATAATTTATATTAATCTCCGTTTTGAGTCAGAATGTGCTAGGAATCGGAACACGGTCCGGTGATGGGAAATTTAAATAAATAAATGGTTTGCACAGAATGTTTGACATTGACATCATTATATATATATTAAAACAGTCAGGTTACGATAGATGATTAAAAGAGTGAAAACTCGCGAACATCAATGTATTAAAACACGTAGGAAAAATGAAGCGCAATGTATTACATCTTTAATTGGAATAACGTGCGATTAGCTGCGAGTTAAACACCGTTGACTCGTCACTGCTTTTTCGGCTCGAGCGAAGATCATACTCGCGATCCATGAAGAAATTAGATGACGTATCAAAGAAGTGCGCTGAACAATAAAAATAAAATAATTAATTACGAGACCCGGCCCACGGAGTATGACCTATAGCTTTGCTGTTACGGATGACGACCGTCATCATCGACCCCCGGAGATGAACTGACGAAACAATGAGAGAAGCGATGCTGAATGGACAGTTGAACAATATCATGAAAAAGGTAGCGAGTGATTAACGGGGTGCAGCGCGTCTCGATGATGGACTTTGCCCCGCTGGTCGACGCGGGACTGCTGACCAAAGCAAAAGGTACATACCCAACAGTGATAAGGGTGATAAGCACTACAGGATCGCGCAAAAACAGATGCACGTATGCGCGGTCGAAGCGAAAATTTGACAATTAATTTACAACAATTTAATGCACAATAATTAATAATTAGTTCGAACGTAACAGTACCTTAATTTTTCTAATATTTTTAGGAGTTTATTCACTTTTTCCGAATATTTTGGCATAAGGTATTCGCACGGTAATTGTCGGTAAACCAGAAGTCTTGAGTATGGAGAAACTCAAAACTATTTTGTATTTTGTACTCTTAAGATACCTGAAGAGAACTTAAAATACCTCAAACGTACTTGAGTAATTTAAGTATCAAACAAGTACAAAATTGAGTACTTAAAGTACGGCCCAGCTCTGTTCGATAGTCATACAAATATTCTAGTTTTTCTTCTTCTTTACTTTGTAACATTTACACAGACTTGTGGGATCTCAGGACGATCGTATACGTACGGTTTGGCGAAAAACTTGTCGGAAAAATTTGCAAAAGGTCTGGTGAAGAAGATGCCGTTAAATCCTGGCGACAGGATAGGTCTGTTAATGCCCAATTTACCGGAATATCTCATTGCTATTCATGGCTGCATCGATGCTGGTTTTGTACCGACTTTTGCTAATCCACTTTACACGACCGAGGAAATATCGCGACAATATTTGGATGCTGAAGTCCGATGCATCGTCACTATACCTCAGCTACTCGATAATGCTCTCACGGTTGCGGCTACTCTTAAAAATTATACGTTCACTATAAGCGCCAATGGACCAACCGATCTTGACAGAAAGTAAGCAACAGTACGCCTCTGAACGATCCTCACGAGATTTAAAAAAAAAACTGTTACAATCGCCAAAATATTATTTAAACTGTAGAATTTCATTAATATTTATTCTACAATATCTGCCAAGGATATTTCTGCCAAAACTAGTTGCAGTTATACCGCGTTTACACTCATTTAGTTTGTGAGATAACGTATGCTGCATTTTTACATTTTTTTTTTCATTCATAATTATCAACAGTTTGTTTGTTTTTTTTTTTTTTTTTTTTGCCAAATTTGTTCAACCAATTTAGGTTACATCGGAATAAAAAAATGTACACATCGAAAGAGATACTTTGAGATATTTTGTGTCCACGTTAATAATTATTTTTCGGTGGTTATCTCTCTCTAGTTCAGTGGCGCGATGAAAGTTTTTCTCTCGCGCATTAATTATAACACGCAGAACACAAACCGTCTTCCGTTTCCGTGTCGCATCTTTGATACGAATATCCTTGAATGCGCTGTAAAAAAAATTGCAACTGTGTGGCTTCTAATAGCTTCGGTTATTCAACTATTTAATTTCGATGATTAA
This sequence comes from Cylloceria caligata, assembly GCA_963942595.1. Lineage (NCBI taxonomy): Eukaryota > Metazoa > Arthropoda > Insecta > Hymenoptera > Ichneumonidae > Cylloceria > Cylloceria caligata. The sequence goes on along the minus strand of OZ012706.1, from coordinate 12,241,826 downwards.
TGTTTAGGTGATTAAAAAATTATTTTAAAATTCCAAAAAAATATTTAAACTCGTTAACTTTACAATTTCAAACTTATTTTGGTGCTTGAAAATCTATTGAAAGCTCCGGTTTATTATTGAAATTGTTATCTTCCTGATAGATTCAACGACTCCATTTTAATAACGTTTTGACCCTTCAAAATCTGTCAGATATTATTAAGTTTTAATAATATTTTGGAGCACCAAAAACTATTAGAAGAGTTGAAAATATTACTGAAACGATATAAGGTTCTAGCATTATTCTTCAAGCTGCAAATATCTTGACGGTATACACATAATTCCTAATTTTTAATAATTTTTGAAGCTTCAAAAAGACAAGAAAGTGAAGCTATCAACGGGAGTCTACTAACTAACACCAAGTGCGAGATAAAGACAGAGATCGAGCTAAAGTTTTGCTAAAAATTTAATCAAAATACATATTTCGTAGACCGAGATTTTTCTAACGAGAAAAGAAATCCGTAGTACTCGACACACCATATCGGCACATTGGAGTTACGTATATCCGAATATGGCGTCATTATGACGGCACAGCGTGTTGAATCCGTCCAAATCCATCACGGTGCCCTCACAGTTCCAGCAGAGAGAGTGTTCCAACACACTTTAACAACTTGCTAAACCTCCCGCCTTGCTGGTACTGCGAGAGTACCGAGATGAATTGAACATGCGGTGCCGGCACAAAGTCGTCACACGCGACATATACGAATCCGTTGTGCTGTCACGCCGTGTTGTGCCATGCCGCCACTGTGACGTCACCGTATCTCCATATTTCTGCTTCGGCTGATCGTACCACTATGTACCACGTGACACATGATTTGATCTCTCTCTCGCACCCAATCGATCCTTATGGCGCTGTCATTATCACACACCGGTAACGTGGGGTGAGTCTTACACTTCGTCTTACGGGGGGTTTCAAATCACGTGATTTATGGTCGGAGAATCCACGAGTACAAGAGAGACAGAGAGAGAACTAAAAATTTCAAACACATTTTTCTTGAGAACCAAGATTTTATTATGAATGTCGGCTCGGTGGATTTGCTTCGTGCTACATTCACCCAGTGAGCCCAACTCTTCTTACGTCCATACAAAAATGTTCCAAAATTGAAATATGACGGTACGTGGACTACACGGTGGCGGCACGGCGTGACGGTACATGGGATACGTCCGCACATGACTGCTTCCGTACCGTCACGACATTCCGACAGCACGCCATGACAACACTGATGTCTCTGCACGGTTTACTACAACCTGCTGCAGAGCCTCACGTCTTGCTGGAACCGTACAAGCCCGGTATTGGCTGTTAAAAAGTCGTGCAGACGTACACGAGGGCATTCTGCCGGCACGGCGTGTCAGCTGTCGCGGCACAATTTTCTTACTGGGTGGGTTTGAGTAAAATGTGTTCAAAGTTTTGAGGTTATCTGTCGGTATGGAATCGATGATATCCCTCGATCAGTGTCAAAACCTGTAATGTAAATTTATATCCGCCACGTTTGATCTTTCAGATAAAAGAGGAGAACGGTAAACTGCCCTCAGATAAAAAAGCGTGCCGGCACATTTCTTACTGATGAACCAATGAACACTGTGATGCGTCGCAGTAATAGCTTCAACAATGCAACCAAAAGTAACAAGTAAAGTTACACGAATGTAATATGTTGCTTGTACAGGGTGTCCCATTTTTAAAAATATGCACAATTATATCGAAAACTAAGAATTTAATTGAAAAATGTTTCGGACAAAAGTCGTTGTACACGAAGGAGGACATCGGATCAGTTTCTAGGTTCCGAGGCTTCTGCTGGGCCCATTGAGGCACAACATATTATATATTTTTTTTTAATGGAATCCCTTATTTTATTTATTTCTCGTTAAAAATTGAGTAAGATTTACTCCAAGTCATTTTTCGTTTTTCGTTTTTCGTCTTCGAACAGGACCAAAACGTTATTACGATGGCTATTTGAAAAGTTTCCAGCCTTTTTAAGAAAAACACATATTTCGAAGCAAAACAAAATTTATTTCCCGACGTAGTTTCCCTGCAACTCGATACATTTGATCCAACGTTACTCCCATGCTTTTACACCGTTAGAAAAAAATTGATTGTCTAAACCTGAAAAATACTGATTTACAGCGTTTTCCACGTTAGCATTTGACTTATATTGTTTTTCTCCCGAACCATTTTTTCAAATTAGGGAAACAGGAAAACGTCGCTGGGAGCTAGATCTGGCGAATAGGGTGGGTGCGGAAGCAATTCAAACTTCAATTCGTTCAATTTTGACATTGCGACCATGCACTCGTGTGAACCCGAGCGTTGTCCTGGTGAAACAGGATTTTTTTTCTTGTCCAAACGCGGACGTTTTTCCTTAATTGTGGCCTTCAATTTATCCAGCAATGCAGCGTATTACTGTCGATTGATTGATTCACCCTTTACAAGGTAATCGATAAGAATTATTCCACGGCTATCCCAAAAACTGTCGCAATCACTTTTCCTGCAGAGGGAACGACCTTTGCCTTCTTCGGAGTTGGTTCCCCCACCGCAATCCACTGTATTGACTGTTGTTTAGTCTCAGGCGTATGGTGGTGTATCCAGGTTTCATCGACGGTTATCATTCGCCGCAAAAATTCCGTTGGATTTTTTTGATACAGGCTAAGACACTCGCGCGACATGTCCGTCCGTATGCGCTTTTGGTCGATCGTCAACAAGCGCGACACCCAGCGCGCAGATAATTTTCTCATATCCAAATTTTGATGTAAAATCTTGTGCACCCGTTCGGATGATATCCCACAAGCCTCAGCAATATCCTTAACAGTCAATCGAGAATCTTCCATCACAGTTTGATGCACTAAATCGACCATTTCGTCAGTTGTAGCGGTTTTCGGTGCCCGGAACGTTCCTCGTCTAAAATGCTTGTACGTCCACATTTGTGCTCGGCCACCTAACGTTTGACCGTTGTAAATGAAGGGGAGGTTTCAACGTATACAGAGTCTAACTCATCTTTTATTTCCTGAGTTTTTTTCCCTTTCAAATAAAGTAATTTTATCACTGCGCGATACTAAATTTTCTCCATTGTTGACAGACAATGTCAGCTGACAACTTTGGAAGAGTGCCATAGACAAACTAATGGTTATAATGACTTGAAATTTTTACGGTTTACATATGTCAAGGCCATATATCGGACGGCGACAGACATTTTTTTCTATAGTTACTTTATGTCCACGAGACCGGAAACATTTTAAATGGTCCTCGTAAAACAGCTAAATCGCCTGAATATTAATAGAGTCATGAGCACGTTGTGTAAGGTTGCAGTCTTGTTACATTATTATATTGTTATTACGTAACATCCGTAACAACTACACAATTTATGTTACATTAACTGTAACGTCAAAACCATATATTAAAACAGTTACATATTAATATTCAGGCGACTGAATATTAACAGTTATTAGCATGTTGTGTATACGTTGCAAAGCCTTTGTTACATTATTGTAATCATATTACGTTACACCCCACTATTTCAACATTATTTACCTGAATATCACTAAAGATACCCGAACATTGTTATAAACATATGTTACGTAACAATTACACATTTTTTGTTACATTTCTGTAATACCAAAACGATAAAACAAATATATTACCTGCATATAACAAATTATAGATACATTACATGTTATTTTCATGTTACATAACCGCGAGGTATGTAACATGAAAGAACAACACATTATTGTTATATTTAACTTCCATGTTTTATTTCCGTAATAAAACGTGTTTAGTGGGCTGCGTTTGACAATTCTACAGTTCACCGTTCTCATTTTTTATCCGAAAGATCAATCGTAACGGAGAAATTCGCGATGGGAAAATGTTGCCGTTTTTCCCTTGTCGCATAACGATTTAAAAGAGAAAAACATGTCGCACATCGTCTTACGGCGAGACGAAACCTCCATATTTAAATAGAAGCGCTGCTTCTCTTTTACTCCGCCATAAGCGCCAAATTAGTTCTATCTCTTTCATACTCATGGAGGTTTCGCCTTCCCTTAAGGAGGTGAAACCTACTCAGTCGGTAACAAAAACTGTAAACAATAAAATTTAAATACCGTAGATGTTTCGAAAAAAAAAAAAAAAAAAAAAAAAAAAAACCCAGAATTAAACTCTGCGTGTGGTGACACTTAGTTTTCTCTTGAAATAACAAAAGTTTCTCAATGGTTCTATATGAAAAATTAGCAGCTGTCTCTCACGCACTCATATGTCACGCGGTACATATTTCGCCTTCCCTTAAGACCTCTAAAATCTTAATGATGTTTTAGCGTTCTGAAATAGTTTTTTTTTTTTCTCGTTAAGAATCTGCTCGTACGTCTGTCCTTTCGGTACATATATTCGCATTCACACGTATTCGCAGAATTTTAGGTTTGGAAGAATTCTTGAAGGCCGACATCGCCGACGTGAAATTGCCAGAGGTTAATCCAACCGGTATCGCGAGTTTGCCGTACAGTTCGGGAACCACCGGCTTACCCAAGGGAGTAGTACTTACCCATGAAACTCTCGTCGCAAATATAATTCAATCCTCCCATCCAGATATCACGAATCCACCTGTACCAACGAACATCAAAGATCAGGAGATCGTCCTCTCGGTTCTTCCCTTTTTCCACATTTATGGTTTTAATGGTATCTTAAATTTTGTCATGTATCACGGAGGGCATATCATAACGATGCCCAAATTCACGCCGAGCGATTATTTAAATTGTCTCAAGAAACACCGACCGACCGTGATATTCGCGGTTCCATCGCTCATTTTATTCCTGGCTACGCATCCGGCCGTTACACCCGAACATTTGCAATCAATCGGGCATGTAATATGCGCCGCTGCTCCTATAACAGCAAATATTATTATGAAATTCCGAGAGCGATTAAATCGCCCGGATTTAATCTTCGAACAGGGATACGGAATGACCGAGCTAAGTCCCGTAGCGCTTTTTACCCCGGAAACGATAGAGGACTCGAAAACCGGAAGCGTCGGTCAACTTTTGCCATCGACCGAGGCAAAACTCATCGATCTCTCCGACGAGAAGGACATAATCGGACCGAACAAGTCCGGGGAACTTCTGATCAGAGGTCCTCAGATAATGCAGGGATATCTCAACAATCCAACAGCGACAAAGGAAACGATAGATAAGGATGGATGGCTGCACACCGGAGACGTTGCGTATTACGACGCAGACGGCTATTTTTATATCATCGATCGAACCAAGGAGCTCATCAAAGTAAAAGGAAATCAGGTAGGAGCAATTTCCATTTTCGTTACAAAATTTTTCTCTCACTCTTCGATTTAATAATAATCTGCATATATTTCGCTATAAAATAATATACACAGCTATTCTTAAATTATTTTATACGTTAAGGATGTTACGGGTTCGAATTCTAATCGCTAGTGTCGAATGCGTCTCCTCATCTCGCGTCCAGTCATCAGCGATTGCCAAAATATCTCGGTTTTTTAAATTCTAAATTACTCTCTTTCTCTCTCTCTCTCTCTCTCTCTCTTTCGAAATCAGATAAAAAAAAGAAAATGTTCATTCGCTCTTTCACATTAAATCTATACGATAAGCCCAACATTCGTGTCATTGAAATTTACATTACGCACGTCAAATTTTTGACATTCTCGAGTGTATCGAATAAACATCAATTTAACATGCATATAAGTATCGCGATGTGCCCCGATTCAAATGAAAAATTCGACATCCGGTAAAAACAGTGTCCTTCGATATATCTAGAGAAATTATTATCGATGCTATTTGTTTGTTTTTTTTTTTTTTTTTTTTCTTCCGAATCACAGGACAAATCTCTCTCGCGTCCTCGTAAATAATCTCACTCGTCTACCTCAATTAAATACAGAAATCGGCGAAATTTATTATAAAACTTTATTCCATCGTCTAATTACAAATGTTTTTTTTCTTTCTTTCTTATTCCCTCGGCATCTAATTATGATCCTCGATGAGATATGACGACCAGCGCTTCGAGCGGCGAAATATCGAGACTTTGTACATGTAAGAAAACATTAGCTCTGTATCTATATATATATTCTATACATATATATATACAGTTAATCGTATATATAGATGACAGCCAATTTACATGAGAAAGCATAAGCTCTGTATATATATATATATAGAAAATCGTATATATAGATAGACAGCTAATTTACATGAAAACATGAGTTCTGTATCTATATATATATATATTCTATACATACATATATAATAAATCGTATATATAGATAATAGTCAATGTATTTACATGAAAAAAACATCAGCTCTGTATCTATATATATTTTAGACATATATATAGTAAATCGTATGTATAGATAACAGTCAATGCAATTACAGTTACAGTCTCCAACAAGTGGCAATGTTTGGTTTGTGCACGATGCAAATACAAAGAATTATGATTAACTGACTTTTAGGATTTTCAATTAATTGAAATCGTTGACGTTGACGTTGATATATCAACAACAACAAAAATTGTAATTACGCAATCAATTGTTTATTAGTGATGAAATTATGCCGATCCGTGATTTAATAAACGCGATATTTATTTACATTGAAGATACATCGATCCGATTTGATTGATTTTATTTTCTTCTTCTTTCTTTCTTTCAAATTGTCAAAACTTTTGTAGATTTCATTGATATTTCCTTAAAATTTCATGGAACTTTGACTCGTGTACTATTGAAAATACAAAATACTATCGAACGATTGCAACATTGAATCCCTGATGTTGACTTTTGAATGTCTCACGTGTAGTATGACTTTATACCTTGAGAAACTACAATCGCCAACAAAAATTGTAAGCACATAGACTCATTGACGATTGATACTTGAGGAAATATGTAAATTTTTTTAAACCGCAAAGTAAACGTTTAGTGAAACTACATTTGTTTTAAATTTAAAAAATATTAATCGGCTCTGAGTATATTCTGTGTGACGTATAACGAGAAGTTTGAATTATTTTAATTTTCTTTTTAACTTGGCATCGTGACGCCTAACGCATCTCTTGATTACTGTTTCCGTTATCGATTGTAGTTTTCGATGTTATGTCGCATCATCTTAACAGTAATTTGTCCTTTAACACTAGAATTACCGGACCAGTCACAATCACTGGTTTTACTATTGTAACCCCAATTTTAACGTTGCAAAACTAATCTTTTTTACTGGTCCGGTAGTTCTAGTCTTAAATAGCATACGAGTGTTGGGCTTTAAGGAATCGTTGAAAACAACATTTTAAAAAAAAATAATAATATATATCTAACGAACAATTTTAACTTACATATTAAAAACTATGAAAATCGAATCGATATACGTTAATATAAATAAAGCCCCGTGACGCAAATTTGTAAATCGTTTTTTTCGTTTTAACGAGGGAAAATATGTTAGCTCTCTTAAGTCACTTTTGTTTTGTCAGACATTTTTCAAAGTATATAGGCAGTGTTATGCGCAATTTCTCTCACAGAGCCTCGGACCATTTACAGCATTATTCACACATCCTCTCTATTTCTCTCTCTCTCTCTCTCTCTCTTCTTCTCTGTCGCAAAGTTATCAATAATTTCCTATTAAATATATATATATATAAATATATAAATATATATATATATATATATTTATAGTACCAAAAAATAAGTGGTCAAAGTATTTACGTATTTGCTTAAACTAACCGCGACGAACATCGGTGTTAACTACGGCACTCGTACACTCGTCAGTGAACGCGATATACCATAAGTTCGTCGTTCCAACGAGTAAGCACCCAAAAGTTCAGGGCCGTTTCATTAAAGCACTTTCATTCAAACATCTCCAGAAGAAAAATAGCGTGTACAAATTATAGCGTACTTGTGAAACTCACGCGTGGCGAAGAGTCGATCTTTCGTGGAGATCGGATGTTTACGAACGCTCGTAGTTACAGCTCGATGCTCGAAATGAAGAATACAAATAAAAAAAAAAAAAAAGAAGAAGAAAAAAAAAATAGAACAAGAATGTAAATTACGAATTCCGTTCTTTTGTTCTCGTTTTTTGTTTTTGTAGTTTGTTTTGTTTATTATTATTATTATTTGGTTCGAAACTGGTTAGTTATTAACTTTTCATCGAATCTCCGGGTTCCTGTTCCATGGGCTCGTCCTGTGGAGGGATTTGCATGGACTCGTCACCGTCGACTTCCATCGACTCGGCAGGTGCGATTTTCTCCTCGGGTTCCGTGGCCGAACTCCGTACGTCCGTGATGTCATCCTGGCTAGTTTCCTCGACGATCGGGGCTTCCTTCTGGTTGATCGAAGACGAGGTAGATTCTTCGATAATCGTCGCCTCAGTGATAACGTTGAGCTCCGCGGTTTCGACGGTTTCTACAAAATTTTTCGAGTCGTCCGGGAGTTCGGTGATGATGGTTGTGCACTCGGGATCTCGCGACGCAGTCTCGGGTTCTTTGGGCTCCTCGACGATGGGGATGGGATCGGGAATTATAGATTTGTTGACTCTCGTGTCGTCGTCCATGGCTTCCTCTATCGTAACTCCGCTCTCTGACTGTTCGGTGGGTCGCTGTGGACTCTTGCTTGAAAAATCTTCGCTGTTATCCTCACAGGTCGGTTCCTCGACGATAGGTCGTGAATTTTCTGATGATTCGGTCACTCGTTCGGCTTCAGGCAGGGAATCGTCCGTGCAACCGGTAGGTTCGTCCTTCGACTCATCGTCTTCGGTCTCGAGTTTGGAATTCTCATCACCCAAGAGTCGTTGAGCGCAGGCAGATTCTGTCGACGGTTCTATCGTGTTGTCCTCCATGTTTGACGTTTCCTCTTCTGTTTTTAATGCTATGGAGCTAACGAGGAAGGCTGCTGGATCTTCCGATCGCTCCGTTGGCTCCGATATTACAGAACAGGTCTTTTTGAACGGCACCCTATCCTCCGCATCATTGTGAGGACTCTCGCCAGTGTCCAGATCGGTATTTTCGGTTTCGCTGCGCGGACGCTTCTCCGGAAGGTTCTCGACTATAGGAAGAACGGTTTCATGGCACTCGAACGGAGGCTTCGACTCAGCATTGGATTTGTCGCTGGAATTGTCCTTTGAATCTGAACTAGTGGCTGGAGCTGCTCGAATAACTGGTTCAACCTCGACTCTGCTTGGCGTCTCTTCCTCCTTGGGCTCATCCGTGTAGAACTTTGGGGATTTAGCTTCTTTGATGAAATCCTTTGGCTGGAAGGTAGTTTGAAGCTTACGCGAAACTCCAGACTCAGCATCATCCGCTTCGGAATCCAAACTCGGCTGGGAGCTTGTATCCTCATTCATTACAGCCTCTGGAACATCGGCGACAGTTGTTACAGGTTCGATGCCATTTCCTGACAAATTTTCAGCGCTCGTGTCGGTCTCCGGTGTCGCTATGGCCGAAGCGACATTGCGAATACTTGAAATTTCATGAGAAACAGTTGTAACGGCAGTTATATCGGATTTGGAAGATGGCAGCTCGTTCTTATCCTCCGAGTTCGGCGAACTCTCCTCGTTCGTAGAAACAATCTTCGGTGCCTTTCCAGTGATGACAGAGTCCAGCAGAGGAGCATTAGACTCTCCTGCCGTAACCACGACTGTAGGTTCCGTGGTACAGTCTTTTACCCATGACTCCATTTCAACCTCATGAGTAGACTGACTGGACAGAGCGTCGTCATCCACCGAACCATTGACCATACCATCTCCGTTCTCGCTGCGTCTCGCCGTAGGTCCGGGTTCCCTCGTAGACACAACCAATATATTTTTTTCAATCGCTCGCATGAACTTATCAACACGATTGTACTCTTTTCGCGGTGAAGTAAGCAATTCGCATATTCGTTGTACGGTGAACGGTGCATTGGCAAAAGAGTCTAGGAGCTCGAGGAGTGCACACTTCATGATATCATAATTGAACTGCTCAACGTTTGGACAGGGTGCGAGCTCTAGACTTGGACAGCTTTCGTAAAAGTCGGTCATCACGCGTGTCAATTTTTCACGAAAAAGAGGTTTGACGAGCGACCACTGATAAACCGGGTCACCAGTTTTCGCGACCCAACATAGGTACTCCTCGAGCTCGCGTGGTATCTCCGAAGGACGCATCTTCTGAAATTCATCGAGTGCCTGAAGCACTTCCTCGGGATTTTCCATTATTTATATTTCGCACTAGAGAATCACAAAAATTTGAGTCAGGATATATGTTTGTTACTTGTCGAAAGCAAGCAGGTGTAGTAATAATGATATCGTCCTCGTTGCCTCTCCTGCCGTCACACCGCCTGCCACCGCCCGCCAAATCGAAAACTGCGAACCTGCTGTTCCGTGGAATCGACGTATTATCTCTCGGTGTGCACGAGCTCTCGCGTAAGCGAGAGATAATCTCTGGGCCGCGAGTAACTTCCCGTGTGTACAACACGCGAATACAACAAGAGAGTTTAACGCAGTGTTGCTGCTGCTGCACAACGGACAGACGGGATCTAACACGCAACTCACACACATACGCAAACACATAGACGACACACCAGGGATTCAGGCGGCCAAACAGAAAATCGGCGGGTCGCGGGTAGTGCAGAGTCCCGTGCGATAGAAAGAGACCGATAAAAGTGGGAGAAAAAAGCGTCATACAAGACCGTCACCTTCTCCATGGCTGCCAACTTTGCGTAGCTAATCGCGCGTTGCAACAGCCGGCAACGCACACATTCACATCAATGCTCGATACATGTGCGAATTCGAGCAATCTAGATAGCACGGCAAAGAGCACTTGGATAGAAATACTTGAATGTCCACTGATGTATTAGCCAAAATTGTTAACATTTACAGATTGTCCGACTTGACGGAATTGGGTTATATACAAACATTGCGACAGACTTCACGGGCTTCTCAAGGGCGGAACAAGGACGGAGAATTACGTTTTCCTCGCTCTGTTTTTATTTGCTAATTATGTTCTACTATCTACACGTTATGCGACGTACGATTGATGAACTTTTCTGACCACCTATATGTTTAACAGGTTTCGCCTACGGAATTGGAGTCTATTTTGATAGAAATACCGGGTGTTATCGACTGCGCTGTTGTTGGGACTCGGGACGACGCAGCCGGAGAACTGCCGAGGGCTTTTATAGTCAAAGCATCCAATTCCAATTTGACCGTAGACGTTATCAAAAGTCACGTTGAACCGAAAGTATGTACAGCTAGTTTGATGCATTGCATTTTTAGAACGTCGCAATAACGAGAAAAAAAAAAAACAAAATTTGCACATTGCTTCCTCAATTCTATCTAATATCTGATCGAGAAACGCAATAGCGTCTTAACGCCAAGTATAAAAATAAATGTTTAATCCTGCAAAATATTAAATACTTTACGCTCATTGGTTTCTCATTATTTGTCAACTTTTACTAAATCACTTCCATGAGGAAAGTTGTTGATCGATATTGACTTTTTTATAGAGAAAACTTTGTAAAGGGTGGAATATAATAAGAAAGCAATGGATAAGTTTCTACTTTGTGGGATTGTTTAAACACTTTGTCGAGCATCTCATCAAAATTTCGATAATTCAAAATTTTATAGACAGAGGGTCGTTGTAATAACTTCTCTTAGAATTGGAACAAATCTCAGTAAATTTCATTACATTTTTAAGCCTACACAGTTTTGTCATCATATTCGATCGTAGTAATCCTTTTGGTTTAAACCAGGGGTCTCCAAACTTTCCAGCCTTAGGGCCATACTGATTACTCCAGTAAGTTCCGAAGGCCAAAACCATATTATCATTGTTGCCGGTGGTAAAAAGTGAAATAGTCCAAAATCTGTCCGCGGGCCGAATGTGGCCCGCGGGCCGTAGTTTGGAGACCCCTGGTTTAAACTATTGCACCTAATTTTGGCTCGATAGCTGAACATTCTATCAACTTAGTAACTTTATAGTTATCTTGACTAATTAAAAAAAAAATTGTTAAATCTTGAAAATAAAACTGTGCGATCGATTCTCACTAAATTAAATAACAAAGTCTCTCTGTATTTCCTGCATAGTATATTTCTGCAAAACTGGTTAGCCCGACTGGTAAAAAAAATTGTGAGAGAAGCTAATATTGTGAAAAAACTTTTTTAACTAAATTGAAAAACTCGTTAAATCTTATCTAATGCAAGGATTTTGCCGAATATTGGAACAAACTACTTGCGTGATGAATTTTAGCTTGATACCTCAGGTTATTCTGCAGTTACAAAAGTTTTCATTTTTCAACATTAATACCATACGCATGGACAATTTTTTTTCTAAATGCGATTCTGAATAAATCGAAACTCTCGAACAGAAAATATTCTATCAAAACGAAGCTTCCGCTGTGAGGAAGCAAAAAAAAAAAGAAATATTTCCTTTATTCCATAATCGATCTTACAATTGGCCAAGAGAATTCTCAAGGAATCAATTTTTTTCAGTTTAGCACTCATTTGACCAGTGCTACCTTAACTCAAGCGATTGATTCAGATTCTTTTTTTAAAATTTCCTTCGCCAATTGCAACGACAGTCGCGAATTTAAAGAAACATTAATTTTTTTAAAAGTTGCACTGTTGCTATAGAAGTGCGATCAGTAGACGCTGCAGGGTATCGACGTAAAAAGTTTAAAAAATGAAGATAAATGTATGAAGATGAGTTTCTTTAAAGCTATCGCTACTCTTACTTTTCCCGACGTTAGAGCTTTCTCAGCCATTTTTAAATTGCTGCTTTCATTTTTTAATGAAAAAACTGTTGCGGATGGAAAATATAATTCTCCGAACTGGTGCTATCTTCTTCAACAAATTCTAATTTACTTTGCAGGTCGCACGTTACAAGAGGTTGGAAGGAGGCGTAAAATTCATCGACGCTATACCGAGGAATCCGTCCGGCAAGATAATGCGTCACTTACTGAAATCAATGAACGTGTAAATGCATTTTCGTTACGATCATCAATGATAATTCTTTGGTTTAAATATATTTCTTAAAGAAACAAGAGATCCTTTTTCTTTTCATTTTGCTTGCAGAGATCCAAGTTGATATATTTCACGTTTTTTGAACTTTGATTAGACAATTGATAAGATTGTTATAACATGTTAATATAGAAACAGTAATAATAGTAGAGTAAGACTACGTATGTATATCTGTATATATTTATATATATTCATGACTGTTTTGTATTATTATTATTATTATTATTATTATTATTATTATTATTTAAATAACACGACGAGAGTAGTATGCAACCGATATAATCACGCATTCGAAAGTTACAAGAGATCTCGTTAATATTTCAGTCTTTTCGATAATGTGAGGAGTGAATTATATCATCTCTTGTGTATTTATCGTTGATTCGCAAGGTCAACGGACATTCGTGTCTTTGTGGGGCCGGTTATTGCGAATGAATTTTAAAAATTCATAAATTTTCTTTTATCTAATACACAATTTTGTGTTTTTTTTTTTTGTGTTTACTTATCATGAAATATCGATAACACTTTCGTATGCGCATTACATCCGGTGATGCTGAATTAACATGATCTTTAAGAAAAAACAAAAATAAATAAATATAAAATTCCACCGCAATCATTCACAATGATTCCGTTTATCGAAACAAAAATCTCCCGTAAAAGACGAAAGAAGAAAATTCATCGCTATACAGTGTATATAATAGAGGTCATCCTTATGTAGTATGGCCAAAGATTTAACAATAGTTGTACTTGGAAAATTGAAAAAAAAAAAAAGTACAAGGCCTTACGTGGCATGTGTTTTACAGGGAATCACTTTGTAATGGCAAAGACTTAGAAATATATCCCGCGAATGGAAACTGCAAGAATAGCGGTTACCGTTCATTTGTAGTTTTTTTTTTTTTTTTTTCTACACTACTTTCGACGTGAAATCACGTTTTCGATTAACGAATGGTACATCGACACGTCGGGAAACCGCGACCGATATACAAAATACAAAACTCAATTGAAAACTCAAAACCCAAAACTCTTTGACAGGCACTTGCGCTCAACAATCCTGTTAATTGCACGGATTATATATTTTTTTTCTGTGGCGTGAGCAATATTAACTATTAAAAAAAAAAAAAAAAACAACATCTCTATTCGTGTTAACTTCCATATTCAACACGAATAATAAATAGAAACGAGATATAGTAAGGAGAGAGTGAATATGGAGAAGCCACTTTATCGTTTTTCGTTTTTTGTTTGTTTGTTTGTTTGTTTTTGATCTGGAGTTTATGGCAAAACTGCGCGCTGCACACTACGAGACATAACACGATCAGACAAAAACATCTTTGTGCTCAAGAAGAAAAGAAAAGTGGAATTAACAAACATCGATTAAAATTGTTGTCTCCAAGATCTCGAGATTTTTACCTAAACAGATCTTAATTTTTTTCCTTATTAACTATCCAGTGAATCTATAGCGTTCCTTATCATCTAATAATGTGTTTATGAAGTCGAAGTTTATATTACCGATTGGCGAAGTTCAACGTTGCCTCTCGGTTTTTTTTTTTTTTTTCACACGCTTAAAGATTTTGATTAATTACACGTCGACCACCATCTTCTTGTGAATGTCCGTATTGCCGACCACCTGAAAAAAAAAAACATCACTCTTTCGTTAGAATTTACACTTTGAATATTCCAGATGCTCATGAGAAAACAAAAATCAAAGTAGAAAGTAAAACTTGAGATTTTTTGGATACATTTTTACATGTTTGAAATCCAGATAATTTGATTATTGAAAATAACTAGAACGATAAACTTATTAAGGGGTTGGGGGTCTATCGATTTCAGTTCATTTATCGGTAAAAAAAATCATAAATTCCCCACGATTGATTGTTCATAAGGATGTTCTGATTATATTGAAAAATCCCCAGGTGCGAATTTAAAGAATTGTAGAAAGAGTTGAATTAAAAAAAAAATTGAAAATAACACAATAATCGATCTTGTACAATTATTTATAATTCCACAAATCCAAATATATATTCGGATCGAGGGATTTTGTTAACCTTATACGAACAATCATTAGAGGGAAAATTTTGTTACCATTTTAGTTATCGTTAAAAAATGTAAATAAAACATTTTTTTAACTGTAATCGGTAGATCCCTCCCTTAAAACTTTCCTACTTTCACTCGTTGTGCCAATTATTGTTTTATACGTCAGTTTTATTATTTAAAATATTAACAATAACGAGAAACACAATAATTAACCTCTACAAATGAAACAGTATTCGTCTTATTATTTAATTTTATTAATAATGATGATAAATAAAAAAATTTCTTTCAGCAGGAGGCCCTCCCCCTCGTTCTTCTTGACGAAGCAGATGTTTTTGCCAAATACTTACAGAACAAAATTCTTCAAAACTTATTTTACCATCTTCGTCCTTGTCCGCGAATAGTATTGTCTTGTCGACGATTTGCTGCAATTGTGTATCCTTAAGATTGTTCCCTACCATCATTTTTAGAACTTGAAAGAGTTCTCCGTTGCTTATGAAACCGTCGTTATCCATATCGTAAATTCTAAATGCGAATCTCAATTTACTCTCCTTGTCACCCTGAGCAGAAGACTATTCAATTAATTGATATTTTCTTGTACTACAAAATTGTTTAGCGCTTGTTCTCGAATTAATTACCTTGACGCTGAATTGCGATACACCCTGAATGAATTCCTTGAAGTCCACTTCGCCGTTGCCATCCGCGTCGAAGATGTCTATCACTCGTTGCACCAGCGGGTTCTGTTGTAGCTCGGGCAGCGACATGAACTCGTCGATGCTTAATGCGCCGCTGTTGTCCAAATCTAATTTCCTAAATCTCTTACCCAACCTCCTGATCTCGTCCGCGTCGACTTAATATTGGCAATAAAAAAATTATTTAATTACATCCAAGTAGAAAAAAATTGTTACTCAATTGTGTACAAAACGAAAATAGGTTAAATGCGATTTAAATGATTTTACTTACAGTTCGAACATAGTTCCATGGGTAGCGAGCTTTCGTTTCCCTGAAAAAAAAAAAAATAATAATAAATGAAAAAAATTAAAGTTACACTGAATACATTAGTTGTTTTATACGAGCAGAGGACGTATCGGAAAAAACAAAATCCCATCGAAAATTTGTCTTTTCTCCGTCGCGCGCTTATCAATGTCGTGACGTTGAAATCCAAGATTTTGCGATTAAACAAATGTAACTAGTGTTATCGAAGACTTTTGTTACCATTTTGGGTAGATATGTTGCCCGTTTATCTGATGATATTTGTGGAAAACGTCAAATTGATCAGCGGAGCAGCAGGTATCCCAATGGCTGAACCACCGTTCGCTGATGTGTTTTTGCCAGAGCGCTTGCGTGCCGTAAATGGTAAGGCTGGATCCCTGCTACAGGCGCTTTTGCGCCACGATTTTTGTGAGTAGAAGCGAGAGAGAAAAATGCACCCTCTTGCTTGTTTCTCTCTCTCTCTCTCTCTCTCTCTCTCTCTCTCTCTCTCTCTCTCTCTCTTTGTTCTACTCGCAGGCGCAAAAGCGCTGTGCGCAACAACAACGAGAGTTCAGGGTGTTTCTCTTTTCGTGTGTAAGGTGATTGCTGTACCGACTAAGCTGCTATGAGTGCGAGCGAGATAGCACAATCGGCGATTGCGAAGTTGCGAGAGAGACCAATAGAAATATATAGCACATCGTCTGTCTCTCTCGGATCACGCGGATTTCTCCGCTACTATTAATCTGTCGGATAAAAAATGACAACGCTAAACTGTAGGAATTGTAAAAGGCAGTTTACCGTTCTCCTATTTTATTCGAAAGATCAATCGTGACAGAGCAACGTGCATTTCAGTTTTTGTTATTGACCGAGGGGTAACACATCGTCTTAAGGGGGAGGCTTAACCCCTCGGTGAGTAACATGATCTGCAAAGCGAATATTGACAATTTTATGGCCGTTATCGTGGCTCACCTTGAGGGGATGCTGGAGTAGATTTTTTTACCGACTTTGGTCGGTAAGAATATAGGATACTTCGTAGTATACACTGTGCATCGTCTATATGCTGCGGATATGCTTAAAATTTTACAGGACTCTCGTGTGAACAAAAACGCTTCGACGTCCGGTCAAATTTCGGTTGAAAACGTGCAAAAAATGATAATAATCGTATATCACTGACCTTTAAAAATACAATATGGCCGCACGAAATGTCAACAACATTAGTTTTGTAGGATATAAACATTTCTGGAACTCACATACGTCAAACCGGACCGGATTCCGATTTTTTGAAGTTTTCTAAACATTTCAATATCGTCAAGAAGTCAATCACTCAAAAGAATTTAACGCAGATTGTATATCGCTTTCGCGTAGTCTGTCTCTTTACTCGTTGCCGTAAGCAGCCAGACTACGTTAAAGCGGCCGTATACACTACGTTAATTTCTTATGTGCGATCGACTTTTTAACGACATTGAAACGATTGGAAAACCTCAAAAAATCGACGTCCGGTCCGGTTTGACGTATGAGAGTGACAGAAAGGTTTATATCTTACAAAACTGATGTTGTTGACATTTCGAGCGGCCATATCATTTTTTTACGTTTTCAATCGAAATTCGACCGGACGTCGAAACGATCACGTTCATATTAAAATCTTGTACAATGTGAGACATATACGTAGACTCCAAGATAGCGTATTTTTACCGACCAATGTCGTTGGTAAAAAAATCCACTCCACTATCCTCTTAAGCCGATACACCCCTTTGCCCTTGTTAGTTATGAACCCAATTGGTATCGAAACAACGGATGTTTACCTATTTTTTCAAAGTTGTCGCATGTTTCTGGATTAATTAGGTTAATGTGCGTAACGGATAGACGAAGAGAAACCTAATTTGCTTTTATGCGAAAACTTCCGGCACCCTCAAAAAATAGGTAAACAGTTTTAGCAGGTTTTAGGTACCGGACTGCGGTATATGTCACATATAATTATTAAGGTGATGATGTGTTACCCCTCGGTCGGTAACAAAAACGGTAATCCGAATATCTTTGTCACGGTTGATCTGACGGATAAAAGCTGAGAACGCAGAGCCCTGTGAACGTTGTCCTTGATTACCCTCCGTCTAACAATTATTCAGGGCGACGTTCTCGTCTTTTATCCGACTGATCTACCATCGCCGAATAATGAGGGATTTCAACATTAGTTCCATCTCTCTTGCACCCATACATGTTCTATATCATGTTAAAAGTCATTCGGCGAGTCGGTTGACGGCTGAGGGGTGCTGAGGGGGACGTGTGTATTTATTTTCCCAGCAACCCGTGGATATGTCGTGACATACAGATTTACCCGACAAATCGAAGCTTGACTTTAATTTTCCTGAAGTCTCGTATCCTCGCGAAAATTGTTTAAAAATCTTCGATCTGCTACCTAACTTTCGCACACTCTCGTTCTCGTATTTCCATTGGTTCGTCGACGTCTTGTCTTCTCGGTAGCTAATTTATCAGCTCTCATCATATGAGGATTTAACTACGCTCTCGACGTCATTATTGTCTGTCATTTGACAGTAGGTTGTTAGTGCGTGGTGGCCCACACGTTATCAATATACGAGTGGCCTGGTCAGTTTGCCAGTTTAGATTAATCCTTTGGCTCACAAGGGGTTCAAACAAATTGCAGGAAGACGATAGGTTAGAGTTGGTCCTCTCGATCACAAGCGCGGAACAAATTGACGTTTTAGTGCAGTTTTCTCGACGTCGAATACAACAAGATGACTTCGTGTCTCGATAATATTCAGATGTCATCGTGCGTGTGGTTCCAGGACGGCGAAAAACGAAATGCGTTGATGTCTATGCTCGCAGGAACCCTGGTAAGATTTATTTACAAATATTAATTTAGTTTGCAATTGTCGAGTGAAATTTTTCTTTTAATTATCAAAATATTTGTGCGTTCAGTTTTTTACAGGCTGGTGGTTCATCATAGATGCTCACGCTAAATATCCGAGTGAAATGTACAATACTTATCATCTCTGCGGTGTCTTTGGAACGATATCACTGTTTATGTAAGCATTGGCCGTTCTTGGCATCTCTCGTTATGAAACACCTGCTCATTTGCTGGTTATTCTTGCAGGGTCAATTCAGTATCGAATGAACAGATCAGAGGAGTCGATTTTGACGGGGGTTGCTTGGGTGGTAGAGGCGCCATATCGTGGCTGTTTGTGGGATTCGTCATGGGATTTTCCGCTGTCATTGCAGCTTGCTGGATCTTGTTTGCAGATTTCGTTACGGCGGGTGAGCTATTTCGAGAAACTTTTTTATTCTAGAGATTATTTGAAGGCCTTGCCTATCGGCACCTAAAATTGGATCTAATAGCCACAAAAAAGTTTGAAGATTCAAATTTTGCGCAAGTTTATTAGTTTGTTCGCTAAAGTTTTATTTTCTGTATGAATTTAATATTTTATGTATCTTTTATATTTTGTATTAATTTATTACTTGGTTTACCGAAGGAGAATATTAGACGATAAAATTGAGAGCTCCGTTTCATATTTTCCATGAATTTGTAACTTTATTTACTAAAACAGAATATTAGATGATCGTATTGAGAAAATTATTTAATATCTTGCATGAATCTATTACTCGGTTTACTAAAGCAGAATATTTATTATTCTTGATGGAACGGTTGATGACCGTTTAATATTTTTAGTGAATTTATTACTTTGTGTACTTAAATGGAAATATTTCATTAAACTGAAAAAAATATCACACTAAAATGGAATATTTCCATGTTAATTTATTTATTCTTATAGTTCTATTTATGTCTTTCTCATATACATAAAATTTATTTATTACAATTCTATTATTGCGTTCTGTTTGATTAAAAATATCGTTTTGTAGTCAAATGAATAAAAAATGAAAAAAAAAAAACGTTTATCGGACAAAATAAAACACAAAATTAGACGAAGTCATTTTTTATTGTTGCTCTAACTTTTTTTCTATGAGTTACTTTTCTGTTTATTTTTTATTCTCGAATGTTTTCCTTTGACTCTCTAGTTATATTCGATACATTTTATATTTTATTTTACTTTCGAGTTTTCTGTTTCTGTTATAATTTTAAAAAAAATATTTTTATCAATTGATTAAAGAAATAAGTAAATGATTTTCAGATGCTGAACATCACTGGCCAGGTGTTGGAATCTTTCTTCAAAACATCTTTATATTCCTGGGTTCTCTGATCTACAAATTTGGCAGATCCGAAGAATAGTGGGGCTGAATGCTGTATCTCTGGTTCTCTATTGTATTTATTTCACTTAATCCCTTAAACGTCTATGTATGAATATTTATGCATATATTTGTCGATATATTCGTGAGTGACGCTCAAGGGAATTGAGAACAAAGAAATACCGGTGAACGCAATTTGTTTTTCTACTCATATTAAAAAAAAAAAAAAAACAAGAAATTGACTGATTACGAAACAGATTGCTCGAATAAAGCAATGAAAAATATACTATTGAGCAAGAGTAGGGTAGCCATAGCATTTACAAATTCTTCGTAACGAAAGTTTACTGTGAGTTGACATAAATTTTCACGTCGTATCTAAGAAGGAATAAATTACTATCAATATTAACGATAACGTAGAAAATAAATGAAAGAAGAAAAAAACTGAACTACACGCCTCTGGCCTTTACAATTATTTATTATTGTCGACTCTTTCTATAATATACTCGCGTACACGTAACAATATTAATCGTAATACTATCAGCTATCTAATACGTATAAAGTACACAATAAATACAATGTTTATATACAAAAGAAAAAAGTTGAAGCGTTATCGTTATTCTGAGCGATAAACGCGCACCCTAAAAATTCGCAGATAACGCGAAAGGGAGTTCACAGTCTTCGTGGATCATTCGAGAAGTACAAATTGCAGTCTAATCGAGGACCTTCCCGAATTTAAGTTCTTCTTCAATTTACGTGAAACAGTGATAGTTCCACTAAATAAAGATCGTGACTATCGTTCAGCATCATAAAATTATGCCGTCGCAGCCGCCAAGCGTTTATATATTCATTTTCTCGCATTTTTATCTACAGCTCGCTCGTTTTATCAGTACGGAGGATTCGGCGAGTTTCTCTGAAAGTTGCTCTGTTGATTCTGATTCTGTTGAACCGGTCCAGCTGCTGACCATCCCGGGGGCGGAACTTTACCGTAAGTTCCTCTAGTCGAGCCCTGATAACTGCTGTAGGACGAGTCGTCGCTGCGGGCTATGTGGCCGTATGTGCTTTCGGGCCTTCTAGGATTCTGAACGCTTTCGGGGCTCGTCGCGAGCGGTCCATTTTGATTCTGATGCTGCTGTTGCTGCTGTTGTTGCTGCTGCTGCTGCTGTTGTTGCTGCTGTTGCTGTTGTCGCTGCTGTTGCTGCTGCTGTTTCTGCTGATGAGAACCGACAGGGCCTTGGCCTCCTTGTCCTCCCTGCACCCCGGTGACTGGACCATTCTGCGAGCTCGGTGTAGGCGCCGGTGCTCGCCCGTAAATACCGTTGCCGGTAGTCGCTCCATAAATTCCATTTTCCCGAGTGCTCACGCTCGTCGACATTCCTCTGATACCATAAATACTCTGCGTACATTGAGCCAATTGATTCTGCATATTTTGATTGGTGCTGTTGTGGTTCTGAGACTGCGTCTGGGGGCCGTGAGGTCCGGCGCCCAGAGGCGGAGGAACTTGAGTCGGTTGAAGAGGCTCTCGATTCACTGCGCTCGGCAGTGTGTTCTGGCCGATTCGCATTGGATATAGACTCTGCGCTGGCACGAGAGGTCCCGGCTTAGGCACCACAAAGGCGTCCCGAGGACCTGACGTTGATTTCGAGTAGACGCTCTGCGATCTGTTGAGATTTGCTCTCGTGAGCGGCGGTGATTTGCAGTAGAGTGACTTGGTGCCACCGTAGATCGATTCGACACGTTCGATGGCCGTCGGGGGTGGAGAATAAATCGATGAAGAGGCTCCTGTAACAGCCCTGTAGGTCGCGTATCCTCCGGGGAACTTTGGACCCGTTGGCTTGTCGAGATCATCGTAAGTATCTTCGTCCGATCGAATCGATAGATTGTCGCCATCGTCCGTGTCATGGGAATCTCGCGGACGCTTCGGACTCAACACATACTGGTGAATCAGGGCGGCTAAAGCTCCACCCGATATCGGTCCTACCCAGTACACCCAATGACAATCCCAGCGATTTTTCAGGAATGCCCAGCCCAAAGCCCTCGCTGGATTTAGGAATGGACTCTGAAAAAATTCAATAAATATTAATATTTCATTTTTGTAATGGAATACAATTTTTTTAAAGGCTTCCCTATGAAGTCAGTGACTTGGTCGTATCGAAGGTTTTATTCTATTTCTGATTGACTAATGTTGAACTTTATGCTTTAGCTCTTTGCTAAGTAATTTCAGTTATGCGTTTAGTGAAAAAAGAAAAGAAAATAAAAAAATTGTTTTTTTTTGTTCTTACATTTCAACAGAGTTTTTGGGATTTCGACAAAAACTTTATTTAATTCGTAATTACCAGGATATTTCCGATCGAATTGGATTTAAGTTGATTTATTTGCTGCACCAAATATTAGATGCACTCTTAAATTTGAAATATGACAAATTGTGTGCCCAACCTTGCTATTTCCAAATCTTAATCCTGCTAAATGATTTTATTTTACGAGAAATCTTCACGCAATAATAAAGAATTTAACAGGACCTCTGTCTCGACATTTCAATTGGACACTCACCACTATTTGCGATAAGAAAACTCAGATAATAAAGTCGTTATTTGTACATCATATTGTAAGGATTCCAACGCGATCATGAACGAGTAATTTCAGTTATGCGTTTAGTGAAAAAAGAAAAGAAAATAAAAAGATTGTTTTTCTGTTCTTACATTTCAACAGAGTTTTTGGGATTTCGACAAAAACTTTATTTAATTCGTAATTACCAGGATATTTCCGATCGAATAGGATTTAAGTTGATTAATTTGCTTCACCAAATATCAGATGTACTCTTAAATTTGAAATATGACAAATTGTGTGCCCAACCTTGCTATTTCCAAATCTCAATCCTGCTAAATGATTTTATTTTACGAGAAATCTTCACGCAAAAATAGAGAATTTAACAGGACCTCTGTCTCGACATTTCAATTGGACACTCACCACCATTTACGATAAGAAAACTTAGATAATAAAGTCGTTACTTGTACATCGTATTGTAAGGATTCCAACGCGATAATGAAAAAAGGGATTTGCCGAATATCTCATACAGACATGTAGTTATCGTCGCGAGGGATACGTCAAATTTACATTGATAAGTCTCGACAGCTGATAAAAAATGGATTGACAACCTTAAATAACTTATCTTTATTGAATAATCTAAATAGGATAAATTTAAATATCTGCCGCGACTTTATCGGTCGAACAAATTTTCGAATGTCTACAACTTTCGTTTTAATATATTTTTTTAACGCTTTAATTAACGAAACGTCATTAAACGATGATGCAGCTGGTCGTCCTTGATTATTTACATCTTTAAGAGGCCTCGCGGTTGTCACACTCGGTCACGATTGGCCAACATTTATCTTTACTGCCATTTTTTAATTATCCATCCGATGGTAACGAAATTTTTTTAAAAAAATAATAACATTAATATATGAAATGGCAACGTGTTCTAAAAAATTAAATATTCGAAAAAAAAGACTAAAAGAATAATCATTTTTGTTTCCTTTTCCGTGAATAGACTTTAGAGAAAAAAAAATGATCAAAAATCGATTGTCCGCATTAAAAACCCTAAAAATTGAGTTTTAGATAATGAACGATTAATAAAATATCATCTCCATTGAAAACAATGAGAAATGTATATAATTTCAAACTTTCTACATCGATGTAATTATAGATAAAAATTAAATAAATTATATTACCGTTATACGATATGCAGCAAGAAACGATCAGGACAAGTATGAGTCGAGAGAAACGAATGTTCGCATTATTTTAACAATTTTTATTCATCCTTTCGTAGCAGCTGAACTACGGGGTCAGAGAACATCCGGTCGACGATTATAATGGGGTTTAAAGAAGCCTGCAAAACGAGATCATACGGGGGAGGATGAAGCGAGAAGCAACCCGAGTGGTACCCATCGTCCTGTCGTCTCCGTTTCTTTTTATTTCAATTTTAAGCTCTGCGCATTGTGAAGGTATACGGTGTGTCGGTCGAGCAGATGGAGCAGGTGGGTTCGTGGACCGGACGAGCGCGTTCCCAATAAAAACGGCAGGTGTTACTCGCGGTGTACCGAAAATGCAGGGACGTAGAATTCCTCGTTGATCCAAAGACTCGCTACGAGAATCGTGCACTTGTCTTGCTCTCATTTGATGTAGAAATAAAAAAAAATTTTTAAACATATAATTACCGAAACGAGAGTGGCCGCTGTGTATGCGGCAGCCAATACTCCAGCGGGTTTAGCAGAAATTGCAGAGGATAAATTCCTCGAGGAGTCCGAGGCGATATGAGCGAGAACAACGAGGATGGAGAGTGACATTTCGACGAGTAGTTTTTCTATGGGGCCTCCGAAGCGTCCGGAACTCGACATTATTTGTGTGGTAGTCGATGTGTTCGTGACTCTGTAACAAAAGAAAAAAAAAGAAAAAGGGAAGAGTTAATTAAAGTTTCATTATCTTGCAGCTTTTGATACGAATCATCGGGGAATATCAAATGCTTATTTATTATTTCAGGGCTCTCAGTAAGAAAGAGAGTTTACAATCTAACTACGATGACTGACTGCGATCCGGACACAGTCAATGGAATAAAAGATCTATCGATTTCTTTTTTTGAAATATGGAGGTCGCATATGGGACGCCTTATGGAATATTCGTGTGGTGCACGCGTCTATATACTTTATTATGTGGTTGTACCAAGAGTTGTGGCATGAGTTACAGGTTCGACGGTGATAATGTAATGTACCACGATTTTTCCCCATTGAGATCGAGAGTTTCGCTCCCCAGCGATTTATATTATATACATATATATATATATAGAGTACGAGCTGTGAAAGCTACCCCATAAAACGCGGTCCATCAACCCCCGTGCAGCATAACCACCGACAGGAAAAACCCCCTTGTGGCAAGTGGCTCCCTGCGGGCTATAATGTTTATATTAGCCGGTGCATCTCCTCGTCGCCTCGTCGTAGAATCTCATACTCGCTTACACTTTTTCTCACCCCTCGTGACGATCCCTGAACCGCAATACTCGAAACAAGACCCTGCCAATTTTCTCACAGCCCTCGATGTGTACAATCATACGGGGTCGCGAGTAAACGACCTTTCGCATTATATCTCACGTGTATATCATCCCTACGGTGGTTACTTCAGCACACCCATGGGTATACCAGATGCAAATAAGAATAAGACTCTCGATGTACATGACAAGTACCCGCATTTATTGTGATTATCAAATTTTCAGAGTTTTCTCGTTAATATACGTTCATTGGATTAAGATTGTTACAGCAGTTTACACTAAATGATTGAGGGATAAATATTAAATAAGATTGTAAACCTTCCTTTTACAAATCTTCAAAGTTTACTCGTTAACATGCGTTCATTGGATTAATATTGTTACAGCACTTGACAATAATCGATCGAGGGATAAATATTAAATAAGACTGCAAAGTAGAACTTTCCTTTGACAAATCTGCAGAGTTTTCTCGTTAATATGCGTTCATTGGATTAAGATTGTTACAGCAGTTTACACTAAATGATTGAGGGATAAATATTAAATAAGACTGCAAAGCAGAACTTTCCTTTGACAAATCTGCAGAGTTTTCTCGTTAATATGCGTTCATTGGATTAAGATTGTTACAGCAGTTTACACTAAATGATTGAGGGATAAATATTAAATAAGATTGTAAACCTTCCTTCTACAAATCTTCAAAGTTTTCTCGTTAACATGCGTTCATTAGATTAATATTGTTACAGCACTTGACAATAATCGATCGAGGGATAAATATTAAATAAGATTGCAAAGTAGAACTTTCCTTTGACAAATCTGCAGAGTTTTCTCGTTAATATGCGTTCATTGGATTAAGATTGTTACATCATTTTACACTAGCGGGTTGAGGGATAATAATTAAATTAAATTCCAAAGTAGAAACTTCCAAATTGCTTCATAATTTTTTTTTACAATTTTTACGAAACGTTCTCTCTGAAGAAATATATTTATTAATTTTTATTTATTCGTAGAGAAAACTCTGTGCAATGTGTAAAAAGTAAGAAAACTATTTGCAAGGTTTCACGTTGTAAAATTGTTTTTGTATTGTGTCTACATCAACTTTGCTTTTTAACTTCAAATTTACGAAAGTAACAACAATCGGATATTTATTTCTAAACTTTTTTCGATGTTTAAGATCATTTTGAGTATCCTCATGTAAAAATGTGAATTTATTTTGTCACGATAACGAAATTTCATGTATGAAGAAGCAAAATGTCTTTTATTAACTTTTATATACGAGTCGACAGTATTGTGTCATGATCTGTATTTCAAAATACTTTTAGCGTAGAAAAATAATACAAATCATTTTAAAATCACTGATTTATGTCAACTTTTGAGAATGCCTCATTTTGTTTGTTTAAAGATGCCGTATCAAATATCAGGGCTAAACTTTGTATAGAATTCTACGATAAGAAGACATATCAAGAGCCGCGTTAAATAAAAATATTGATTTTACTCGATACGCTGAAAAAGAAATATTTTATTCTTGAAAAATGATTTCCAACAGACAATCGTTATTAGCAAATCGATCAAATATCTTTAAAGATATTAAACAAGTTATTAACAATAAAAATTGATCTGACGATGTGAATTGTTATCCAAATATTCTCACGATGGTTAATGTTTATCATTTAATCATTTATGTCAAGTCGCTTCAACAATATAAGTTATAGCAATCATGTACAATACAAAAAAAAGGGAAAGTAGATATTCTCGGTGCAAATTAACAGTGTTTAGAGATTGTTAATGTCAAATGTCAATCACTGTACATGTTAATGCTTGTAAATAAATTTAGGTTCCCTTCACACTTTTTTTCGTATTGTTTAAGCAATGAGAGACAATTGTAATTGACTCTGCTCGCGTTACACTAAGAATTTCACGCGTTCTATCATGATATGTACGATCGTAAGTTGATCATTAAAGCTATTGAACGTACATTTTCATTTTTCGTAATGATTTGAATGTGCGTAACATTTGAGTGTTCTATTTGAAATCTAATCATCGCTCTCATTTCTTATTCTTTTCATTTAGAGTTTTCTCATAAGCACTGTCAGTAATATCATAAATCCTGGAGAGGCGGATATTGATCCATCCATTCTTCCACTTATTCTTAATTGTGTGCATCATCAGGTTTTAATATTCTGAGTTAGATATCGATGTATTACGTGATTCCTCGTTTGCATTCATTGCGGTTGCCACCTTTGCTGCAATGTCTGCTAGTTCATTCTCAGATGTTTAATCTGTAATTAGTAGGATCTGTGTTTTGGCCTTGTCGCAAATACATATTCATTACTCTAACTCGAGCAACGATCTACGCTTCTACTTCTAAAGTAGTACTATACGTATAACACTGATCTCTTCCCGTCCCCCTCTTCCAGATTAATCTGGCCTTAAAGACCCTTTACGAAGGGTGGAGAACTCGCTAGACACCGTACTCTCTCGTTCATCTCTCGCTTCGGTATAGTTGTTCATGCAAATTTTACCTTTCAAAGGCACAGGTCACAGGGTCCATCGCTTGTGTATTACCACAGCGAATTAACGAGATCAGTAACGCAGATCACTCGATGCGAGAACACGATTGTCGGATCAAGCTATGAGAAAAAACCGAGTGGGAGCTCAGTCTCCACAAAATTGGGGATAAAAGCTTAAACTCGTAATTCCGATCCATCGATTTCACAATATTACCGGGTTTTTTCCTTCGATTCGTCTGTATTTTTTATCAGGAATCAGGACCACTGTATAAAAAATTATTCAATGTAGTATTTATATCATTCTGACAAAATAATACTGGCTTATGCTTTTCAAAAGACATCTAACGTATTCGTACAATAGTTGTACACAAATGTTACATACTAACTATTAATTAAAATTACTTTACATTTATTAATGACACGATTTCAATTATAAAAATCCTCCTGATACAATCGGCAAGGCCTACTCGACAGGAAATAGTTCAAGTTCTTTCAATTTTTTAGTGATATACTCGTATATGAATTCGAATAAAGTAAGTTGACTGTATCAGAATAGTTTGTATAATTCACATCGTGTAGAAAATAAAATGAAAATAAAGTTGACGAATCTACTATCATAAATAAAATATTTTCGAAATTTTGCAACTAATTCGCGAATTTTTTGAGATATCAAATGTCAATTATCAGATATTCAATAGGATTATTTTTAACTCCCGACAGATCCATGGTCAAACAGTTATACGTTTGGTAGATTTTTTTCTTATTGACATTTGGAAAAACGGTAAAACGTCTCTTGACAGATTTTGGCAATATAACGCTTCAGTGACTCGTAGCTTTGATTCTGGTTCTTTAATTTTTCACATTCGTTGGGTCTTCGCGATGAGAAGTGTCCTTGTAAAAAATGTTGCATATTCTTTTTCGTAAATATCGAATCGACTACGAATGTCGTTTTTTGAAACCATTTAATCAGCTAAGCGGTTACGAGTTACCGATATCTCATGCCAGAGGGCTATGCAACTAATTGTACGATCTCATTCATTTTTTTAACTGAAAGGAGAAGCTTGATAAAAACATTGGATCAACGAAAAACAGTTTAACCATAAATGATTATTAATTTATTATAGTTGAAAGATTCGTTTGTTATCGAGTGAGGAAATCTCCCGACTATAATGTGGAGATAATTTTGTTATTATTCCACTATTTTTCTTTTATCCAATTTGTGTATTAATCTTCTTTCTTTCAGTGCGAAATCTTTGAATTTTTGTTATTACGATTTATATGAAGATTTTACATCGGGGAATAACGAAATGCAAAATGTAAAACGACATTCGGAGCTGTTTCCGAGCGCTTCGATGCTCCCGCCATTGTGTAAAGAACTTCATACGTTTGTACCTGTCAATTGCGACGATAATATAACAATTTCACGTGAGAAAAGTACGAAATGCAAAATGTTAAATCTCCGGTTACATTGGCTATGGGATTTAATGCTATTTTTATGAGCCCAGATGTTTGTACGGACTCGAAAACGAATATGTTCGTTTATTTTTCTCGGTGCCGTTTTACGATAAGGACTCACGAAATACGGAATTTGATGTAATATCAGAACGACTTTGTGGATTAATTTTGAGGGATATACGCAATCGCCAGCTGCACGACATTTATATTCGTTTGTTCCTGGCTCGTGCTACTGAAAATTGATGATAAAGAGATCAGAAAATCAATGAATATTATAATATATAATTATTTTAAAGAGCAGACAATATTATTTCGTCAGAATATTATTTTGAATGATTTTCCATCGAGAGGTGCACTCACCCTCTGCTTTTGAGTGATCTATTTTTAGAGGGTCTTTCAACCTGGAGGAGAGCCGGCAGTCAACATCGCTGAGACGTTCTTTTCCTCGTTCTACATTCTCCCCTGTGAAGCATACACTCTTGTAACAAAAAAGCGTCTCTTTACTTTCCAGCGTTCGATACTCTTTAGCGCAGAAAGGGGAGAATAAAAAAAAAAACGATACGAACGAGGGAGAGACGCATGAGCGATAAAAGTGACAAGCGGGCATCTCCATTACTCATCTCGCAGTGCTGTAATAGTGGCACAGAAGTTTAATCTTGCACAGAACCAGAGCACTTGACTCGAGTGGATTCGGGCGTTGCATTTGCGAGCGGTACGAACAGGAAAACGAAGCGAGAGGTCCGGGCGGTACGTCGTCGCGCAACCTGTGCTCTATTTTTGCAATTCACACGAGGGTTCGTCCGTGAAAGAGAAAGCGAACTAAAAATCCACCCCCTCGGATATTCGAGCGATACGTTTTAAATAAATTTCGACTCGAGTGTCCGTCGGGGTTTGAGGCGAACCAAGCGCCCTTCGATTCAGTTTAACGAGCTATTGATACACCCTTCCGACTTGCGGGGGTTCGCACAGTGCACTCGCCTATGCGATCCGGTCGTTCCCCTCTCAACATCGCCGTTCGGCGCTTGTCCCTTTGATAAAATCCACGATCGGCATCGACGAGAAACGTGGATTTAAAAAAAAAAAAATTGTCATTTTTTAAACAGCCAGGAAATTGAAACGTGCGATGGGTGTTTATTGCAGGCTTTTAAAAAGCTTCGCGTCCGGTTATTAATCAAAAAGAGCTTTAACGTCTGTTCAATGAGCCACGAAACAAAATTTTACAACGTCACCCCTCGTCATACGGATAAGAAAAGAATTGGCGACACGCGTTTCAACGCGCTCATTTAACGAGGGTTGACATGGTCAAATTGACCTGATACCGTTGTTACTATAGTCGCTGTCACTACTACTCACGCTACTACTACTACCGTGCTCGATTGCCCGTCATTATAAAGTTACAGGGATCGCGAAAGCTGGGAAAATTTGGGGCAAGTGCAGGCAGCCAGAGGGGTTGCTATACCGCTACTCCTCGTTCTGCTTCTCGTTCAGCATACCGCCAATATCTTTGTGGGAAGTAGTCAGATGCTCAGAAATTAAGTTTACCGATCTGGAGCATTTGCTGACACGTGTATTAACATGGGTATTACTTACACCGTATATAGACGATGTGGTACTTGTCAATAACATGTGTCGAGTAATCCTAGTGGCTATTCAATTAATGTAGCTACAACAGTATTCACAAGTCGAATGATACATTAAAATTATTGATCTGCCACGATTTAATTTTCGTTAAATATATTTACCAAAACATAATATATCATTCCCCCCTCACATTAAAATATAATATATTCGGAAAATACATTTAGATTACATTAAAAAATATGTTATTTATCGTGAAAAAGTATATTTTTTATTTATATTTCATATATCTTGAAGGATGTGTCTAAAAATATATGTAATATAAAGAATTTATCGTTAAAAATATATTTTCGCACATACTTTTCATCGGAGTTATATTAAAATTTTTTCATATAAAAACTCTACCACCTTAAGACTCCCTGACCTTCTAAATCTGAGAAACGAAAGTTTGTCGCATGGTAGAATCATGATACGTATCAAGTATTTCTTTATCATTATATTCGGAACAATGATCTTTCAATGAATAAAACAAATTATAAAAATAAAAATTTCATCAAAAATAACGATAATTATTTAAAAAAAAAAGGAAACTGAATTGTATCTTCGTCGAAATTAGCATAAATCATTGAAGATTTTTGCAAATAACTCGACATAAATGGTTTTGTACATTGAGAATATATGATCACGCCTCGTTACCGTCAATTTCTCTAGACATAAATCTCTTAAAATTATTTCCAACGAGTGACTAACGCGTATCTACCTAAAGTACAACAGCACAGCGTAATATAGTCGTGAGCTTGGATCAAAGATGAAACGGTAACCTAAGAAGGGAGCTGTTACACGATTTCCTTGAACTGAAGAAACGGAACGTACCATTTACCATTGGACTCTGCCATGGAGGTTCTCAATCGTGATCCCTCCTCGCACAATGCATGGAAATTCTTCCCTCAACGTTCTCCATCTCCTCTTGCTCATTTCTTTCTCTTTTTATTCTTCGTCTCGTCGAGAGACCCCGTAAGTTTGAAGAAGACCGGATCCTCGACACGAGCAACACAGATTTTATATGCAGTGTAGTCAGAGCGCGAGTGTGAGTGAGCTCTTTGGTGAATAACCGACGAAAAAGTACAACGGGGAGCTAGAATACATAACAATCGAGCAACAGGAAACGTGCACCCGCGCACTCGTTGATCGCGTGTGAATCGACGATGTTTGCTGCACCATGTAGAACAAGGTCTTGAGATATATTTGGCAAAAGATAAATAGACGTAACTACCAGTAAGGGAAGAGCTGATACGATTATTAAATTTAATTAAGAGAAAATTATCAAGCGGTTTGTAGTTCTTTTTCAAAGGAGGTTTAGAGATTACGATAATAATAGTACTAATGTCTTTCCGTGTACAATGTACACAGTGTTATACAGAAGAATATTTAATTGAAAACGTATAATGACATCGAAAAAAGTGGTCAAATCAATTTTTTTAATTCGCATGCTTGATATTGTTTAAACCTATCTATGAAAAATTCGAGGATTAGGCTTTAAAAAATATTGCAGTGGTTTTTAATATGAAGTATTTCATTAAAAATTGATCAATTTTTAACGTTTCGATGACGAAATATATAGCATGAATCATTAAAGGAAGTTCTATTTATCTGTAAAGTATATTTATATAGCGAAATTTGAATGATTTTTACTTCACATATGTAAGAAACTGAAAGTCAGATAATATTCAAATTTTGCACGAATGAAGATAATTTTTTCAAATAAAATACTAAAAAATTAGCTTCTTATCTAAGATTTACTTAAACTCATTCTCTCTCTCCCTCTGTTTTTTTATTTTTTTATTTCTGCAGTTAATATCCACCGCTGGTCATTCGCCGGAAGCGGAAATAAAAGTTGCATTGAATATCCTTTGACAGAAAAGTCGAGAATATATCGTCAACACATTGCAATAGCATAGCGGATTTACTCCTCGGCATTAACAATAATAATGGTAATTGAGAAAAGTGCAGGGGGGGACTGCAAACTTTTAAGCAAAGCCATTAGCTTTTTACCTAAGATTTACTTAAACTCATTCTCTCTCTCCCTCTGTTTTTTTATTTTTTTATTTCTGCAGTTAATATCCACCGCTGGTCATTCGCCAAAAGCGGAAATAAAAGTTGCATTGAATATCCTTTGACAGAAAAGTCGAGAATATATCGTCAACACGTTGCAATAGCATAGCGGATTTACTCTTCGGCATTAACAATAATAATGGTAATTGAGAAAAGTGCAGGGGGGGACGCAAACTTTTAAGCAAAGCCATTAGCTTTTTATCTAAGATTTACTTAAACTCATTCTCTCTCTCCCTCTGTTTTTTTTTATTTATTTCTGCAGTTAATATCCACCGCTGGTCATTCGCCAAAAGCGGAAATAAAAGTTGCATTGAATATCCTTTGACAGAAAAGTCGAGAATATATCGTCAACACATTGCAATAGCATAGCGGATTTACTCCTCGGCATTAACAATAATAATGGTAATTGAGAAAAGTGCAGGGGGGGACTGCAAACTTTTAAGCAAAGCCATTAGCTTTTTACCTAAGATTTACTTAAACTCATTCTCTCTCTCCCTCTGTTTTTTTATTTTTTTATTTCTGCAGTTAATATCCACCGCTGGTCATTCGCCAAAAGCGGAAATAAAAGTTGCATTGAATATCCTTTGACAGAAAAGTCGAGAATATATCGTCAACACATTGCAATAGCATAGCGGATTTACTCCTCGGCATTAACAATAATAATGGTAATTGAGAAAAGTGCAGGGGGGGACTGCAAACTTTTAAGCAAAGCCATTAGCTTTTTACCTAAGATTTACTTAAACTCATTCTCTCTCTCCCTCTGTTTTTTTATTTTTTTATTTCTGCAGTTAATATCCACCGCTGGTCATTCGCCAAAAGCGGAAATAAAAGTTGCATTGAATATCCTTTGACAGAAAAGTCGAGAATATATCGTCAACACGTTGCAATAGCATAGCGGATTTACTCTTCGGCATTAACAATAATAATGGTAATTGAGAAAAGTGCAGGGGGGGACGCAAACTTTTAAGCAAAGCCATTAGCTTTTTATCTAAGATTTACTTAAACTCATTCTCTCTCTCCCTCTGTTTTTTTTTATTTATTTCTGCAGTTAATATCCACCGCTGGTCATTCGCCAAAAGCGGAAATAAAAGTTGCATTGAATATCCTTTGACAGAAAAGTCGAGAATATATCGTCAACACGTTGCAATAGCATAGCGGATTTACTCTTGGGCATTAACAATAATAATGGTAATTGAGAAAAGTGCAGGGGGGGACTGCAGACTCTATTGAAAGTTTGCGATCAGGTAGCCCGGACAGTTAGGGTCAAAGCGTAGCAAAGAGCTAGAGGGATCAGACGGTCCGTTTTGCTTGGAAGAAATTCTATTGACCTGGCTCTGTGCCGACACGAGAACGAGGAGGATGACTGTAGAGGACGGAAGGACCCAAGCAGCTGGGTATAGATCATCCCAAAAGATCCTTCTGTCTGCGTTGCAAGGCGCACGTAGCTGCGTCTTTGCACGAGAGAAACACGTGGCGGCCACATGTTGCACGAAACTGAATCTCCACGAGCAACAGTCGTCGTCCTTACGTGGGGCACTCTTAACGCGAGATTTTCTTTCTCTCTCTTTCTCTTCTCTTGTATTCATAAAAGGCAAAAGAGCTTCTGGCGAAGCTACACACGGATGATTCTCCAATATTTCAGCTTCGAAAACCGAGGGACAACGCCTCGAGCCTCGGGGTTCTAACGGCAGATGTTTCACTCTTGAGTCACGGTGAAAGACGCTCGTCCGATTCAACGACAGCCACGAGTTCCTATGGACGAGACGGAAATTAATTCATTTCACCCCTCAAAAGTCCACTCGCCGAGCGCCCCTCAAATATATCCTAAGTACGAAAATAGTGTCTGCAGATGCACTTGGTAAATCTAGAAGTTGAAAGGGTGAAAAAAATTTAGAAGGAAGAAATTGGAACGATGATGGAACTAATAGGTCGCAGCAGGCTAACGGGTGCACTCTTTCGCGTTATCCTTGTACTCGGCGATTCACAATTTTTTCTATTCAACACTGATCTGCTACACAACGACAGTTTATCTTTTTTTATCGCGAATTTCTTCATCACGATCGATCTTTCGGATAAAATATATGAATACCACGAGAGATGCGATTCACCGTTCTCCTATTTTATACGAAAGTTCAATTGCCGCGGAGAAATTTGCATTATTATTTTTGTTACCGACCGAGGAGTTTCAAATTATTCTTAAGGGGACTGATTTCGGTATAAAAAGATTTTTTTTTTGGTAATGAAAAATCGTATTAAAACGTAAGATTGATCTCGGTGGTTGCAATCGTTCCGATTATATTTTTTTAATTATCAAAAAATCGTTTAGAAAAAATGCTGAATGTGTGTGCGCGTGTGTGAGTGACATGTTTGCAAAATTCAAACATCGATATCTCAAGAACAGCTTGATCAATCGAAATTAATTGAATGAGAATAATTGGAAACGACTATTTAGATTTTTTGAAACTTTGAATTATTCAAAAAAAGACAAAACGTCTGGGCGAACTTTACTCGCCGAAAATTTTTAGTTAACAAGCGAAACGACTATTTACAAATAAAGTAATGTTAAAGGACGATCGATATTAAGTTTAAGCCGATACTATAAAGGATTCGGATTTTATAGGATTATCAATTTTCCGAAATTTTTTCTACAGCAGCGAACTAATATTCACGGTCGCTATATATTCAATTCGGTTGAAGATCGGTAGGATGATTAGAATTCTATAGGAATTTAAATTCTTTAAGTTTCAACCGCTTCTACTTTCATTTAACAAACGTGCTACAATCTCAAACACGTTTGTAACAACATTATTGGATTATTGTTTATTTTACATACGGATTCCTCTGTGAGGAAACCAAAATTGATCAACGTACTTCCTCATGGTGTTGGCTTAGTAAAAAAAATTTTTTAAAAGCTTCAAAGCTCTACTTTGCATCGTTGTTCATAATAGGATCTGGACATTTTTTACATAATCAGAAGACGGTTATGAATAATCAATCAATCAATCATGGAGGAATTTTTGATACGATTTGTTTACCATGAAAAAAATAATAAAATTCGATTTTCAACATTTACCTCAAACGCTTTCCGTAACATTAACAAACGAATCAAAAGAAAAACAACGCCTCTTAAGGTAAGTCTGCTTGCTGGAAAAATGATAGCGTTTTATTAATTGTCATCGAGCTGTATGTTTAATGTAAGAAAAAAATGATTTTTTCACGTTATTTTGGAATCCTCAATCTAGGAATTTTTTAATACAATTTGTTTACCGTGAAAAATAATAATAATAAAACGCGATTTATACTGAAATAATAGCTCCCTCTCTCTTAAGGATAACTTGAAAGACAACATTTACCTCAGACGCTTTCCGTAACATTAACAAACGAATAAAAAGAAAAACAACTTCTCATAAGGTAAGTCTGCTTGCTGAAAAAATGA
The DNA here is from genome assembly GCA_963942595.1 of Cylloceria caligata. NCBI lineage: Eukaryota > Metazoa > Arthropoda > Insecta > Hymenoptera > Ichneumonidae > Cylloceria > Cylloceria caligata. Next base: position 12,205,525 of record OZ012706.1, on the reverse strand, counting down.
TAGCGTTTTATCAATTGTCATCGAGCTGTACGTTAAATGAAAGAAAAAATTATTCTTTCACGTTATTTTGGTATCTTCGAGGAATTTTGGGATTTTTGTAGAAAATTTTGAAGCATCGAAAGATCGAAAGAGACTGTGTTCTGAGAGTTCTCTCTGTAAAGGAACAAAAACACGTGTTGTATCGACCATCTGTTGGGATCTTGACAGAGGAGAGAAACCCAGGGCCAGCGCAACGAGAGACACCCTCACAACAGCTCGGATCCTACAAGTTGCCGAGAGAGAGAGAGAGAGAGAGAGAGAGAGAGAGAGAGAGAGAGAGAGAGAGAGAGAGAACATTGGCTCTCGGCTGTTGCCCAAACTCCTCCACAAAATCCCCTCGTACAACGTTCCTTCGTTTTTTTTTTTTTTTTTTTGTTATCTCCTAAGTCCTAGGGTAAACCTCGAATATTTCAGTTCGCGTCCTTTCCCTTCTGTTATATCCGAGATACATATATAGGGACTCGAGGGTGTTACTTTGGCTTCCCAAAATATTTACGGATTTATAATAATAAGCCAGCACTCAGCTGCATTGACAAGAAAAAAATCATCATAAAAAAAATCGAGTGATATACACTTTCGACGATAAATCAGAGGCTGAACGAGAATAAGTTTAGATTGCATTAACTTTAACATTAAACGAAAGGGGTGTCAATTAAGTCGCAGGCTCTCGACTGTGTTCAGGTTCCGCCACATGTTTCAAGTTGGAAAAAACTTAAATTTTCCTTTGAATTTATTTTTATGCCATTGGTAGGGGGTTCAGCTTGTAGCAAAAAAATCGAGGGTGAACTTGTAATACAGAAAGCCGAGTAGCTTCTCACACCTCAGAATTCTCGCCAGTGGCCGGCTGAAGATATAAAACACAGAGAGCAAGAGGAAGCGCACGATACGAGGAGAGCTTTGCCCAGCACGTCACAACCGTACTGTAGATGATGATAAAAGGTTAATGGTGAATCGGCACCGAGGAGCACCGTTTGTAGGCTCCTGGGGCTTTGTACTCCTCCCCTGTTATATACCAGAGGAAGGCGTTCCGCTCGCGCGCAGGTAACATTCTTACGGGCTACCTGACCCACCTGGCTTCCCCACGTCTCGCTCCTTCATTCGTTTTGCCTCGATTTTCGTCAGTGATCGAAGAAACCGAACGCGATTTACTCGGGAAAAGACAGGCAGGGTCTCATCATTGCCAGCGATTCGTACGATGATGAAGAATCTGTTAGTAAGCAAGTACCGTTAATTATATATTTCAACGAGATAATATTTTTATAATGTTTCATACATTTCTTTCGATAGTTCGAAGACTTTGTAGCTAACGATAAATCAAAGGAGTAAGCGTGCGCGGTAAGATATACGGTAGGGAACGTTGAGACGTCTTTTCAACCCGAATCTCTCGATATATTTACCGCTAGACGTCATATCCGGATTTTTCAAGCCGTCTCCCTCGCTCGTAGATATTGCTATCGACCATGAGGAAGGAAGAGGATAAAAAAAACTCGATATTTCCGGCAGAGATATTGCTCCAGGGGTTTTGTAAAGAAAGATTACACCCTCGCGCAGACGGTCCCGCGAAGATACGGCTTGATCACTGTCAAGAATCTTGACAGACGAGTGGATTCTTCCTATTTGTACCTTACCGATCACGTTCCCGTCTCCTTGTAATATTTCTCTTAAGCGTCAGTATATTTCCTGTTAATTGTTAACTTTGTCTATCGTTTTTTTTTATTATTAAAGTTAAGAAAGTTATGAGACATTGTCAATAACAATAGTGCTATTGGCAGCGTGGAGTAAGCGGAAACGTAGACGTAGTGGTGTGCGGTGAGTGAGGCGCACGCATGAATAAAAAAAAAAAAAGCCGATGACGGGCTAGCGGGTTAACATTTATCACTTGAGATAACCCAAAAAGTAGATGTTAGAGCATTTGTAATTTTTACAAAATGCCCTGGTAGTGCGATTCCATCGTTTCAATGAAACACTAGATTAATAAATATCTTAAGAATCATTTAAAAAGAATAAAAGAAAGCAGAACATTTGCACAAGCATTCGGTACAGGTGATAAATGTAAAAAGTGCTTATTTCAATAATAAATATTTGAAGTTAGGAATGATCAATCTCCCTGAAATATTACAAACGTTCGGATAAGATCTTTATTAATGCGTTCATAAAGTTTCTTTGATGGGTTCATAAAAATGTTAAGTTCTACCACACGATAAGTATCTTAAGAATCTTGAGCTCTTTTTACTTGAAATATATTTCTTAGTCATGGTACGATGACAATACAGTGACACCTACGATCTGTCATTTCCGAGATAGAAATTTGTATAAATGAAGAGAAAAAAAAAAGAATTTTTAATAATTCTCATCTCTGGGACTAATGATCGTTAGTTTTATTATTAAAAAAACTTTTTTTTTAACGTAAAAATACCTAAAATGGTAAACTTAGTATAAACAAAATGAAGCAATTCGATAAAATAAAATAACTAAAAAAATAATTGTTTGCAACAACATTGTTAAAACGTTCTTCAACGTATTAAGGTCAATTCTTTGATTTCCAGATGTCTTTTCATGGGCAATCCGCTTCCTCATGAAGCATTGGAGCTGTGATGTATAGGCTGCAGGTATCGAGGAACGAAAGGGGAATAAAAAAATGGATCTCCCTGATTTTTGAAAAGTATTTGAGGGCAGAAAACAAGGGGGAAGCATAAATAGAGAAAGAAGGAGATAACCTCGGACGACTGGCATCCGGTCGGCCACGCGCACCGTGTGTGTCTCGACCGACGTCACCACGCGACTACGACGGGCACCTGCTTCCTCACAGCCGTTTCCTCGATTCGTGGTGACGACGATAGAACCCTCTCTTGCTTAGAAACGGTGTAGCGAGTGGCTGCCACGAGGCAATGCCACGGTGGTCCTGCTGCTGCTGCTGCTGCTGCTGCTGCTGATCGGTTTCTTCACCTTCTCTCCTTTCTTCGTTTCTCTTTTCTTCCATTTTTTACTTCGTACGAGCTGCGACAATGCACGGAAACTCGAGTAAAATCATGAGAATCCAATGAAAGAAAATTTGCTATTCATCGAGAAGCCCTCTAGGTTCAAGTTCTCGGAGCCTTTTGTCTTTCATTGGAGATGCAAAGTTCGATTATCAGTTTCAATAGTTAGGCAGTCGAGAACCGAGGGATCAGAAAGACAGAGAGAAAGTACTGCGAGGCTTAGCGAGCACTGAAATTGAAGCGAACTTGCCACGAGAGAAGTTTGCGCCTTTCGCTGAAGAAAGGTGACACATTAAGCATCTCGCTAAACGTATAGACAGCTTCTCTGCGGTGCAGTATTCATCTATCTATCTGTTCACGAGAGAAGTGGAGCAAACTTTGAACAAAGGCGAAGATTTCCTTGAAACGTGGGGAAAGAGGATTAGAAAAAGCGGCTTGTGTCTTAAGAGGCGTAAAAAAGTGTCTGTAGCACGTGCGCATCGAGTTTCCTTTAGTTTGTTGCAATACAAACAGATAACAACAATGCAGTTATCAGAAAAAACAATATTATTACGTTTTCGTTAAATTTTACGTATTCATACACAAAAAAAAAAAGTTTTTTTTAGTCAGAGAACGTTAATTTTAACTTTAATTTATATAAAGTTTGTTGTATTTCTTAATTTTTGCTTTAACACGATGTCAAACATATTCTCAAGGTTTCTCTCTCACTCCAGGTTGAGCGCCATTAGTTTATTCTACCGATAAAACTGAAAGAGCAGATATATAAATGTATCCAATTAACATTATTTAATAAAGATAAATGATTAAAGGTTGCTCATTCAATTCAGTTTTGATCAACGCAGTCGAGTTCTATCAATGTGAGAATGACGGGTCACTCGCGAATATAACCAATTAACAATGTTTGCCTGCAATTGACTTTATTTCACGATCTCATTAGACGACTCCTTACAATCTGATGTACAAGTACAAACTTTGTTGTCTTTGTCAACTTATCGTAAAAGCTGTTAATCGTTTGATTCAAGTGTCGAGATAACCATTTTTCTACAAGAAGCCTGATTAAATTCTTCATTTTTACGTTAAGATTTAATGTAAAATATGTCGATAAGAAAAGTTCAGATTTAAAAGTATCAAAGTTTGTCGCATAATTAATGTAATTTGAAATTTAATACATTATTCAATACCAGATGCAGCTGATCGACCACCTTAATAAATATTAAATTCATTTATTTTATTTTATTTAATCTCTTTTTAGGATGAAACCAAATGATGTTGTTGTTGTTGTTGAAACAGTAAAGAAAAAAAGAAATAATTTGATTAAATCAAATCCATTTAGGTAAAATTAAACATTTTTTCTCCGAGTGCAAGAAACCTTGCTTTGTCGAGGCTTAATGGAGCCGCGAGATTGTAAATTTTCTCCAGACTGTTAGAGTGCGGTCGGAGAAGAGCTTCTACCCGTTAATCTCCTCGATTTATTGGTTTTACTTTCGTTTTTTTTTTTCTATCCACTTCACACAGGCGCAGAGGCGCCGAGGATAGACAACGAAACTGTATTGGCACACACTCGTAAGCAGTATTATATCAAGGAGCGAAGAACAATACGAGTTATCACACCCCCTTGGGGACACCTAGCCTCTGTTAGTGTTTTGCCGAACATCCAGGACCCTTTTTCGCAACAGATGCAGGACAAGTCGCCCTGTTTTTATTCTTTTTTTTTTTTTTTTGTAGCTCCAAGGACCGACGAAGGGTGACTCCTGCCAATGCTACTGGGTGTGATCCCTGGAGACTTGCCGACAGAGTTGGCCCGCACACGTTCGTTTCCATCCGCGGTCACCCAGTTAACTAGAGTATTGTTCGATTATTATTTCTGTACATATCGCGCACTTGTTACCTCCTCGTGGCACGCGTATAGCCCACGGGATAAACAGGACGTGTCTGCAATATGCGGTAAAGTGATGATCTACTGCTGTTGCTGCTGCTGATGCTGGTGATGCTGCTGATCTGACAGGCATATTTTGATAGCAGTTATTTGTTTACTTTAAATAATATGAAATTATTAAATAATTGCAAAAAACATTACTATAAATAGCGAATTTAACTCTTTATCTTTCATAAACAGCAAATTTAACTCTTTAGAACCTGGCGTGCGATATTTGACAACTTCACTTTGAGCACATTTTCTTACTTAAAAATTACTTTAAATGACTTTAGGTCAAGATAATTAGTCCGAATAAAGTAAACATTATGAAATGAGAACGTTTGTACCGTTATTGTTACATTTTTTCTGGCGTTCAATATTTGACAACTTCACTTTGAGCACATTTTCTTACTTAAAAATTACCTTAAATGACTTTAGGTCAAGATAATTAGTCCGAATAAAGTAAACATTATGAAATGAGAACGTTTGTACCGTTATTGTTACATTTTTTCTGGCGTTCAATATTTGACAACTTCACTTTGAGCACATTTTCTTACTTAAAAATTAACTTAAATGACTTTAGGTCAAGGTAATTAGTCCGAAAAAAGAAAACATTATGAAATGAGAACGTTTGTACCGTTATTATTACATTTTTTCTTTTGAGGATACTGCACGGTATACATTCTCAGGTAAAAAATAAGTTTCGTGAAGAAATTTTATACTTTATTTGATTTTGTGAATATTGTCTTGTAAAGTGGTAATTTTTCCTTTTGTTCTAACGGAACGGTTTAACGAAACATACGTCATGCGAGTATTAGTTTATTTTTAACTCAAATATATTTGTCTTATTGTCATAATTATTTGTTCTTATTTGCATTTTTTTTTTATTAAATGATTGTTTCGTAAAATACCACAATTAAAATCGTCTGGTTTGTGATTCACTTTAGAAATAGTTTTATCATATTGAAAGGAAGAAAATGTTGGATTGTAAACAAAATTTTCATGACACAGTTTCAAAAAATTGCAATAATAAAAAAATGTCCTTATTAATTTGTAAATTTCTAGCTATCAGACATTATTCAAACTGTGTCAATCTTTTCATTCTTATCATATAAAGTAACAGTGTTAAAGCACAATTTAATTCGTTGAGGTGTCGCTGAGTTCTGATTTCATACGGACACAAAAGTCGTAATTTTAGCTAAGAATCATTGTTTTTTTCTAGGAATTTCAAATTTGCCATGGGCCAAATAGATTTAAACTCCATGGATTATGAATTTTCACCAAGACAAAGGAACCCTGTTAAGAAGAATCAAATCGGTTTGATAGTTCCTGAGATATCACTTCGGACGAGACACATTCATACAGAAACCGATAAAAAGTAAATAAAATTAAATATAAATGAATATAAAAGTTGTATTTAATAATTAGAAGAATGATATTTGATGAATTTAACGAAAGCGTGTATCTCCAGTATTATAATTGATTTAACGATAATTCAAGAGTCAAGAGACAACTTGTTTCTCGAACCACCATACGAATTCGTCATATTTATTTCTGATAATTATTTACAGTGATGCATATAAAAAGAATATTTGAGTGGTTTGCGCGCGGTACAGTTGCCAGTGGAATGAAGAGATATTACACATATCTCAGGCCAAAAGGACAACAACCACCGAAAAGAAAAAAAAAGGTTGAGGTGCTGGCATACTCGAGATACGAAGGAGGATAGTTCCTCGTAAGGTATACGAAACATCTGCTCCGATCTCTCGCTCTCACCCCATTCTCTCGCCCAACTTTTAAATATACACGAATGGTGGTATGTGGTGTGCGTACGTGTACACACGTATCGCGTCCTCCTTCAAAAAACCCAGAGAAATCTTCACGGGTTCGTAAAACTTGTACCACCTTGGTGCGCGCGTTCCTTCGCAGCACGCAGCAACAGCAACAGCAACAGCAACAGCAGCAGCAGGAGCAGCATAGGTAACCATTATCTCCTTCTTGCGATCCACGCGCTTACTCTTTCTCTCTCATTGGCTGAATTTGTGTGTGGAGCACGTATACTCGCATCGTCTTGTGTCGATCGTTTTTGGTCCACAAAACATCTGCGGCAGCTGCTCGGCGTCGGTGGCGGCGGCGACGACGACGAGCCGATCCCCCAGTTGCGCGGCCAAGGAGAAGAAGGCAGGTGCGCACCGACGAGCTCTTTCCCTTGCCTCTGCCAATTACGCGTGCCTCTTTCTGCCTCTGCCTTCTCTTCTCTCACTTTGATCTTTTTCTCTTCTTTCTCTGCGGTTCCTTCAGCTTGGAACCACCTCGCTATCATCTCTGGATGAATTTTTTTCGTGCTCCTTTTCTCATTCTTCTTTTCCTCTATCGGACCATCATCCTCATCGGGAAGATGCCTCGAAGGTTTTACTCGGCACGTGCACCGCTTCAAGCGCCAAACTCGTAATTGACTGCTATCCAATTCCGAGCAACGTCCTTAAACGACCATTCCAATTCGGTTGTTCGTTGTTCCGAGTCTTCATTTGCATAACCCTCGAGTGAATATTTTTGTCAAAAAATTTTCTACCTTCCTGCGGTTCGAGAGAAACGGAAACTTTTCTTTTCAGTATCATTGTCCGCGATATGACGAACAGAGTCAACTGCTCGTAACGATTCAATTGACAATTTTACCAAAGACAAGTTCTTCGAGAAAGGACCTGGAGCCCCTGAGTGTTTCGTATTGTTGCTTCAAGAGATATTCTGGACCAACCGGTTTCATCGAGGGTACTCTTGAGGACTGTCACGTCGAGAAGTTGGCTATACCTTTGTGAATTAATTAACTGCTATTGCGGTTTTTTTTTCTTTGCGTGTCAAAAAAAAGAATGCATGAATATTGAGCAGTGCGCCTTTCGTGACAGGTTCCGGGATTCTCGAATTTCGTATCTCACAGCTGCTCGCCTTGGGTACATCACAGTGCGTCTCATACAATTTTTTTTTTCTCACATTGACTCTCGTAAACTCTCGATCATTGTGCGAAATAGAAAATATGAAAGAGAACGCTTGTTAATGCAAAAACCGAAAATTGGATAAATACGATAGAATAATTTTGATGTTTTTATTATCTTAATAACGCAACAACTATTCAAATGAGTCTTTTGTTTTTTGGCTCTGGATATTAAGCTATCAAAACTCGTTAGTCTCGGATCGCTGAGAGCCGCTGAAGGGAGAGTACGCGCGGCGCCTGGACGCTGTTATCCATCCCCCTTCCGGTTGCGGGACTCGCCTTATCCGTGAGACTCAAAAAATATTCCGGTTCCCGTTGTTGAAGCGGAAAATTGCGCTTGAATCCGCGGATTATACGATGCGCTATGTTCTCTGATATCTTACTCACCCGTAGAGGACAGCAGCTCCAGCAATTCCACCGCCGCATTGTGCTGCCATGTAGAGAGCTGCGCGAAGTGGCGATATCCTTCTTGACAGCGCGAAGGATAGCGAAACCGCAGGATTAACGTGACCTCCTGTAGTATTTAAAAAACGCATTAGTGTCATAAATTCATTAAAAAATGATATCGATTATACGTAGATGAATGTCACGATCGACAGCAGTTTTATCGAAACTGTGAATTCGAAAAAATTAATTATCTACGTTTTTCCCCAGAATAATTGAGGCTTTACTTTTTTTTCTTCTTTTATTAATATTCAGAGAAATCAGGGAAATAACAATTAAATCGTCTACACGTGACAGTCAACAGCAAAGAAAATACGTAACCACATCAGTAATATAAATAATGAATGTTTCGTTAAGCGTTTTATCCGTTTCTATTTTCTTTTTTACTATTCTAACGAAAAAGATTCGATTTATTTGCCAATTGAAAAATTTTATTACGTTGAGCCCTTTGGCGGGACAATTGTGTCGAAGCCTATAACTTATCGTGACCCCATGATGTCCGTGTCGCTCATGAGCACAAATAAAAATGAAACCAAAATGTAATAAAAAAATCATTTTTTTTTCTGTCAACTGAATTTTTTTTACGTGCAGTTTGTCGAATTACTGGCGCACCGAATATGACTGCGACATCCGCAATAATAATATAGATGAATCTATTCATAGAGTGTGTATTGTGCGTGAAATTAAATGCGAGTTAGGTGCAATGATCTCGATCGACGTGTACCAGGCTCCGGGCTTGCAACTCATTGCCAAGTACAGAGCGTAGTACACACCCTCGGAGTACGAATGTACTTTTGTGCCCAACATAGTTGTACCACAGTCGTATTACTCAACAGACCGAAGAGTCATAGTGCAGAGGCTCTCTGTCTGAACAATACGAGCTCTACCGACTCGCGAGCAAACGAGTTATAATCGTTTAACGAGTCAATCGAGAGGAGACATGAGGGTTGACCGCAAGCTCTCGTATTTCATCAAGGCAGCACGACAGATCGCTAAAAAGTCTCTTCGGCTGATACTGTCCGTTATTACGGTCAAATTACATTAAAAAAAAAAAATGATAAAGGCAAAGAATATTACCACTGACGTGTCCGAAGATCAGGTAAATCGCTGCGATTGCAAAACCCGAGGCTATCGCTGTCGCCAGGATCGACAGTATGTGAGTCGAAGATTCTGTGGCGCCGAAAACCACGAAACTGAAGAGAAAAGTAGCAAAACACTCGACGGCCACGGCTCCCCAAAGCTCGAGGCTTCTTGCTTCGATGGACATCGGGTCACGTCGAACCGGCATCGTCTCCGTCGTGTGCTCCTTTAGCGCTGAGAGCTTCGTCAAGAGAGTGACGATGTGTGCATCCACATCCCGGGATAATGACTCTGTAGCCATTGTCGCTATTTTTCGTTATCTATTGTTGTTGTTGTTGTTGTTGTTGTTTTAATCGGTCCTTTTATCCACTCGGATAATTATGCAATCCAGTGCTTCGCTGCGTGCTTCGTTTCATTCAGTATCCAAAAAACATTATTTTGGTACGAGAAAGAATCAATGAATGAGCTTTCCTCCTGCGAAGCTAATTATTCGCCGTTTTCTTCTTATTCTTCACTCACTACCCGCAGAATTCTCGGTTATTTCTTCTCCCGCACGATATTATTTTCCCACACGACACTCCGGGTCTGTGTATTCCTCAACACGAGCGAAGCGCCCGTAAATGAGGCTAAACGAACTTTAATTGAAGAGCATGAACCCCCGACGACTATAGAAGACTCTACACGAGATATTAATTTTAGTGGTTGCAATTGAAATACCTCCTCAGCTGCTCTCTCGATTATAATTCTCGGAACACGTTGTCGCAGCTCAAGTATTTACTCCCCAATTAAAGTACAGAAATTTAACGACGATCTCTCCGTTTTCACTCGCATCGATTTTCACTTTTATTCACTTTTCTAGAACACCGGTGATGGCCCGTTAATCAAATACGAGACTTTGCAAAGCGGAGGAGCACCGATGTTGCCGCTCCGACAACACGCTCTCGAGTGACTGTGAAATACGAGGAGAAACAAGTGGGCAGCGAGAGCTTGCTGTTTCATGGAGCCAGGGCACCCCCGTTGGGACGCCCCCACCCTAGCACGAACGCTCTCCTGGGCGTCTGCCCCCGTTCATACAACGCCCCACGAGCAGACCAGCTTCAAGAGGTAAACGCTGTTCCCGAGTTGTTCTCCAGGCCAGAACGCAGCACGATGCGCAGTCGGTACCCTCAAGAAATAATATAAATGCCGAAGGAAGCTCGCTAATCCATCGCTGGTTCATCATTAAACATTTGTCGAATATCATTTCCTGTTGAAAATAAAATTAATTAAAATTATTCGAGTTACGAGTCGTTCATTCTAGCAGTTCATGCAACAAAAAATCTTATTTTAAAAAATAAATCTTTAGCATTTTTTATTTCGTTTGATACCAAGTTATGTCAAGTGAATCTAGTAGAATCAAACTCGCTGATATTCATTGTATTATATGTATTTAACGCATTTTTCTACGGATACTTTTATAAGAAAAATCATCTTCGTTATTTGGTAAAGCAATGAATTATTCCGCAGATCGTCGTGTCAACAATGATATACATGAACCTCTGATGTGTGATAATTTTTTAAATATAGATTCACAAATTTTAATAAAATTATTTGCAGAAGTCACGCAACTTGCTTCAACTTTTTAAGTGAACTTTACAACATTTCCATTGTCGTAGTACTTTGCGACAATTGCGAAGGTAACTTTGTTGAAATAATCATAAACGCGTGTACCAACAGTGATAGAACGAATAAGTGTCCGATGTACAGGGTGTCCTTGAGAGTCGTTGATTCTTTCTCGGCCCAGCGGATATAAAGTTTCTCCCATAATTTCTTCCTTTGACTCATTCATATTACCGACGTTACTCTTTCCCCGCTCGAATTCTTCTCGCGCTGCGTTCTTTGTCGGTATCGAGCAGTCGTTTATCATCGTGAGAAGAAGATTCGGTCGAATTTCCACTCAGCAACTGAAATTATAAGTAATCGATGAACGTCAAAAGAGCATGTCAAGACTGCTTATTCCTTATCCGATTGATTTTTATTTTTCATTAAAGATCGAACAGTACTGCAGCGAGATGCAGTATCGATAGGTGATAAGAGCTATTCGATATCGCGCATTCTTATCGTCTAATTTTCACGCAGTAATAATCACGATCTAACGATCCTATGGTGAAGTCTCGCACCGCGTATTATTATTCTCTCGGTATGCAAACGCGTCTGCAAACTGCACAGTTTCCGTCAGTGAGCGCTCAAAATAACGTTCGAGGTTTTACAAGACTTAAAACCGGGCGAGCGTGCTGCACAATGAATCGTTTCATAGCAGAGGATATTCATTGATACGTAGGCGGCCATTGAGATATCGTGCACGCGCTGTTGATGACATCATCATTATGATTCATTAAGAATTGTCCGCTGTCCCTCCGACGTCAAGAAACCCCTTCAATCATCAAGATGGCCGTATAGCAGTCTTCGTTTTCCTTCCGTCCGCGTATGATACTGACCCATGACGTGAAGTGCATCGAGGAGAAATATTCCTCGCTGATATAAACGAAATACTATCGGTCCAATAGTGAGTATAATCTCGTCAAACTCTGAATCTCTCGTTTTCCAAACGTGTAATAGTACCGACAATGCATTATCGCGTTCCGTTGAATCTGTAATTACACGATTCAGTTGAATCCGGAATGCAAAAACGCTATAGATAATTGTAACCGTTGCATCCGTGCTGACAGTTCATAGAACTTGAGAACTGGACATTATTAAATAAAAATAATAATAATTTCATATTCGTGTTATTTTTTATTCGAATAATGTCATATTCCTTTTATTTATCGTTATCGATATTTCTCATTAATATAATTCGTTATTCGTACTAACACTTGAAATAATAACAATTATAATATTAAGTATACAGATAAATGGAAATTTATACGAATAAGAAATAACGCGAATAAATAGTAATACGAATAAGATGAATAACAACAATTCATTTGAAATAAATGTTATTCGTAATTTTCATTCCACATTCGCGAGTCTGTGTTAAAAATTGCTCCGCGGTGTGCAGACTTAATCGCGAACCCCCGGGAAACGTGTACTAGAATAACAGTGTATTACGTGCAATTATTCGTAGTGTACGCGTTATAAGTTCATTCACGTCGAGTATTACGATCTGTTTTTATAGCGCAGTATTACTATACAATCCAAAGGTCTCACTATCGTATGCGCTTTAGAGAGAGAGTAAAAACGCGGTGCTGTAAGCACCAACGGTAAGCGAGGACTTTCGTTTTTTCCCCACCCGATCGTCATCGGGGGATTCACCGTACACGGTAGCACCTCAACCGATTCAGTGGACGACGTCGAGCCACGCCAGAAGTCTACCTGTGCTATAAGCAACAGCGGCTATTACCTGTCGCAGCAGGAGAACGCGCGCCAGCGCGGTGTTCACCAAGGTGTGGTGACGCCAGGGGGAACACACGAATATAGTGACTTCTCATTGCTATATAACACACTGGCTTGTAGAGCCCAGTGCTGTGGATACTAAAAGGAAACTATAGTATCTCGCGTGCCACCAGTGAATCGTCCGCACGCGGCAAGATGGATGCACGTAGGGTACACGCCTTTAAAGGGCGCGTCACTCTCGTGTTTTCGCTCTTTTTCAACATAATCGCGATCAATTGCCAGGAGGAAAATTCTTATGGCGGACGTTATTACAATCGGGACGGTGTTTACGTGCCTCCGGGTATCCCGGGACACAAGACCTATGTTTATAAAGACAGAAGGTACGGTTACCAGCCCAGCTACCTGGATACAGTAAACAGGGGCCCTACACGGGCCCCCGAAGATCGTTTTCGTTACGAGGTAAGTTAACGAGCAATTACTTCGACTAATTTTAATTCCGCGAGATTTTTATTAAATTTTTTTTCGATATTAATCAAGGGATCAATTTGCCTTTGTGCAATAGTTCTTCGAAGAAACGCGTAGCTCCGAGTGTTTTAACGTGCGGAGTTTACGTTTCCGTCAGTGTGTAAGATTACTCCGAGATCCATTGATAAGGAAGAACTTTGTCAACTGTTGTATCACATTTTTTTCTTTTTTTTTCCTTTCAATGATGCTTCATTCGCGACCATGAGCGAGATCAATTATCCCTCTTTTTCACGCATCAGTCGATTCGCCTTGTTTTTTTTCATTAATTGCCAGACGCTTCAACCCTATAATATTTAATTTTCAGTGAGTTGTTGAGCGTTTGTTGAAGTTTATTTCATTTTTAGGACTCACCTTTGCATCCCGAATTGCCGGGTGTTCTGGGAGGCTGGAGAGCCGATCTTCAGGGTAAACAAAGGCCGGATTCAAAGAATCTTGACAGAGATATCTTCGTCAGCACCAACTATGGGCAGGTTCAGGGATTCAAAGTATATCTCTATGACCATCCCGAAGCCAGACACAGACCGTGGAATATACAAGTCGAGAGAGTCACTACGAATGTCAATGTCTTCCTGGGAATTCCTTACGCCAAGCCACCCATCAAGGAAGGAAGATTCAAGCCGCCGCAGCCACACAGGTTTTGCTTTTCTTTGTGTTAGAATATTAGCCACTTTGAAGTATTTTCCTGAAATTGACAATTGATATTACAGAGGATGGCAGCTTCTACAAGCGGTCGACTGGGGACCAGCCTGTCCGCAGCCCAGCTCTTACACCGGAGCAACAAAAGGCATCAGAGACGTCGACGAAGACTGTCTTTACCTCAATATATTTACCCCTGATGTGTGTAGCTTTGTACATTCATTGCTAACAAAGAATTTGTACAAGGAATTCGATTTATTTACATTTTTATATTAAAAACAAAAAACATTTCCATATTAATTGAATTAATTTTGTAGGCTCAGGCAGGATTGGCGAAACTGTATCCAGTGATGATTTATATTCACGGCGGAGATTTCATACACGGAGCGAGTAATCAATTTCCCGCTCATATGCTAGCTGGTTTTTACAACGTTGTCGTTGTATCGATAAACTATCGGCTCGGAGCGCTAGGTACGCTTTATCTCTGGATATTCGGCTTCCTGATTTTAAATAAAAAATATTATCATTGAGAAAGTTTGGGTGGCACAGTCTGATGAAATGCGTACTAAAATTTAAATAATCATTAGTTAATTCTTTTAAAAGCTAAATTAATAAAAGAATCGAACCGTTCGTTCGTTCGAAAACCTTTTTATCTTTAAATAGCGCTTTCCACTTGTAAAAGTGAGTGTAGGTTTTAATATGCAAAGATATAGAAGATGCTTGTTCCAAGTGTATACTTATTTCATTTGCTGGCATTCAGAAAACTTGATTCGGTGCACACTCAGTGCATCAGTGAAAAACGCTTAAAATTTCAATGTATACATTTTGTCATTGGGTTGAAAAAAAAAAAAAAACAAGAAAGATTCGTTAAGATTTGTAAAAGTTAGAGGTTTTAGATGACTTGGACCCAAGGATGTAGAATAATGAACGAAAAAACAGTAATATAACTGAGGCTTTAAAGTTACTCTTTTAAATAAACGAATTGCTGCTGTCATTTAGCTTTTTAGTTTATGAGAGATTTTGTTTAAACTTTTTGGCAAAAAGTGCTCGAAAATATACTTTGCAGATAATTACTACAAAATAGGCTAATGCGGTGTATTTAACGTTTATAATTCAGTTTTTCTGTGTAAAGAACATTTTGTGTATTCTAATTGTTGTCTTAATTAACGCTGTGTTACTCACGAAAATATTGATCAATAATCGATTTATTTTTCGTATCTATTCAGTTTTTAGTACAAATTTTACGAAACTCAATGACAATATCTCTTTAATGTAAACTTAATCGAATGTTTAACAGGTTTCTTGAGTACCGGCGATGAAAACAGCCCTGGAAACTACGGAATACACGATCAGGCGATGGCTCTGCAATGGGTACACGATAATATACAAAAATTCAATGGAATGCCCGATTCCATAACGTTGTTCGGAGCTGGTGCTGGTGCTGCGAGTGCTGGTCTACTCATGGTCGCGCCTAGGTAAATAGATTACAATTTTGCCTTATTCTTTTTTAAATTTCCTAAAGATTACTCAAATAGAATCGAAATTCTAGCTCTGCAAGCATAAATGAATTTTGGAGAAAGTGAGTTCCACATATACTTGCTATTTGTAACAGAAATTGTACAGGGCTGTAGTATGAACTTAAACGCTTCGGCATCTAGTCGAATTTCGATTTAAAATGATAATCGTATATTACTGACCCTTCAAGATTCGATAAGGCCGTTCGAAATGTTACCAACATCAGTTTTGTAGGATACAAACCTTTCTGGAACTCACATACGTCAAACCGTACCAGACATCAATTCTTTAAAATCCTCCGAACATTTTAATATCGTCAAAAATTCGATCACTTTTTTCAATTTAAAATGATAATCGTATATTACTGACCCTTCAAGATTCAATAAGGCCGTTCGAAATATTACCAACATCAGTTTTGTAGGATACAAACCTTTCTGGAACTCACATACGTCAAACCGTACCAGACATTAATTCTTTAAGATCCTCCGAACATTTTAATATCGTCAAAAATTCGATCACACAAAAGAAATTAACGTAGAGTGCATAACGCGTTCATATAGAATCTCTATTCTCCTTGCCGTAATCAGTCAGACTACGAGAACGAGCGTTGTTTCTTTTGTGTGATCGAATTTTTGATGATATTGAAATGTTTGGAAAACCTCAAAGAATCGACGTTCGGTACGGTTTGTGAGTTTCAGAAAGATTTGTATCCTACAAAACTGATGTTGTTGATATTTCGAGCAGCCATATTGGATTTTTAAAAGATCAGTAATATACGATTATCATTTTTTGTACGTTTTCAACCGAAATTCGACTGAACGTACTTTGAAACATTTACGTTCGTATTACAGTCCTGTACAATGAGAGACATATCCGTAGAATACGAAATAGCGCATCTTTACCGACTGTGGTCGGTAAAAAAATCTACTTTAACATCCTTTTAAGGGGAGGCGAAACATACTCAGTGGGTAACTAAAACTGTAAACAATAGCATTTCACTCTACTGGTGTGCGAGAGAGATAGCTATATAATATACATTTCGCCATATCTTCATACAGCTGAGCCATCGGCCATGTCTCGCGGATTATTATTATTCGAGATTATCAACAATAGTTGCCGTGCACGGTTGATGTACTTTTTCGTTTCTAAATCGCAATCGAAATGGGTGTACTGTGTAAATTTTTGTGATAGCTTGGGGATGACAAACGGCGTTTTTTCATTTTGCGCCTCAAATCATTTTAAAAAGTAATTTTTTCATTACAGGTAACTGCGGATAATTAATCTGTAATTTTTTTTTCTATTTTCAAAATTCTGCGTTTGTCACCGAAAAGGTTCACGTTTTTGCAGTCTATTGACCAAATTAATTTCATTCTGTTGAGTGTAGGTTTCGTCTCGCCTTAAGATGTGCTACCACCCCATCGGTAACAAAAACTGTAATATAAATTTCTTTGCTGTAGATACATAGAAGTACGAGAAAGATAACTGCTAATTTTCGATATAATGGCATTCAGAGACTATTGATATTTCTAGAAATAGCGTCAAGTGTCACCAATCACGGAATGAGACTCGGCGTGTGGTGGTACTTTGCTTTTTTCCCGAAATGTCTAAGAGATCTAAATGCTAGTGTTTACAGTTTTGGTCACCCACTGAGTCAGTTTAGTCGGTAATAAACAGTTCCCTGCAAATTCGTCTTAGGTACATTGAGTCTTCGGTAACGATGAGTTTTAGCTGATACGTTGATACGATGTGCACCAGCTTAAGGTTTGCTCTTATCTGTAAGGACCGGACACCCTAAAAAATAATTTGCGTGGAAAGGTGCGTTACCGACCGAACCGCCGTTTACGGAATCGCGAAAGAGCGAGCGGTCTTCCCTCAAACACCTCTCGCTCTTGCCGATGGAATTGTTAGAAATCTTTATATTTACCGATTATAATTAATTTTTAATATATTTTTAGGACAATTGGCGTGCTCCTCTGTGAACAATTAAATATCGAAGTACTAATGCGATTTTCCTTCCTTTTTTAGAACGCGACACCTCGTCTCGAAAGTTATAGCGCAGTCGGGGTCAGCCGTAGCGGACTGGGCGATGATAGTCGACAAATATCGTGCGCAGAATACGTCGAGGGTTTACGCCGAGATGATAGGATGCAGTATAGAGAGCAGTTGGAAACTGGTGCAGTGCTTGAAGGACGGACGAAGCTTCCTGGAACTCGGAAACTCTGAGTTGCAGCCTCACGTTGGAATGTTTCCGTGGGCTCCAGTGCTGGACGTAAATTTTACGGTTCCTCATGGCTACTACGATGACTGGAGAGCCTCGGACTGGCATTTCTTCGGAGCGACCGCTGAGGAAAGTATAAAAGCCGGAAATTTCAGTAAAAAGCTCGCTTACATGGCTGGCGTTACGACTCAAGAAGCAGCGTACATTATACGTAAGTTAGCGACTGTAAAGCAAGATTGACGTAAACAAAATTCGACAATTCGTAATTTCTTCAATTATTAATTCAGACAACAACGCGACGTTGAAGAAGAATCATTTCATCATCGATCCTGAAATGTTCGATCAAAAAATCTGGGAACTCGTTCTTCGTTACAATTACACTTTGAATCCTTACGGAGTCTACGAAGCAATCAAATATATGTACACTTACTGGCCGGATCCGAAAAATAACACGCTGATTCGTGATCAGTACATAAACGTAAGTCTGAATCTGTCTCAAAATTAATTGAAACACGTATGGGTGGAAGAGAGATTTAAATAATCTTGCGGTCCCGCATTTTTCCGCAACGATTCATCTCTCGGATAAAAGATGAGATCGTCGCCCTGCAGAGTTGTTAGAAGGAGATCAACGTTTTTGGCTTTTAACATTTGTTGTTTATAACCGACTAGTATCACATCATTTTTATAGTAAATATTTTATCCAGATCGTCTTATGACAATGAATTATTCATTTTTATTAGTTGCTATCCGATTTCCACTATGTCGCACCGTTTGATAAAATCGCCAAACTTCTGGTGGAGAAGAACGTGCCAGTTTATCTTTACGTTTTGAATACAACGATCGAAGCTTTGAATCATCCTCACTGGCGTCGTGTTCCCCACGATACCGAGCATCTGTGGCTCACAGGAGCACCTTTCATGGATACAGGTAACTTCTCGTTTATAGCATCTTCATTTACCAATGACATTTAAAAATAAGAATAAAATTATCTCAGGAAGATTTTCACTCATTACTAATCCCTGGTAACATTCCTGATAACATTTGTCGAGTTTTTGATGAAATAACTTTCAGAAATTTCATGTTCAAATGTAAAAACATTTTTTTACTAAAATGGATGAATGGATTCTACCCTTCTTCCCCTCCCCCACCATATTACCGACCTGATCCCATTTAGTGTTAACAGATGAATCAATAATATTGATATTTTGTAGAATTCTTCGCGGAAAAGTGGACTCTACAACGTGACATGTGGACAGACAACGATCGAAATATGAGCCATCTAATGATGAAGATGTACTCGAACTTTGCGACGTACGGGTAAGACCGATGTCCCAACAAGATTTTCTTAATAAATTGCCGCACTAGCGAGCTGTATCTTGATAAATTTTATGTACGTTTCAGTAATCCGACACCCTCGCAGATACTCGGTTTATATTTTGAAATGGCAAAGCCCGGTTACTTGAAATATCTTAACATCAATACGACTTATAACAGTTCCGTTCTTTTCAATTATCGTCAGACCGAGAGTGCTTTCTGGTCGCAGTATCTTCCCACAGTTATAGGACGAATGGTGCCGACCTATCCTCCTGTTACGGAGGTAAGACAAAAATGTATTATAATTTCAAATTTTTGTATTTAATTTTAGTTTAAAAATGGTTGTTGCTATCAAATCGTTGAGTTATTTCTGTGATAATGAAAATTATGGAAACGAGCTGAAATTGTGGTCTTCTTGTCTACAGTACTGGTGGGAGCCAAAGCAACCACTGCAAATAGCCTTTTGGTCGATGTCTACAGCTTGCCTTCTTCTTATAGTCCTCTCGGTCGTCTGTTGCATGCTGTGGCGTAACGCCAAAAGGTAAGCAAAAGGTAAACAGAACCAAGTCCACGTGACGTCAAATACCTCGAACATTTGGGACATACGCACCTTGCAGGTGGTATTGGTAGTGCACGAGAGTACTGGTTCTGCTTCCTATCGCAAAACAAAACAGACATGTAAATACATTAATAACATGTTAAACGAAATATCACACACAGCTTACGTACTAACCGATTTCTTGTACGATTTAAAATAAAAAAACTTAGCAAAACGGAAGCTGCGAGAAGATACGCAGGTACGATGAAAATACGTTAGATAACAGAGTTGGACAATAATTATTCGAATAAATTTTTTAACCATTTACTAGTAAATAACAAAAAAAATTATGTTTTACTTGTAAAAATTATAAATTTCAACTCCAAGCAATCGTTAGTATGATTATCGTGCAGTTTATTTGGTAAAGTAAGAATAATCATCCGAATAAATGTCAAACTCTGTCAGATAAGATAGGAATTGAGAGTGTCAATCAAAATTCTTAACATTGGTGACTCAACACTTTTTGTTTAAATACTTTTTTTTTTTAATTGAGGTAAACCATTGAGGTAAAGTGGCCAGTTGGTTGGAGCGAAAGGTTTCTCTTATAACAGGGGTCTCCAAACTTTCCAGCCTTAGGGCCATACTGATTACTCCAGTAAGTTCCGAGGGCCAAAACCATATTATCATTGTTGCCGGTGGTAAAAAGTTAAATAGTCCAAAATCTGTCCGCGGGCCGAATGTGGCCCTCGGGCCGTAGTTTGGAGACCCCTGTCTTATAAGATCATTAACTGCATCGTTTGCCTTATTCTTCAGGCTGATGAATAGCCGTATCGATCTATATTCTATTTTGATTTATATTTAATCACGAGTGTTAAAATTTAAGAGTTAAACATCTCATTCGCATCCTCCACATTGACTTATTTTATCATCGAGTTTAATTTTGTAATGACTAAATATTGCACAAAGAGGTGATGCATGCATTCACGATTGTTTCTTTCTCTCAATATGATCGTTAAAAGTATAAATATTTTGGATTAAAGATGACTGCGAATTGTTGGTTTTCTTGTAATTTTCACAGACAGTCGGATCACTACTATAGCGGAGATATCCTGATGGTCAGAGACGACGAACCTTCGGAGGGAATCGAGAATTTGAATCGAGCGTCGAAGGAAAACATGTACGAATATAGGGACGCTCCGATTTCGTCGAAGGGACGAGTACCACGACAGAACGAGTCGAAATTGCAGGATCGTTTGGCTCAAAATCGTAAATTTAGCTCAACACCGTCGTTGAGAAGCAATTCGAATATATCCCTCAAAGATATGAGAAATGAGGGCTTTATCACGAGTTCCCCAAACGGCCATCCGCGTGGCATGGGCAAAGCCTCCAGTCAATCTACGTTGACCAAAGGTAAAACCAGAACTCACGTGGTGCACGGAGTGCCGCAAACCGCGGTCTGAAACTCAGTCATCTGTATTTTTTAATTTTCTATCATTGAATTTAACGTCGTATTTATTTCGATCTCATTCACATCACGTACTACTACTGCTCCTTAATGACATACGAATCTATGTACCGCATATTCTCGGCAGCGTTTTTAAAAGTGCCTTGTATATTTGTGGCCATTCAAATTTATACTGCCATGGCCAAAAGTTTGTAGCCATTCGAGCAAAGCTAATGTAAAGTTAAAAGGAGCGGAAAGACTCACTCTCTGCTTCCGTTGTGTGAAAGAGCACACCACGTTGTTACGTGATACATCGTAGAGTGAGTTTTTCATGTCGCCTTAAGCCAGTCAGTCGAATAACTAAGATTTTGTGTAAGTTATATTGTTTCTTTCTGTCAACTGATAAGGATGATTAATAATAATTGTTGAACTTTTCCAATTCTGCGTGTGCTTCAGAGCAAGATGCTTAATCGATTACGCTATGTGTCATTTTCTTTGCAATAACATATTACGCTCGTTGAGCAAAGGACAATCTTTTGAATTACCCAAGCCAAAGATATCGACCGATTTGAAAACTGTTGCCATAATTTTGGTATCTAGAGCGATGTATTATTAAAACTTTTTAATTTTTTAAAATTTATGTTCCATGCAATTGATGCAGAATATTGTTGCAATGAAAATGAGACGTCGTAGAGTATAATTTATCGAGCGAATTGTTCCGAATCATGCGCAGAGTTAAAAAAAGTTCAAAACTGATTTACAACAAAATTCATTGACCTAATAACTTCTGACACTGATAGAAAAAATTTTTATTCCACTCCTCGAATGATAAATCTTTAATCATATTTATCAGTTTATTAGAATAAACAATATAACATACAGAAAATCTTAGTTTTCTGGTTGATCGAGTTGCCTTAAGTTAGATTCAGCACCACCAGTCGCCAGATAGCGCTGACTATTAAACAAAATTATTTCTTCCAAGTTTTATAGATCAACAAACAGTATGGACATGTGACCTGTGATTCAGCTTGTAGTTTTGTCTTTAAAATATAAAAAAAATTGTTAAAGTAATTAATTAATTAACAAAGACGCACCTTTTTGAAAATTAGCATAAACGAGTATTCGAATTTGATAGCGAAAGACCATTCTTCTTTTTTTCTTTCTACCAATATAACATGCTGCACTAACAGTCATTTACCATGCGATTTACTGTAAATTATCTTATAAAAAATGTAATAACTATTTTTAACATTCCGCGCTCATTTGGCGAGTGCATCGTGGTCTTATTACCATTATCGATATATTAAGTCAGTCCAGCTTCGCTCGACTGGAGTCAGAGTACAACAATTTTGGTAGCACATTTTTTTTTTTTTTATTCCTTCTGGTATAGGAGTTCTTTTAAGCCAGATTATCCGTCCATCGAAAGAACTTATTAGAAACTATACAGACATATCTATATGTTTCATATTATATATTGACATTGTAATATATATACACAAACACACACTGGAGTTTTATCTATTCGAGACAGACATAGACTTTGAACTGATACCAGACATTCAATGTATAAGTAGCATCTAAGAAATTACAAGTGTTCACAATCCTAGTAAAGAAACGAAGGTAGGATCGAATATTCTAACGAAACAAAGTTGTTTGTTCTAAATTTTATAAATTTTTATTTGACGTTCTTATTAAAGTTTTAGGAGAAAAGTTTTTTTATCAACTTTGAGTTCTATAGAAAATATAAATTTACTGTAGGATCCTACCTCAATTTTAATTAACAAGGAAATAAGTAGAATAAATTATTGATAATTCTTCTCTATGTTGTACATCTCGTGAGAAATCATAATTGCATGAAGCTATGAATGAAGATAGTTGTAGAGACTGCGCAAGATTTTAAAATTCTTATGGCATGTAAAGTTAGAAGTTAGAGTAAGACTTTACTGCATATAACATGGAATTTTAAACGTAAGATATAGTTGGTAAGAACACATATGAGAAATGGACGATGTATGTGTCTAAAGAGTACAAGAACGAAATATTTTAAAGAAGCATTTTATACGAGAGACGTTGATGTAACAGTCGCGTCGCACAAGCAATTTTGTAATAAAATTAAGCTGCAATATAGAAAAATCTCAAAGGTTTATTTATCGCGTATCTTATTCGATCCGTATATATTAAGGAAAGTGAACTCATTTATGCTAGTCAAGTCAGTGCTGCATTCTCCAAAAGCATTTCTACAATTTTTTATGGCTGGCTTGCCAGACGGCATATGTTCTTGATATTTAACTACATGTGTTTGTCATGTTTCTAGATAAAAAAACAAAAAAATCACTCAAATGTCCGATAAGATTTTTGCTCGTCCAGTTTTTTTTAGAAAAATTACCCATAATACTTGTTCACAAATAATCCATGAATTCAAAACCTAGCGTATGAACAGTCAAAAAATAGATTCTGATTTAGTAAAAAGAAAAAAACTTTGAAAAAAGTGCGTGAAAATTGGACACGACATGCCGACACAGTACAGTCTTCTCATTCTGACATCGTACTAGTACGATATGCTGAGATGCTTCGTACCCTGGTGGAGACCTGTACCACTCTCTTCCTGGTTCCACCACGTTGCGAGCTGACCCAGCATGCTGGAAACACACGGGTACAGTGTTGACATGCAGCATGCCGTGCCAGGTGCCAACACATTGTCGGACGTAAGCGGTCATTGAAACCTACGATCTGCGGACACGACGCTTATCTGGAAGCTCTCTCCAACCATTCGTATCTTACTCAAGTAATTCTGGTAACGCGCATTGCAAATTCTGGTAACGCGCATTGCAAAATTGTTGATTCTTTGGCAACGATTACCGATAACGACTACCGCGTCTTTTGATTACCATCACGGAAAGCGTTTACTGCATTCCGTGCGTGTAATTATCAATAATGCTGTAACAACAACTCTAAAAAGTCCCAGCGACGTGACAGTTGATAATTAATCAATAGCCGAGACATTTCGCGCATGTAAAGCTCCATACTTTCTATACAAATGTCGACTGACCTGAATGTAAATGTTAATGTTTTATATTACCTCATTTTCGTTGTGAATTCTTGTCGGAGCGTTTGCTGTCCGCCATCTTTTTTGTTTACAAACAACTCATCCGTGACCTCTGTGTGAACTTGAAGTATATACCGCGCAACTACAGAAAAAAATCAGAAGCCGATCACGCGATAACAAAGTCTCAGTTTTTTCTTGTCCTACGCGTGTAATTGATCCGTAGAGATCCAAATTCTTGTGACGAGAATCATAAAAAAAGTTGTTTCTTCGGCCGATAACGATTGACACGATGATGATTCAGCCGAGCGACGATGTAATTTATCCAGAGAATTTTTCACTTTTCTACGCTCGTACGACTAAGTTTTTATCAAATGAAAATTCTTTAGAATTGTGTTTCAACGGGTAAAGAACGCGAAGATCGTCAAGCGCAGTCGAAAAATCGCTTCGATGCTCTGCAAATAGACGTGAAATGTCCCAACACGGCGGTACTTCTTCTCGGAAGCCGTGAACGGTCGGTGCTCGTCGCCGCCGCGGCTGCACTAACGAAATTTGCGGCCAAGGGAAAGGATCATCTCCAGACACTCTTTGAACTCGATGTCGTTGACAGTTTGATCCCTTTGATCGAGCACGAGGACTTGTGTACTCGAAGGTAATTTACTTATCTTCCAACCCTTTCGCGGATTTTCGACACTGTTGGATTTTTACCTGGCAGATATGTGCTTTAGGTAAATCAATTTTTTAAAAATTTGAACGGAAAGGTTTGTTACCGATTGAGTTGGCGCGTTTACGCGAGAAGAAGAATGAGAGTGAGAGAAGTGACAACCTACTCAGTCGGTAACAAAAACTGTAAGCAATAGCATTTACATAGCGCAGACATTTCAGAAAAAAGGAAGTTGTCACCGCACGTAGAATTAAACTCCACGTGTGGTGACACTTTGCTATTTCCCGAAATACCAATAATCACCGTATGGCATGATCGGGAAAATTAGTAGCTATCTCTCTCGTACTCATGTGTCACGTGGTATATATGTTTCACCTCTCTTTAAGGGGATGCTGGAGTAGATTTTTTACCGTATTGGGTCGGTAAAATAGGCTATTTCGTAGTATACTCTGTGCATCATCAATATGCTGCGCATATGTTTGAAATTGTACAGGATTCTAATATGAACAAAAACGCTTCGACGTTCAGTCAAATTCCAGTTGAAAACGTGCAAAAAATGATAATAATCGTATATTACTAACCCATTACAAATCCAATATGGCCGCTCGAAATGTCAACAACATTAGTTTTTGTAAGATATCAAACTTTATGGAACTCACATACCTCAAACCGGACCGGACTTCGATTCTTTGAGGTTTTCCAAACATTTCAATATCGTCAAGAAGTCAATAATTCAAAAGAAATTAACACAGATTGTATGTTCGTGTAGTCTGTCTCCATTCTCGTTAAAATTGCCGTGAGCAGCCACACCACTTGGACGCGGTATACACTCTTCGTTAATTTCTTTTGTGTCATCCACTTTTTCACGATATTGAAATCTTTGGAAGACATCAAAGAATCGACGTCTGATCCGGTTTGACGTACGTGAGTTCCAAAAAGGTTTATATTCTACAAAATTGATGTTGACATTTCGAGCGGCCATATTGGATTTTTGATGGCCAGTAATATATAATTATTATCATTTTTTGCACGTTTTTAATTGAAATTTGACTGCATGTCGAAACGTTAAGGTTCATATGACAGTTCTGTACAAATACGATAAAAAAATCTACTCCAGCATCCCCTTAAGGTGATGTGCTACCCTTCGGTCGGTAACAAAAACTATAATGCCGATTTCTCTGTCACGATTGATCTTTTCAATGAAAGAGAAGAACAGCGAACTGCGTCTTGCAATTCTAGAGTTCATCGTTCTCATTTTTTATCCGAATGATCATTCGTGGCGGAAAAATATGCTGTGAAAAAATTCTGCTATTTCTCTTCCATGCATATGGTGATGTGAGAGAACGACGACATGTAGCACATCGTCTTAAGGCGAGGCGAAACCTCCATACTTACACAGATGTGCTGCTTCTCTTTCACTCCGCCGTGTTCGCCATACTAGTTCTACCTCTTTCGCACTCATGGCTGGATCAAGAGGTTTCGCCTCGCCTTAACGTGAGGAGCTACTGCACGGTCGGTAACAAAAACTATAATGAAAATTTATCCGACACGATTTATCTTTTACATACTCAATCGTTGTGAAGAAATTTGCAACGGGAACTCAATGCTGTCCTGCACATATAGCAATCTAAAATATGGGATTGACAACACGTGTAAAAAATCGTTATGTAGCAAATGATGATATATACGTTAAAAAAATGTAATCGGTAATAAAAACTGTAATCCAATTAACTTAATTAGGTAGAACCTAATTCGCTTTCTTCTCAAACATTAATTTTCTCTGAGTAGATTGAATTACTATTTTCTGTTATCGATTACAGTTTCTCAAAGTATCTCATACTATCTTAGTATTTATTAATTGTTCTGTTATCAACCGTTTACACAAAACCTAAGCGTAACTTCTTTATTTTTTGTTGTGCAACAAAGTTAATATAAAATTAAAGTTAAACAACGCGTTACTAAAATTTACGTGAAATTATTTATTTATTTGGAAATAATAACACGAAAAATATTCCAATTACATGATCCAAATAATCCAGTGATGAAGAGCACGCAATTAAAAATGTAATTAATCTGCAATCCTAGGTTCGCTATGAGACTCCTAGCAGAAATGTCTGCAATGCCATTAGTGAGAAATCACTTGTTAGAATCACCATCCTGTATTCCTGACTTCACAAATACCCTCGTCAAAGATCCAGACATGTTTATGCAAGAATATGCTTCGTTAATTTTGGCTGAAGTCTCCAAAGAACCCTATGGAACGGTTAAACTATTGGAGCAGTTTCCTACTTTTGATTTTCTTCTTGAAAAAATCAAACAACCCGATCCAGATATTAAGAAGAACAATATAGAGATTATGGACAATTTACTGAAGGATCCTGTTGCAGCGAAACAAATAGTTGCATCCCAGGTTCCATCTTAACATATTCTACAAAGGAGAATATTAATATATTTGTAAAAGAAATAATAAATCATTTATTATCTTTAGATGTTCAGTTTTCCTCTCATCTACCATTTGCTAGAGGAACCTTATCCATCTATTCAGACTCTTGCATTATCTGTAATAGAGTCCCTGGTAGCTCGTAGCAAAGATGATCAAATTCAAAAACTTTTCCAAGAGTCTGGTGGTTTAGGAGTGTTGCTTAACCTCCTGGAAGTAAGAATGTTGTCTTGCAAAACAAGAAAAAAAATATACAAAGCTTCATTAACTAATAACAAGTTTTATCGAACAGAACATTGAATTTACCAATTTACATTCAGACGTTCTGAGAATTTTTATGAATGCAGCTGCAAATCCAAAAACTATAGAATCTCTGAGTTTGGATGGAGGTGTTGAAAAACTTTTTAAATATCTCGAAAATAGCGCGAAACCTCTGGAATCACGAGAAGTTCTTGATGTTCTTGTTCGTCTGGCAAATACCCAGTCAGGAAGAAAGGTAAATTATAACAATACGTTTCTATACATTCTTTAAAATGTTCATTATGATAATTAATTAAATTTTATAGAATATATTTATCCATAAGCTGATGTATTTAATTTAATATAAAAATATTATGTAAAATTAATAAACGTTACACTAAACACGTTTAAAAAACTCGTGATTAAACGGACAAAAAAACCACATTTAAACCGATTGGAACCGTTTAGTTTTCAATGGGATATTTGTGTTCATTTAATGAAGTTCAATCTCTTTCAATGAGATTTTTTAAGCAGGACAGTTTATACATAAATGCTTCGTGAAAGGGGGACGCAAAAAAAAAAAGAAAAATCGAAATGGCGGATAATGGGTCAACGCGTATTATTCGATAGATTTGTATTTTGTAAATTTAGATGTTAAACGATTCTTTCACGTTGGTTATTTAAATGAATGAATAAATTAAACGAGTATTTATCGTTTGCAGATACTGCACAGTTTTGGATTTGTCTCAACTCTTTTGAGATATTTGCGTTCCTCGCGTGACTCGGAAATCAGCAGAATCGCTTGTTACGGAATTGGAATGATGTCGCGACACGAGTCAACCACTGAGGAAATTATGAAAGATGATCCAACGAAAATGATGTTGGGTGAATTATTTTTTTCTAAATTTTAGCTTCTTTTATTTTAAAGCTTAATTCGAGATTCTACAACGATTTTTTTTTTTTCAGATTTCCTGAAAGACGACAGCATCAAATGGCCAACACGCGAGGCAGCTATCTTTGCTCTGAAAGAAATATGCAAAAGCAATAAAATTAATTGTCAAAACTTTCTGGAGGTTAAGGGACATTCGTATCTCCAGTCGTTTTTGAAAGAACCGCTTAGTAAAGTTCCTCTAGAAATTATTGTAACGGCGGTTGATATACTCACTATTGTTGGAGGATATCCCGACCTGAGAGAACGTCTCATTGAAGTGGAATTGATCGATTCCCTTTGCAGATCGTTCGAGGCAATTAACGTGAAAGCTATTATATGAAAGTTCTTATCAAAACTCTACAGAGATGTTTAAACTTGTTGTATCTTTTTCTTTTTTTTTTAACCAGGCCAAAGATCGTGTAGCTGACGAGTCGAAGATTGCCAGTTGCAAAGCACTGTCAGTATTTTGCGTGGAAAAGCGGGCAAGAGAGCTTTGTCTTGCCAAGAATGTCGTTGAGAGACTTTTTTTGCTCTTGCAATCATCCGAATCGATTCCTGTACGAGCCGCCGCTGTACAACTCGTCCAGCAACTTTGCGGAGATAGTGCGATGGCTGAGCAATTCGTGCGGGCTGGATATTTGAACTAGTAAAGCACCTTTTGCCTAACTCGCGATATCGATAAGATCCGAGACTCTCGGGAAGTTAAAATGGCTGTAATAAAAATTCGGATAATTTGTTTCTTTATTTAGCATGTTAAAGAATCGCGACGCCTTCACAGTCGTTCCCTCTTGGGAAACTTGCATCGAGACTCTCTTTTCCGCACATTTGCCAGTGAAATTTGCAGCTACCGGTCATCTCTCGTTGCACGAAATTACTCAGGATGGTTTCTACGTAATGCGCCGGCATATTTGCCCGTAAGATTACGTGTTTTTTGTCAATCATATTTGCAGAAGTTTGGACAAATTGTCTTTGAAATTATTACACTAAGCAATAAGTTTGCAGTTGTCGATAAATTCTTAAAAAGCAAATACAATTTTTTAAATCCTGTGAATATATCGGCAACAACTGTTCATTTTTGCTGCTTCTGTTCATGAACGTCAGTTGCTACATATATATCGACAAGTTTAACAAATTGGTATTTCATTGTCGTAAATGTTATCGATAACCTGTCACATTTCATTCAAGTTTGTCGTAGCAATCGTATTGAAAGAGTTTGTTGCGATAATTATAAACTTTTTCATCCTTGCTTCGTCTCGTTATTAGAAAAGAATTATCGTATAACAAATAAAAACCTTAAATCCTCAGATTTCCGATACTTGACGAGCTCTTTCGCTTGAAAATGTGTCCTATGGAACCCGTCTACGTAGTAAACTTCAGTGAACCACGAATAAGCTCCATCGGGGAAAGATCACTGTCATCAACGGAAGAAAAAACTTCCTTCGATGCAACAAGTGCGGGGCTGGATGTGAAATTTGGAAAATTGCAACCGGATCCTTATCTCTACGAGTATTTGGAGCTCTTCAAATGTATTTTAGCGGCGAATGAAATCGACGAACCGTGAGCGATTATTATTAATCAAATTTCAAAGCAATTCAATCGAATAATGAAAGGATAATCGAATTTTTATATCTTAGAATTAACGAAGCACGAACAACTGTCTTGAATATCAGTAAGATAGCCTTGCGGGCGAAACTTCTGGGAATATTTGTGGCTCGTCAGATGTCGGGAAACGATCCGGAAAATCCTTGCGTCGATCATCATTTGGATATTCACTTACGAATCATTCGCGAGGATATTCGGACTAGCGTTATTCCTCTTGGTCAGTTGCGCGTTGGTTCGTACTTGGAGAGAGCTTTGCTCTTCAAAGTGATGGCTGATAGGATTTGTCTACCTGCGGCGCTTGTTCGCGGGGAATACGGCAAGGCTTGGATCGAAATTGCGATTCCAGAAGTGCGTTCTTTTTCGAATATTCAAATGAGAAAATGCTGAGCAGAATTTCAATGAAAAATAATCTAAATAGAATGCACCCTTTCATTAATCGTACATCAAAACATATTTTTAAGTAGTAATTGTTCTCATTGCAATTTTTTTTAAATCGGAAGTTCGACTTGATCAAATTATTATTTAAAATTGTAAGAATAAAACATTATTTTTAATTAATTATTGCAATTGATCTAGTTGAAGGATGCGTTATTAGCAAAAAGTAAGATTTTATCAGAATCGGATTACCACGCGATAAGAGAATAATCCTTAATAAATCAACCATGTTGAACATAAACTACGAACATTGATTTGGAATATTAATACTAAATGCTATTAATTCATTTTTTTTAATCTTCAATCATTTTTCGAGAACATTATTTTTGGTCTTTCATAGAGGAAGCTTTGTGACGGTATAAATATTTTTCTGTCACTGTCACAAACTCAGTGTTCAATGTCAACGTGTTTAAAATATCCCAAAACGTCGAAAAATTATATTTAGAAAAAATGTCCGGATGTGCGTGTGTGTGTGTTCTGACACTGTAAAATTGAAACGTCTATAACTCGAGAACGGTTTGAGCTACAGCGCTCCCGTTTCGCACAGATTTTAATCAATACAACCTCTTTATTTACTGTAATTTTTGTTATAATTCCTCAAAAATTACAAATTTTACGACATTTTGAAATAAAAAAAATATCTGTCATCACTTTAATTTCCGTAAAATTTAAGATTTCCGACTAATTTTTTTTTTACATAAATAAAGTATCGTAAAAGGACGATTCGTATTGAATTCGGGAACCATCGTCTGTACGGTTCAGATTTGATAAATTTTGGAATATTTCGACCAATCGTCACATCGTTAGGATGTTTTTTTTTTTTTGTAATAAAGTATTATAAAAGTAAAGTTGGTATACTTTTTGGAGAGAATCGGCCAAATGGTTAGGATATTAAAACAAGTTGCAAATTGCTTTCTCGAGATTTCGCACGATGCTCAAAGTTTCCTCCACGAGGAAGCCAAGATTTGGAAAGTTAGTTCCTCATTGAGAGGATTTTGAACATCGTGCGGTATTTCGAGGAAGCAATTTGCAAGTTTCAATGTGCGACTTGTTTTAATATCGTATGTTTCATCGTGCACCCTTCAGGGTTTTTACGTATGACCCATCCCAATTGTAACTCCTTCCTAACACTCTTTACTCGCACTTTGCTAAGCTAACCTAATAATAATGTTCTTAGTATCTTCGTTATGGTTGATTCTGTGTAGAAGATTATTCTCGTAGCGTAAAGTACTCGATTCCTGATCGAATAAAACTTTTGGCTTGGAATGTTTACGTAAAGCATCCTTAGAAAGGGTGGCTGCTCAGCCATTGTTGAGGTGGGATGGCACGACTCGCGGGTTGTCGTTACATTTTTATTAAAATACATTACGTTTTAATTAAAATAATTTTTTGATAACTATATATAGACAGAGCATTTTGGTCTACGTAAATGTTCTTCCTAAAGATATTAAGAATTATTTAGATCCATTTTCATTGAATTCTTAAAATGTTTAGTATAATTTTTGAGAGTTGCATTAATATCGTAAGATTTTTTAGGATATCTCGCCCGTGTATACGAGTACAACTTAAATAATAAATTACTTGACAGCAATGTAGATGATAGAAATTTTGCACAGAAGTATGATTCTTATTTATGAATATTCGAAATAAATTTAAACCAATTTTTAACAAGGTGAGCAGCCATCCTCCCGAAGAAACAGTTAGCCAAATATATTAATTATTTTCATTGAAATATTATTTCGCTCAGCACTGGAAGGAAAGTACTATGCAATAACTAAAAACTGTATTACAATAATGTATTAATGCTAGATCGATAATCCCGTGGACGATGGAGTTACGTCCAGCCTTCCTGAAGTAACCATTCCTAGATTGAACGCAAGTAAAAATAGTTTATTGAGGATCCAGCGAAAGTCAGATTCCTTAAAAAAACGAAAAAATTCAGAGCCCCTTCAGCAAGAAGAAACTGACAGAGTACGGATTATTCGAGACAATCTGAGAACCGTATTGCCCACGAGATTGCTGTGCGAAAATTATATCGTTGATCTGATGGAAAATCCCGGTGACATCATACCCATTGAAAGTGCTCGCGCCAGAACGTATTGCGCTCCGGTGTCTCATTGCAACATGACCTGTGACATATAAAACTGGAATCCTAACGTTGTTGTTTCGTTTTCACTACCTGGAAATTTCAAGGTTCTTTTCTATTGATCTATTGTAGATAATAATAGATTTAATTTATAAAATAGAAATATAAAGTGTTATTTACATCGAACGATCTATCTTTACGAAGTCAAGCGAGAACGTACATATTAGTCCTAAAGATGGCAACTAGAAGCTCGTTTTATCGTTATAATGTACTTTTATAAATAATCAACGAGGCTCGATCGACTCTGATTTTCTTTCAGAGTTCTATCGCCACGTTTCCGGCGGCTGTGTCGAATGTTGTTTCTGTTGCTGTTGTTGTTGCTGGTGCTGCTGCCTCGAGTCACCGAGTTTCACGAGTCCAAAGAAACTTTTATCATGCTGAAAGAGTGTGTACCTCGCTGGTCCGACGTCCTTCAGTACCAAACGATCTCCGGCTTGAAGAATCGTTATCTGAGCGGAGAAGCAAGACCTGCTTTTGTGACTGACGCCGGGACTGTAAACCTACGGGTAAAAATAATCTATAATTAAATAATCCAAGCGCATAAAATTCTTCGAGGAAGGTAAACGAATACATCTAAAACATTTTTTTTTTTATTCAAAATATGATGACTCAACGTTTTAAACTATTTTTAGATCTTCGAGGTTGAAATCTTTAAAGAAATGTAATAAATTTGATGAAAACAAAGTTTCCTCTATGAAAAAAAAAGAAAATGCTCACCATGCATTGCAAAATTGGATGACTATTGACCAATATATGAAATCCGTTCTCGTCGTGCTCGTCCAGATAATGAATCTGACCGTAAACGAGATAGAGACCGGGTTCGTGAACGGTGAGTTTGCCGTCTCGAGAGAGCGTAAAGTGTCTAGCCATTCCAAGATCTGTTACCCAGTCGCTCGGTCGCCAAGCTTTGAAGACACCTTCGTTGTGCTTTGCTCTACCGTTGCCCGTGTGCTCGTCGTCCATGCTGAAAAGAGTACTGTCGGCACCGTAGTGCGCCGCGAATACTTGCCTCGGGGCTCGCAGATGTCGTCTAGTTATTCCTCGTGGTTTCAGCGATTTTCTGGTTACCTCGGAGTCCTAAAAATAATAAATAAAAACAATCTAATCATTTATATCAAGTATACATATCTCTTTATATTATAAAATAAATCTCGATGCAGATGAAGCTGCTGTATACAAGAATCTAGGATGGTCAATGATAGGGCCGTGATGAGTCGACGATAGGTTAGGGGAAAGCCAATGATAAGGATAAAGGGTCAATAATAAACAAGGGAGGTCCCCCCCCCAGCCTTGATTATTCCAAGTCCCCCTTGGAGGTCTTCCAGGTACTTAAAAAAAGAACGATTGCAAATTGAATTTCGACAAATGATGATTAAACTTTGTAGTGAATGGTTAAACATTTATAATCTTTTGCTAAAATGTAGATCGGTAATAATTGTTTTTCATAAGGCATACGAGTCTCGAATAAAACGCACTAACAGAAAATACCTTTGGAATATTGTAGAAACGTTTTTCAAAAAGAGATCTGAACGTGCGTACAGAGTTCAGGGGGAAATTTCAAATATTACACCTTGGATCTTTCATACCGCTTTGACCGTTGAGATATTTTTATCACATGTAGTCCAGGGGGGAATGTAGTCATGGGGCGTGCAGGAGGATGAGCCTATGTCAATGATAGCGATAGGGGAGATTGAATGACAGATTGCGAGGGTGTTTGACGTTCGAAACGTACGTGACCCTAGTCGTATTATATATTACAAAATGACTTGCTAAGTTTAATCCATTTCGAAAAATTCTTAGAACGTTAAGTTCTAATGAGTGAATTAGAAAAATATATTAATTGACGTTATATTCAATTTACGAACCTGTTGAGATCTCCGCAATACTTGACGCTGACTAAAAGAGCTCGAGTGTCTTCTAGAAGAGTGACGAGAAGGTGTAAATGCGTTTGAATTATCCGAGCTTCCGAGAGCAAAGTATTTCTTCGGAGGGTGTCGATCCCAGGGTGTTGCTTCACTGAAAAACCATAAATTAAAAACTTTTCTATTAAGGATACCGTAGTCACACAATTTTGTGCTTGTTAAATTTATGAAATTAACGTACGTAGTTGGCCTTCTACCCTTCTCCGTCTCGTTAGTAAGATCTTTCTCGGAATCTTCGATGATTTCGTGTTCCGTACGATTGTTATCACGATCATCGCGAAAATACGGTACACCATTGAAGGTGTATTTTACTGGCGCTTCGTCCGTTACCGCTCGTCTCTGCTTCGAATGATCGTTCTTAATCTTTTCGTGCTGCGATTCCACGCGCCTCTTGTTTGCTCCGTGCTCCCTACTTCCTTCAAGCAGACGTTCCCTCGCAATATTCTTGTGCGTCTCGTGAACACTTTTCTCGGACTCTTGGCCATGCTTCGCCTCGACTTTATGATGAACGGCAAGCATCCCCATTAGCTTTTGATCGTGACTCGCGCTAGACGAGGTGCTCTTTACTTCCGTACCTTTAGGCGTGCTCTGCGATACCCGGGTGCCGCCAGTTGTGCTTGCAGTTGATTCACGTGAATCCTCCGCGTCATCGCTCCAGCTCGGACCGTAATCCTCGTAGTAGTTGTTGTCGTAGTCCGCACCCTCGATATCCGCCTCACCGGAATCTTCATCGCTGTCTTCCGTTCCATCCGCGTAAAGCTGCTCGAAATTTCAGTTCAAGAAACAATTTTTAGTCTATTTCCCGTTAGTTTTTATTTAACTGCATTTATAATGTAGATGCTCGAAAGCCTTCAAAATGAATTAACAGCACGATCGTGAAATCAAACTGATGACGAATCTAACGTTCTCAAGTTCATAGAGCGAAGAGCGTTAGATACTCGTTGATTAAATTATAGCTTCAATCGTCAGATCGCATATAGCATTGCCAGATGTTATTCCTATATTGAAGAAGAAGCGTCAATTGGACTATGCGCGTCGGACGTGTTTGCAATCTTGTCGTTGAATTTCAATAGTAAAATTGTACAGTTATTAATGGAAACTAGTTGTAGCGCTAATGTACGACGTTAAGCGTCTAACCGCTAGAAGCTGAATAATCGTTATTCGTAGCTAATAGTGTGCTAGTTGAAGAGACAAGCACGCTTTATCAAGAACTCGAGCGAAGAAACTTCTATTAGCTGTGCTTGAGCCACTCCCAATTATCATCTTTGAGGTGAACGGTCGACAGTTAGTAAACTCTGGCTTCTGTGTTATTTCGCTCTCGTGATGCCCGGGATTTTCCAAAGCAATCGTGTCGCCACCTCTCCTTGTCTTTCTTAATATTTTTCTCGTTCTATCCTTTCTTGAGTTGTATCGTTCTACGAAGCTGTCGCATATAATCGTTCGAGTATCGAGCCGGCTCTTATAAATGTATTCATTAATAGTTAAACTTGTATTATTCTTTTGTGTGTGTGTGTGTGTGTGTGTGTGTGTGTGTGTGTGTGTGTGTGTGCGTGCGTGTGTGTGCGCGTGCGTGTGATACGGTATTAGTTACGCCCACGGTAAATCGCGAGACACGCGGTCATAAGCAATTAAGCCAATAATTATTTGATATTATCATTAGTGCGAGTCCAATTAAACATAACGCCGTCTCTCTTAGACTCGCGTGTACTTGCTCTTTATGGTTGTAATCATTTCAATTGCCAATGTTTCCTGGTAACATTATTTTTACATTTTACCCGCGGGTATATCGTTTGCATGTGCATAACAAAAAATGTTGCAAATTGTTCGCTTTTACAGGACGGCGTATCATTCAAATGATTGGTAGATTTTTTAAAACTGATTTTATTCTGTTTTTTTTTTATATCAATGAAAGATAACGTATGCGTTCTTAGCAAAGAAATACTATAATTGTCATTTGTTAACAAAAAGATACATTAATTTATCGTAACTCTTTTCAATTGCTATAAGATTCGCTGTATAGTTTCATTCGTGCGAATTTAATATAAAAGTTATTAATTGAAAGATATATCAATTCTACTTCCATCATAAATATATTTCTTTTAAATGATATATTTTTATCTCGATATAATTATTTGTTATAAAACAAAAGTATATTGGTCAATCGAGAAGGTATCTTCCAATAAAGAAAAGAATGAAATTAGAATGAAAATTGAACACATGCTCCATTGCGGGCCACGCCTCATTATCGTACGTTGGACTATGTAAATAACGATTTAAAAAATGCCCTCTCGCGTAGTGCTCCAACTTCTACTTGAACACACTAAGGCTGTGTACTCTGATATGTAATGAAAATAATGGCTGTTGGAACTCTCACCTGTTCCTCGAAAGCCTTGAGCTCGTCCATGAAGTCCTTGCCGAACATGCGATGCCTCAGGGTCTCGACGTCCCTCTTAAGAATTTCGATTTCACGTCCGTTAGTCACGACTCTGTGTAATTTCCATATCTCAATACCGGCGCAAACAAGTGCAACCATAATCGCGATAACGCTCAGCAGAGATTGTCTACTGATGCGGAAGCATCGGGACGGCTTGTTGAACCCCTGCTCCAGCTCGGAGTGTGACATGCTGAGATTTTCCCGTGAAAAATTGAGAAACGAGCGAGTCTCGTCTCTGGTAGTGCCGGTTGTACAGTCGATAGAAATTTTTTGATTTTTAGACTTTGGCTTTATCCTTCCAGCGCTTCGATCATCGTCCGGCAGTGCCGAAGTCATCTTCTCATATGTCACTACCGAGAGTCACCCGGAAAGAGAGAAATGACCGAAGAACGAGGACAATACGATCGAATCACCGGCATAGGCGATGATTTGCTCCTCGAAACAGTCCAGGTAGACGAGAAGACACCGGAGACTCGAACGCTCGTACAAACGGAGTTTCCACTTGTGTTACGATACCTGCTGCGATGGAAATTTCTTTCACTCGTGACTCTGCTAAATACCACCCACGCGTTATCACGCTGCTCGATGTGCCGAGCTCATAGGATCGTCCGTTGACTACTAGCGACTCTACAGCTCCGAATTGAATTTCCGATTCTCGTTTAGGACATCCCCTCGGCCTCTCGCTGGAAGGAAGATTTAAAAAATGCTTGACAATCGGAGCAGCGAACGCTCGCGATAGGATAGAGAACGGAAGGACCGGAGAAGCTCGTGCTGCATCGACCGGTGGCCGGTACCGTTTGTACTTGGACGCGGTAGCCCAAAGATTTACGATCAGACGGACACAGGGCTCGCGTTAAACGGACCGCGCGCTGTTTAGCCCTCCCGCAACGCCACGTATTACTCCAGGGGGACCGTACGAGCAAACGACGACAACGACAACGACGACTACGACGGAGAATAAGAGGCTTTAAAACCTGTCGAGCTGGTTTTTGTACTCTCGAGACAATCTTCCTCGGAAGAAGATCAGGATACTCGGTGGTCTGCTCTCCTCGCCTCTCCGATTCCACCTTTTGTCTTGTGCTCGATCGTCGGCCCTCCGAAGCCGGGCCAGCTCTCCCGCTCCTTACAATACACCGGCTGCTCTCTATTCTCTCTTTCCTTCGTTTTTTTCCTATCACCGGAGACTCTGATTCTCTCTCTCTCTCTTTCTCTCTCTCTCTCTCTCTCTCTCTCTCTCTCTCTCTCTCTCTCACTCACTCTCACTCACACTTCTCTCCTTCTTCAAACGATCGCTCTCAATTGATTTTTTAATTTGATCCCAACGAACACTGCAAAATTTCCATGAGCTTGATGAATTTTATCATTCCCGATAAAAGACGTCGTGTGGACCTTGATACTAAGTTTTTAATTGCAGATACACCGGAGAAAGTTCGAAACGAGGTAACCCGGTAGCCCACGAGATCTGGCAGTTTCCAACGAGTATTTTAATCTCACGACTCTCGGGAGTTATACCGTACGACCGACGCTCGCGAGGGTTTCCAGTGGACTAACTGCTAGGGATGAGACTGAGGCCTCTCTTTCTCACAGGATTCTTCTTTCTCGCTCTTTCTCACTGTCTGTTTATCACTGAGGCGCTGCTACAAGCGTCGTAATTGGCACGCCTACGTACGCCTATGTACGCGTACACTGGATACGCGCGAGAGAGACTTGCATGAGTAAATTAAACGACAGTGTTGCGAGAAATTCTACCAATACATTCGCAACTTTATCGAAAAGCTAAGTCGTTTCGGTAAATCAATTTTTTCATGCAAATTTTTTTAATTTATTTTCATTCGGATCACAAATCTCTTTTTCTCACTCTTCACGAACTCGCGGATTCTCCAAAATTCGAAAATATTTCCAATTTGTTATTAATACAGAAGGTTTTTTTCGTTTTCTGACTATGATTCACGAATGCTTGATGTATACATTCACAATCAAAAGTTTTATTCGATCATAATTTAAGTACTTTGCGATGAAAGAAAAATCTCTATGAAAAACATTAAAAAAAAAAAAAACAAATCAACCGAATTGAAAATACGAAAAACATTAATTGAAAATAATTATAATACCAAAATGTGACAGGATAGTTACCAACAAAATTGTTGAACAATTTATCAGAAAATTTTCATATCTTGATATTAATTCGTTGATTTTTTTAAATGTAAGGAAATAGTTTTTAATTATTTTGTGGAATGATTAAAAAAACACGTATTTTTAAATATGTTTTCGTGAAAAAAGATCCACGTTACACACAAGAAGATATACAGGGTCATCGAATGAAAAATTTTATCAAAATAATTTTAAAAAAAAATTCGAAAACGAAAAAATTGAAAATAAATATTTATTTAAAAAAATTCGTGATACGAATTCATCTTATATGATAGAAAATCAAGTTTTTTTTGTTGGTAATCCGATGAGCAATTTTTTATTCATTTAACTACTTGATTGATAACTTTTTGACATTATTATTCCTTTTTTTTTTTTAAATATTTTTCTCTCATCGCAATGAACTTGAAATTCTGATTGAATTTGACTTTTGGCTGGGAACGTACACGTAAAGCATCCCTAAAGAAATTTTTATAAAAATCTCGATAGGTTTTGTAATTGGTGAAACGTTTCTGCATCAGATAACATCTTAACAGTACGTTATAGTCGTAAAAAAAAACACTCATTTGGGCAGTGGAGAAGCCATAAGACCACAAAACGACATAAAAATCGTCGCTGACGCTATTTTATTTTACTTTTCACATCGCACTTAAATATCCAAACAAGTAACAGGTGCAATGCTCCAAAATTTCGATAGATTTCAAGTTAAAGTAAATCTGAAAGTCCAATGAAATAATAACAGAAAGAGCTGAATAAATTTAAAAGAAATTGAAGGACTTTTTAATGAGAAAAAAAAAATAATAAACTGACAAAGAGTCGCTGTTGAATGACACTTTCCCGGTCTCGTGAAGAATGCGCTACTGCAGCGTTCATAAGTGCTTTTATATTATTACTAAATACTCGATACCCCGAACTAATAAAGTTTGTCAATATATTGTTACAGAGAGTGTACGAGAGACCTCGTTGAGTGACTGGAAGATCCCGTCCCACCGTCTCGAACGCGATAAGGCAGACTACTGCTCGCAGCTACCGGCATAAAATGCCAACGCTCTTTCTTTCTCTCTCTCTCTCTCTTACGAGACTTAAGAATGCAATGTCTACAGATAATGAGAGAAAAGTTCTCGGTCCCCCGTGCTGTCGGGCTTACGTCATAACGTTGATAAAATCCTATGGGTCGAAGGATAACTTCCTGGAAGATTCATACGCACACTCTTTTCGCCTACGTCGCATCGCAGTAGTCTACATACGACTACAAGGAAACGGTAGCGCAACGACGTTATTATTGGGTACGCCTTGAAAGTTGAATAACTGTAATGTGATGTCAGAGTCGTATTACGCGTTCGCGTTTGGCTGTCAATCAAATTTTCTTCCGCCCTCCGTAATTTTGTCAAAAAAAGGCGAATTACTAAAATTATAAAATTAATTTTATTGAATAGGAGTCACAAGAACGTGTTAACAAATGTACATTTTCCACGAAGGGAAAATGCTTAGTGGGCGAACAACTCCATCGCTTGCTGTAGGTAATTTTTTAATTTATCAATTTTTTATCGTTTAGGTTGATCCGCGATTGTTCAAGGTAGTCCCAAGTGTTTCCAGATTGATAAATCAAGATAACATTACATTCGTGTGAGATCAATTGTCAAAAATGTATTCAGGACCAGATTAGGGTAGTTCGGAATCAACCCAAATCGAAACAATGCATTTTTTATCTATTTGGAATCACTTGGAGCTTTCCCGAATGATCCTGGTACCAAATTTTACTACTTGAAAACACCTGTTTACCAATACATCAAGATTGATCAATTTAAATGCGATAACATCAGGAATGACAGTTCAAAAATATCATTTAAAAAAAAAAAACGACGAAGACTAAAAATGTAAAACGCAAATCTGCGTACAACGAACCATTGTTAGAACAATCGCTACGTCCTTCGTCTCTCGCACCTCGAGAAGTTTCCGATTTCTGTCGGTTCAGCAAATTCGCTCGACTACAAAGAAAACACCATTTGACGTACCGCCACCGGGTGTAACATTTTAATATCCACTACTCAACAAAATGCTGGAGCAGCATTTTTGCATTTATTTATTATTTACAATTTACAGTGTTTACTGACGTACACCGTGAGAAAGTATAAATAGCTGCGGATCGCGCGAGGTCTTTCTTGACTTTCTTTGTTTAGCATTGAGATAAATTTATTCTCTGTTATATCTGTAACGTTACATTGATCCATCTGTAAACTTCACACGAATTGTGGAATTAAGTCGCAAAATTAACGGCGCAATTAAAGTCAGTGCAATATCCTCTTTAAAACGAACACGTAACAGTTTTATGGTGAGACTTTCTCGCCCGTTAAAAGCTCGTGTGTAGGACGAGACACGCGGGAGAAGCTTCGACGAATCGCAAGATGAACGAGAAAGAAAGATCAATGCATCAGCCGGTTGTTAGAATTAATTCATACTCAATGAAACGGTTTACTTTTTAACGACGCTCAGAATATTATTTATTTTAAGAGAGTTTTTAATTCAACTTTTACCTATTTGTCAAAGACAAAGTTGATTCCCTGGAATAACGCGATAACAACTGGTAATTATCTTAAGAACATCTTTGCCAAAGATACGAGAAGTGTACGGGACGCACTGACTAATGCGCTAAGCGTTAGTTAGTGTGCGAGAGGGAAATTTCATCTCGCGACTGAGTTAAAAACAGATAAACGGTGAAACTCTTTCGTTTGTTCGATCAATCTCAAAAACTAAACCGTCAATTATTATCAAAATTTTCTCAAGACGTTACATCACACTGAGGCCTTTCGAACGGCATCAAATCGACGAATTTTTTTCACGCAACAATTAAGTAGAATGTTTATTTTATATTACTTATGCTTAAGGCATAAGGTTGATGAACATATTGTATAAACATTGTACGTAAAACATTTTTTTTATGTGTAAAGTTTTGCGTTATTCCGCAAAGCTCCTTCGTCGTTACTCGCGCGAAAGGTGCAGTGAATTATAGACGTCAAAGTTTGTTTGGAATCGTCAAGTTCATTGATAAAATATCTACAAAGTAGCACAGGGATGAAGAAAAAGAAAATTTATTGTGCTAATGAGAGTAGGATAAAAAAAGGCATTAAAAACGATGTCTACAGACGTGAAAATGTTAAGAATCAGTTTAAATTTATGGAGGATGTTCGTCTATGGGAATCATCCTTCTGTGCATAATTTCGTATCGATCGGTCACATGATTATCCAATAATTAATTATTCAAGTTGAACTCTTGCATACAAAAAAGATAGAAAAAATATTTTAACATAAAAAATTAATTCTCAAGGATGATAATAAAAATGTGAAGAATTCAATAAACAATAAATACAAACAATGCTTTGGATCTTTGGGAAGAACTTTTGATAAGTCTGAAATACTTTGTCTACATATTTATCAAGAGATTGTAAAAATAAACAGATAAAAATGTCTTAAAAACTCAATTAATTGAAGAATTAATTTTTTAATTCGTCAGATAAAAGGAAGAAAATTGAAATATAAAGTGAAGCACAGAAAAAAAGATCTAAAATTAATCCGAATTCGGTGCATCCGTAAAAAAATGAATTTACAAGTTTTTGGGATACATATATTTTTTTTGCACTGCGCTTTAGTTAAACGAATTTGACGCTTTTGTAATCGTTATCAAAAACTATTTTTGATTAACGAACAGTTATGAGGTTTTGTCTGTTGTACAGCATTTGGTATCAATTTGCAAGACCTCTAATAACGAATTCTCTGCAATTAATAATTATGACAAATATTTCTACCGTACTATAATTGTACTAAGAGACAATTTTTCGCTTTTGTAGTATGAGAAACGTCGGAATGCTGTAGCATGAAAGAGTTTTAATATAGTCGGCATGTTTTTTTGATGAAGAAATTAATGAGTTACAAATGTGACGATTCATCACGATAAAAATCAATAAATAAAATGATTTTTAAATGAGCAACATAGCTTGTTTAACACGAGGAGCGGCGGGAAGTTGTCTCATGATAGAGTTTTAATGTTTTCTATAATTAAGTCGTAGTAAATTTGTTTCATGACAGAGAAATTTACGAATTACAAATGTACCAGCTAATCAGGATAAAAATCAACAAATAAAATGATTTTATCAAGCAACATAGTTTGTTTAATACGAGGAGCGGCGGGAGCTGTCTCACGAAAGAGTTTCAAT
Source organism: Cylloceria caligata (assembly GCA_963942595.1). NCBI lineage: Eukaryota > Metazoa > Arthropoda > Insecta > Hymenoptera > Ichneumonidae > Cylloceria > Cylloceria caligata. Next base: position 12,162,299 of record OZ012706.1, on the reverse strand, counting down.
GTTTTCTACAATTAAATCGTAGTCAATTGGTTTCTTGAAAGAGAAATTGACGAGTTACAAATGTGTTAGCTAATCAGAATAAAAATCAACAAATGAAATGATTTTATCAAGCAACATAGTTTGTTTAATACGAGGAGCGGCGGGGAGCTGTTTCATGAAAGAGTTTCAATGTTTTCTACAATTAAATCGTAGTCAATTGGTTTCTTGAAAGAGAAATTGACGAGTTACAAATGTGCCAGCTAATCAGGATAAAAATCAACACATGAAATGATTTTATCAAGCAACATAGTTTGTTTAATACGAGGAGCGGCGGGGAGCTGTCTCATGAAAGAGTTTCAATGTTTTCTATAATTAAATCGTGGTAAATTGGTTTTTCGACAGAGAAATTAATGAGTTACAAATGTGCCAGCTAATTACGATAAAAATCATCAAATAAAATGATGTTACCAAGCTACGTCGTTTGCTTAATACGAGGAGCAGCGGGGAGTTCCCTCATGAAAGAGTTTCAATGTTTTCTCTAATTAAATCGTAGTAAATTGGTTTCTCGACAGAGAAATTAACGAGTTACAAATGTGCCAGCTAGTGACGATAAAAATCATGAAATCAAAGGATTGTACAGAGCGACTTCGTTTGTTTTACACGAGGAGCGACTGGGAGCTGTCTCATGATAGAGTTTTAATGTTTTCTATAATTAAATTATTGTAGATTGGGTTCTTAACAGAGAAATTTACGAGCTGCAAAAGTGTCGGGAAGTCTGCACTAAATAAAATGTTTCTACCAAGCGACAACTCTTTTTTTACGCGCCTTCTTAAGACGAGAAACTATGGGGAACTGTCGCATACAAGAGTTTAAATATAGCCAACACGTTTTCTATAGTTAAGTCGTAGCAGATTATTATTTTTTATGAAAAAATATTGTTGTGCCACAAATGTGCCGGCTAATCACAATAAAAATCATAAATTAAAAAATTATTTCTGTTCTGGGAAATCGTAATCAATTCATTTCCCAAGGAAAGTGCTGATGGACGTTAATGCCTCAATAATGAATCATTTCATTATACGAAACGTGCGAATCTACGTGATCGTACGAAAATCCGTTTACAGCAAAGCTTGAGACCTTTTCTGGAAGGTCGATTTCACCTTTCCTTGCACGTTACTTCCTACTGGCAGCAAGCAGCAAAGTACGAACGTTATAAGTAAGCGGAGACAAGCGGTTGACTCGCGAGCTTGGGTCCCACGTCTCCGCGGTAAATATACAGCCAGCTGCTCGGCGAATTCCTTTTCCGAATCGTGCCAAGTGACTAGTTTGCCTGAGTATTCTTTTGTCTAAGTGACAAAGAGAAACATAGTATGTGTTATATCGTTACTCGCAGGAAGTATATCGGAGACGATAGGATCGTTGACACTGGGAGTGGCAGTTTGCTAATTTCGTTCGATTCAAGCGGTTGAAACTCGACTCGCAGTTCCTCTCCCACGATCTGCCTCCTCACACCGCGAAAATGTGTCGACAGTTCCTTTTTTTTTTCTTCTTGCTTTCGTGATCACTCGCAATTTAATTGCGTTTCTTCCAGATGCCATGTGACGCTGTTAAAGAACGCCACAGTTCGCAGCTATGTTTTTTTTTTTTTCATCTTTTTTCTTAAAGTTTGCGCAAAATCTTTGTAGAATATATCTCACAGTGAAAACATCGTTTGGGCAGCAAATTTGTTTGCGTAGGCTATTATTATACCTAGGAAACGTAGAAGTAGCTTCCGTCCTTGGTAAAAACGAGTTTCAAAACCTGTGTACGGGTCCCCGAACCCGCGGTAGTCCTTGGGATTTCGAGAACCGTTGCCCTACTTCTTTCACAAACGTGCGTAGCTTCGATTACCTTCTAAATGGTGAAAGACTTTCTCTGTTCCTCTTGCGCTGTAATAGAAACAGCGAATCTTGTAAATTTTCTTTCATTCAAGCGTACGTCTTTTTGTACTTTACAGAACGACTGAGGAATTCCTGTGAGCCTGAAGTGGACAATGAAGAAGGAACGAAAATAACTGAGGGTCGTTTAGTCAAATCAACAACAAGTTGTCGGAATTGGATGAACGACACTGTTGCTGATAAGTTGATAATGATCCGCCGGGAAAATATCTTCGGTCCAGAGGGAGGCAATGCATACGGATTCCTTAACATCTGCGTATGCTACTCCGAGGCATTATACGTCACTCGCCGCTCGGTTTCCTTGCATCTGGAAGCCAATCGAGTGTAACGAGTAAGAAAAGGTAATAAGTGAATGCACTTGACTTATTCGACAGCTGAATCAGCTTATAAAGTGGATTTATAGAGACGTTTCTTTACAAGACAACTACACTGTACTTTGAATTTAATTTAACTTGAAATCATTGCATTTTATCTTTCGTCACCTGAGATATTTAGAGACGAGAGGGAAATTAGAAGAAAAAAAAATGGTAAATTGATTATTAAATATTTTCAGTATCTTTTCGAATTCGAGAAATTCGGTAATACAATTTGTTGATGTCGAGATTACGAACATCTGTATCAAACATGAGAAGATTATATAAAAAATTAAGTTGCCAGAGATTGTTTTAAACATAATTATTTGTTTTGCCAAAGTATTCAACTTACACTATAAATATTATTGATAAATATTAAAAAATTTGAGAGGCATTTTGTAATAAAATTTGTTAACGTTGAATCTACGAAGCAAGAGATATTAACAAGATTTATGAATAATTGCCAGAGATTATTTATTTATGTCCTTGTAACTGAATATTATCCGATGAAGTGATCGATGGAACGCGATATTTCAAGTAAAAATAAACTAAAAGGATACTGGAATAAGAGGCTAGAAGTAAAAAATGTAAACACCTGAAAAATGTTAATTTTTAATTATAGAAGTGTATACCATCAAAACGTTATATCTTCCAGGTGCGATAAGGAACCGACGACAAGAACGTGATAGGATAACGGTCGCTGTCGTTGAAACGACAGAGCGAGAATCAAATATAATCCCAAGAAGTAGGGAAGAAGAAAGATAAGAAGTTTAAGCCGGTGTGTAGCCTGTAGCTGACCGATCCTCACTCCTCTCATCGTCATCTAGGGATTTCAGGATGAAGAGTTGGCAGTGAGAGCTCAGTCGATGGACATACGCCGGAGCGACCGGTCGTAGTGGACCGCGGAGGAGGAAGGAGCTCCAGAGAGCGCGTAGTATAGCATAGTAAACAAAAGATGGAACGGGAAAGCGTCCTAGTGCGTTGAACGTGGTTGATTCCGCTTGACTTTCGTACCCGGCAAGGCATCTCAACCTGGATTCGTGGTACGCTTGTCGATCGCTAAAAATTCACCTAAAGAAGAGAGCTAAAAAAAATGCCAGTTGGGTGAGTAATTGCTGAAAGGTCAGCGGAGAATCCTCGTGGAAGTCGCCCCCGCCGGGCACCACCGGTTACGCGCTCCCAGCAACGACTTTGCTTAAAATTTGCGGAGAGGGGCACGGGGAAAGGGCGCGCTATACTGCGAATAATAAAAGAGCGTATGCACAGCCCGACACTTTGCGCGCTCCAAAACCACCTGCCAAAAATGCAGTGGATGTCGCTTCTCGAATTTTTAACGAGTCTGTTGCTGAAAATTCTCGTAAATCGTTAACGCGCGTTCACCAAAGTGTAATATATATATATAATATAATAACGAAATTCGACACGCCGCTCTTTTCCGCGCTACAGGAGTCTCCGGTTAACCGGGAACCTCGCGAATACGACCGAGCAACGCAGTCAGTACTTGAACGCGTTTTGTCGAGGGTGGACAACGGTAAACTTGACACTGCAAAAATCTCGTAACGATTGACAGGATTATATGATAAAAGATTTTTTTTCGTACAAAATTCGAGTCATTTAAAAATAAATAAATAAATAAACAAATAAACAAATAAACACGAAGCTGACTTGCTCCAAATTCCGCTTCTCCGATGTTATTTACTGCTTGTACAAACTTTTGCACTTTGCGATAAGATACTATGATAGTTACGCTGTCGAAACTCTCGCAGTTAACGAAGATAAAAATAGTTTGGTTTCAATTGCTCGGGGTGCTATCTGTAGAAAGAGAAAGCGCGAAACTATAACCGCTTGAATTTGGTACGAAACGCGACGACTATTTGATATTTTATCGTCTTCTTGATTTAAGAAAATAAACATTGATGACCGATTGCCTTTATTTGTTTATTTTTTGTTGTTGCAGAATTATCAAGGTGCTGAGATAGCCGGTATACAGCGACTAGTCGGATATCCGAAGACGAGGGAAAGAGAAAAATGTCGGCTCGGATAAAGATGGAAAAAATCGGTGCGACGGATACAAAGATTTCCGTTGCCGATAACACGGAAAAAATCCCATCGAGTGTAATAGAATGCAGCGTGAATATGAGCGTGTCCTTATCGAACGCAAAGAGATCAAAGATTTTCCAGAGAACGCAGAGCCTCTTGATAGTGATACTCGCGATTGTATTCGCTATCTTGTGCTTTCATCTCAAGAGAGAAGTCCGGGCTCTGGAAATACAGGTAACACCGTTTCTTTAAATGGAAAACCCTGACCATCCCAGGTCAAAATCGTTGTTATTCATTGTGGAATATCAATCCTTTGATATAGCTTGTTATTCCATTAGAAAAATTATTCCAATTACCGATCATTGTCCCAGTTGTCACAAAAATTTAGAGAGAACCGATGGCTCGAATATTCCCAAACAAAAATGTCAAGTCGTATCTACGAGGGAAACTCGAAGAAATGAGTGTAAAGATTATTGAAAATATATTTTCTTTCCCGCCGTTATTAATTGATTTATAGGAATAATTCAAAACTTTGTCAAAAAAAAATCAATCCATAATTTTTTTTATTCAAGTGCAAAGAGGATATATCAAAGAAAAATATTAGGTGCGGTACTATAAAACGATTGTCAATGAAACCGATTTTCGGTTTCACATAACTGGTGTGTCAAGGCCGCAAAATAATTCTTGATCGCTGTCTTTTATCATTTTTTAAACTCAGAAATCAAGTTACGAAGGTGTAACGTTACCAAGGGTTACATCGCTTGAATTACTCATTCATTTATGAGAGAGAGAGAGAGAGAGAGAGAGAGAGAGAGAGAGAGAGCAAGCTCATTCATTATTCGACGAGACGATTCATTGAGAAAGAACGTAGATGCAATAATCATCCTTATCGTGTATAATGATCTCTGCGATTCGTGTCACAGGCCGCGCATTGTAATCTTTGTTTTAATAACTTGAGTTTTCACACCCGTAGACACATTAGCGATAAAACGTGCTCTGATCCGGTAAGAACGATAGTGTGCCACTAAGGATGTTGCTCATAGATCGAGGGATCGTATAACACGAATGCATGCTGGATCCGTGTTTGTACAACTCATGACCGCATTTAGCACCGACGATTAATCATCCTCACCTATTTATCTCGAAAAACGTATAAACAAAAGCTATTCTCAAGTTTTCTACCGATTCTCGCGACTATGATTCTCCAGGAATTTGAAAAGAAATAAAACGTGTTCATTCGATAAGTTCTAATACCAAAGCGATAGGTTTTCATGAATCTGATAAATGATTTTTACTTTACTCTTGTTTTTCTGTTGTTACAGATAAACTGCGTGAACTCAAATATGATGATACTGATGCTGAGATACGATAAACTAAACAAAAACTTCAATCGAATCTGGTATCATCGAATGGATAATCAGATGCGATTGGAAACGAAAGCTTCGAGGTATCGTCACTCATCGTCGAGGCAAAAAACGGATAGTTCGAGCAGTGGATTACCCGTGAAAAGCGCTACGATAACCACAGACGGTCTGCCGCGCCGTAACGCGACGGTTATCAAGGGTGAGAGAGCGTTAGTCAAAAGTTCGAGTCTCGATTTCGTTGGAAATACTCTCGAGGAAGCGAGATCTATCGACGAGAGGGTAGAACGAGAAGACGCGGAAACCGCGGATAGAGAAAGATACGAGAGAGCTATCGTAGCTTTCGAGAGACGTAAACACGTGTCGACCACGGCACTGCCGGGTCTCCGGGACGATTTGACTGACGATACAATACCGTGGAACGAACCGCGTACCGGAAGATCGCGACGGGACGAAGGACGAGGTAAAAAACGAAGAAAGATCAAAAGGAGGCTCAAACGCAGTCGCCGGCGATTGGGTATACTTAGATTTTTGTTATAGTATACCTGGATATATATTTGTTTCTCTTAACAAGATTTAGCTCGTTGATATGTGACCGTGGGATCGGACGAGTACGATTTCTACATCAATATGGCAGATGTACCGATCTTTTCAAAGTTTATCATTTTTATTTTTTCCACAAATCTTTGTAAATCGATGATGGAGAATACTGTAGCTGTAGAAATTTGTTTAATTACTTAAATAATTGGCCAAGTTTGTAGAAATTTGTTGAAGTATCCATTGGCCACAAATTAATTAGACAACAGATTTTTTGGTTTACTTGTCTTTGTTCTCCAAGATAATTTTATATTCTAATTACGATAAAGTCTATCAATAACGGCACAATTAAAGAGCCAAGGCTTTAATATTGTATAGAATCAAAGCTTGAGAATGAATTTATACGATGACAATCAAATTACATCCAATTTCAAGCAAAAAGTTATAAAATCGAACGATTTTAAGGCTACAGAGACGCTTCGTCCAGTCATTTTCTGTTTACATAGAAAATGAATGATACTTTGAGTTTGGTTTTATTTGAAATCTTTGGAAATCACCTTCAATAATTATTTTGGTTATCGATAATTTATAATATTTTTTGAACGTTTGTAAAAGTTAAAGAATGACAAAACGGTACATCTTCTCTATAATCTCATTGCATGTTTTTTGTTGTTGTAATATTCTTCTCTAATTACGTTTGCACGTTATCTTTTTTTTTTATTCTCAATGAAAATCGCGAAAATCCGTCCATATTGTTATTTTTGCTTTGAGCAACCGAACGATCATAGTTCGCAACTATTAAACGCAGTAATGTTTGATCGCTCGTTTCGCAGGACCTCTTGTAGCAACGTTCGTCGGTGCGGTGCCCGAACAACATGTAACCGATACAGGTAGTTAGTATGAGTCGTACTTCTACTAAACGACCCGAGTTTCAACGAGCTTACGTTTGTAGTTACGCGATATTTAACTCGGTATTCTCACAGTCTATGTCGGGCCCTGGGTCAAGAGTCCGAGAAACGAGTCGCGATATGGTTTCAACAAGTTTCATCTAGTCGAGGACAAGACGTCCATCGAAGTTACTGCAAACGGCTTGTACATGATCTCAGCACAGGTGAGCTCTTGCCTTTGATAAAATATTGCAATATTCTCGTAATTAAAATCAGAGATTAATAAAATTTAAACATAAATTTGTTCATCAAATTAATAATATTAAACGGTGCAAGTAAATTAAGATAATTGAGATAGTTCATTAATAAACATCTACTGACACGAGCGTACTTTGTTTTTTTGCTTTTGCTTTATCGTAAAGAAATCTTAGTTTTCATGAAAACATTTTTTTCCCCTGATATTTTAATGTCACTCAAAATTATTTAAAACATCGAGAAAAGTGCTTCTCTGTATTTCCATAATTATTCGATAGATCATATTAAAATTTTACATACAGGTAAAGCAAAAACGTCTCATTGTTCGGTATAATTTTCATCAAAATTAGTTAACGGTTTTTAATTTTATAACGTTATGAATTTTGTGAAAAATAACTGTATTCAATCTAGTTGTCTTACATTTTCAGTTACCTATTAAAATTGTTCTTTACAAATAGCATAAAGTTCAAGGATGTTTGGGATTGCATCTATCAAGAAGTTCAGATTTTATGATAGTTTTTTTTTTTCATTCCTCGACGTAGCTCTAACTCACGTAAACTTTAATCGATTGATGTTAAATTTTGCACAGAAACGAATTAATGTTCAGAGATCCAGATAGAAATGTTACGGCACGTGGACTACAACTGAGCGGCCCGACGCGACGGTACAGTGGAGTCATGTACGTCCGCACATGACTGGCTTCCGTGTCGTCACGACGTTCTGACAGCACGGCGTATCACCACTGTGTCTAAACGGTTGCAGTATGTTGTAAAGCCTTACGACTTGTTAAAACCGCACGAGCATGATATTGGTACGCTTTACTGTTGAAAAATCGTGCCGTCACAATGACGTTCTGGCGCGGACGTACATGACAGCATTCTGCCGGTAACTGTCATTACACGATTGGACTACACTGAGCGGCCCGGCGCGACGGTACAGTGCAGTCATGTACGTCCGCGCATGACTGCTTCCGTGTCGTCATGACGTTCCGACAGCACGGCGTATCACCACTGTGTCTAAACGGTTGCAGTGTTGTAAAGCGTTACGACTTGTTGAAACCGTACGAGCATGATATTGGTACGCTTTACTGTTGAAAAATCGTGCCGTCACAATGACGTTATGGCGCGGACGTACATGACAGCATTCTGCTGGTAACTGCCATGGCACGATTGGACTACACTGTACGTCCGCACATGACTGCTTCCGTGTCGTCACGACGTTCCGACAGCACGGCGTATTGCCACTGTGTCTGCACGGTTGCAGTATGTTGTAAAGCCTTACGACTTGTTGAAACCGTACGAGCATGATATTGGCACGCTTTGCTGTTGAAAAGTCGTGCCGTCACAATGTCGCTCTGGCGCGAACGTGCATGACAGCATTCTGCCGGTAACTGTCATTACACGATTGGACTACACTGAGCGGCCCGGCGCGACGGTACAGTGCAGTCATGTACGTCCGCGCATGACTGCTTCCGTGTCGTCACGACGTTCTGACAGCACGGCGTATCGCCACTGTGTCTGCACGGTTGCAGTATGTTGTAAAGCCTTACGACTTGTTAAAACCGCACGAGCATGATATTGGTACGCTTTACTGTTGAAAAATCGTGCCGTCACAATGACGTTCTGGCGCGGACGTACATGACAGCATTCTGCCGGTAACTGTCATTACACGATTGGACTACACTGAGCGGCCCGGCGCGACGGTACAGTGCAGTCATGTACGTCCGCGCATGACTGCTTCCGTGTCGTCACGACGTTCCGACAGCACGGCGTATCACCACTGTGTCTAAACGGTTGCAGTGTTGTAAAGCGTTACGACTTGTTGAAACCGTACGAGCATGATATTGGTACGCTTTACTGTTGAAAAATCGTGCCGTCACAATGACGTTATGGCGCGGACGTACATGACAGCATTCTGCTGGTAACTGCCATGGCACGATTGGACTACACTGTACGTCCGCACATGACTGCTTCCGTGTCGTCACGACGTTCCGACAGCACGGCGTATTGCCACTGTGTCTGCACGGTTGCAGTATGTTGTAAAGCCTTACGACTTGTTGAAACCGTACGAGCATGATATTGGCACGCTTTGCTGTTGAAAAGTCGTGCCGTCACAATGTCGCTCTGGCGCGAACGTGCATGACAGCATTCTGCCGGTAACTGTCATTACACGATTGGACTACACTGAGCGGCCCGGCGCGACGGTACAGTGCAGTCATGTACGTCCGCGCATGACTGCTTCCGTGTCGTCACGACGTTCTGACAGCACGGCGTATCGCCACTGTGTCTGCACGGTTGCAGTATGTTGTAAAGCCTTACGACTTGTTAAAACCGCACGAGCATGATATTGGTACGCTTTACTGTTGAAAAATCGTGCCGTCACAATGACGTTCTGGCGCGGACGTACATGACAGCATTCTGCCGGTAACTGTCATTACACGATTGGACTACACTGAGCGGCCCGGCGCGACGGTACAGTGCAGTCATGTACGTCCGCGCATGACTGCTTCAGTGTCGTCACGACGTTCCGACAGCACGGCGTATCACCACTGTGTCTAAACGGTTGCAGTGTTGTAAAGCGTTACGACTTGTTGAAACCGTACGAGCATGATATTGGTACGCTTTACTGTTGAAAAATCGTGCCGTCACAATGACGTTATGGCGCGGACGTACATGACAGCATTCTGCCGGTAACTGCCATGGCACGATTGGACTACACTGTACGTCCGCACATGACTGCTTCCGTGTCGTCACGACGTTCCGACAGCACGGCGTATCGCCACTGTGTCTGCACGGTTGCAGTATGTTGTAAAGCGTTACGACTTGTTGAAACCGTACGAGCATGATATTGGTACGCTTTACTGTTGAAAAATCGTGCCGTCACAATGACGTTATGGCGCGGACGTACAAGACAGCATTCTGCCGGTAACTGTCATTACACGATTGGACTACACTGAGCGGCCCGGCGCGACGGTACAGTGCAGTCATGTACGTCCGCACATGACTGGCTTCCGTGTCGTCACGACGTTCTGACAGGACGGCGTATCATCACTGTGTCTAAACGGTTGCAGTATGTTGTAAAGCGTTACGACTTGTTGAAACCGTACGAGCATGATATTGGCACGCGTTGCTGTTGAAAAGTCGTGCCGTCACAATGTCGTTTTGGCGCGGACGTACATGACAGCATTCTGCCGGTAACTGTCATTACACGATTTTCTTACTAGGTATATATTTAATTTAGTGAAAATCGATAAAAGGATTTAGATTTTAAAGGAATTATAATTTTTTAATTGATGACTTCTACTTCCGATACATCTGACGAACCGACCTGTTATTTTATTATTTTCCACCTTTGGCAAAGCTTCCTCTACGAAAGAGCGAAAATCAATCAACGTCTTTCCTCATGTTGACTCTGTCAAAGGTGGAAAATTATGAGAAAGCAACGTGCAAGGTTCTACTTTCCATCCTTTTTTTTATCGCGAGTGTACATTTTTCTGTATCGATCGAGACCAATCAAACGGAACCTGAACGTACTGATTAAAAGATAACTAGTTTCAAAGTCGGCGATTTTTACATTTGTCTTGTAAGAAAAGAGTTGTCAACTGACTAATACTTATGAGTTATCATAAATGCCACCTATTTAAGGGAGCTACTCAAACGAGGAGCGTACGCAAATTAGAATGCGTTTTATCGCCCAATTGTTGGGTTAATTACAGATAAAGTTGAACTTCTCTTGTTCCTTCCACTCTGCCTGGTTTTCATATATCCGATAACATATTTCGTATAAAAATATGTTAATTACGGCAATGAAAAGTTGTTAAAGAATCATAAATTCCTGCACCTTTGTCACCTTCACTAATGTTCAAATAAATAGATTTTTAATGATTTTTAATAAGTTTATCGTTAAGTATTTTCTATGAAAAGTTTGGTATTCGACGCAAATTTGTCAAATACAATGTTAACAATAATAATAATATCCGTTTTTATATCATTATTACCAAGTAGTAAATAAAAAGTGCAACTTGAACAGTTTTTGCTACGTCTACTAATGAATTTGTCCAAATTTCAATAAACTCGAAAGCTGAAATATTCTTCTGACTTATGACAATTATCGGTGAACTAATTTATTAATCTTTAAGAATAATATTTCGTAAAATTCTCCTTTAAAAAAATGATTAATAACCAATTCGAACTTAAAAATGCAATGAATATATATTTGTTCGAATATTTTTCATCCCAGATTGCAAAGTATTCGCTAATATCAGATTTAACGATTTATGATGTTCGTTATTTATTTATCTTTAGATTTATTACTTTGGTGAACCAACTCACTACTCGTACTGGATTTTACTGAGCTCCGAGGGTAGTTCACACACTCAAAGAGTTATTAAATGCGCGACAGTGTCAGCAGTCTCAGCATCCGAAGCATCATGCTACACAAGCGTCGTTCTGCCATTGCAAAGAGGAGACAGACTTCACATACAGCAACAGGAACGCGACAGGTAAGCCGCGATCCTTAATCCTTTACAGAAAAATATTTCAACGACGTATCAAAAGCGTTTACCGCATTGCCCATATACCATATATGTAAAAACTTATCGTGTGCTACGTATTTATATCTGTCTCTTTCGCTCCTCCGCGATCGCCAATGGTGCTAACACTCTTGTACTCATTGCAGCTCAGTCGGTATAACGCATGGTCTTAAGGAGGTTGATCGGATAGAGAAAAATCTCAAATTTCTGTCATATTTTCTTCACTACTGTAGAAACGTGCCTAAATTATTTGAAAATTTTCACCTACACCGTTGGCATACAATTTTAATATGTTATTAGACTTTTTTAATCTGCGTTTCCATGGGGTTTTTTTATAAATTGCATCTTTTGCGTCATAACTCTAGTGAAAATGTAGGCAAAAATTTTAGGAAATGATATTTCAACGCGCAGACGAATAAAGTAGCAACAATCACATCGATCGTGTACTTAGTTTATGAATAACAAGCACGAGTAAAACAGATCTTTCAGCTTTTGTCTCGGCACGCTCAGGATTCCGAACGCGGACCTCACTCCCACACTTCCTGTCTCGCACCGCGTGCGCTATTGGCTCTAACCACTTCCTCTCCCTGCGAGCCTAGCGCTTCACTAACCCTCCTAGATAACTCATCGTTACCTTATGAGTTATCTCGTAGTCTGGCAGTCAACGTGTTAAGGAGAGCCTCAAATCACATGACCTATGATCCGAGATTTCGTAAGTGCGATAGAGGCAGTGCTAACAAATTTCCAACACATATTTCTCGAAGAGAGATTTTTTTATGTCAAGTTGGTGGGGCTCACTCCGTGTCTCATTCATGCTGTGAATCCCACTCTTCTGACGTCGCAACAAAAATCTGGGTTCGAGAAAGATGCGTTAAAAGTTTCGTGGTGAATTGTCGGTATATTGAGTCTCACTTAACAAAACTATACTTTCCAGAATCTACCCAACATTAATTTCGTACTTTTTTCCCTCTGCTTTGTCGATTTTTCTATTAATTCGACGATTTTTTTTCTTCAGATTAATTAATCTTCGAGAGGGCCACAGTTACGTTCAAATAATGCTTCTGTCCAGCGAATCGCAACGGAGACGAGCGTCTTAGAAAACTATTGGAAATTATCGATGGACGAATAGAGCTTGCATCGCACAATTCGTACTTTTCCTTACCAAGTCGGGAATGAAAGGTTATTCATCGTGAATCAACTTTAAATATGAGGATACCGAGACTCAACTTATCAATAGTTACCAGCATACGATTAAAGTTGTCATGTTATTAACGTTAAGAAGAAAAACGACGTGGACCTACCGCCGTCATCGTTGTTTTTCGGCAACGAAATTATTTTAAGTAAAAACTCCATTCCCTCAGTTTACTCAAAATTCTTTCATCCCTCAACACGTCATTGTGATTATCTCATCGTATGTACAGATATCGTCGCGAGTCATCTACAAGATCACATTGTTTATTTTTTTTTGTATGTTACGCATGTATATCGTTTTTTTTTTTTTTTTTAAATGAAAGCTGCCAACAGCCTAGGACTACACAATTGTTAGTTTTTAAGTAACGCTATGTGTTATTACGCTAAATACTTTTTTTTTATTTGTTTGATTTAACAACACGCGCGTCGCTCAAGTGAGTTTTCACAAAGTTTTAATAATGAAAAGATGATTTTTCTTTTTAAATCCAATCATGCGTTCTTAAACCTTATTTACCCACGCGTCCTATCCGTACGTGAAAAACAATGAATTGTGAATTAACAATGTTCAACTGTTTATTTGTAAATCAAATTTGCGAAGACAATTACACCGGTAGACAAGTAAATTCTACCTTCTATACGAATCGCAGTGCAGTGTCGCCCGTGCCAAGTTCGACAGCGGTCTGTACGGTCACCTCGCACGTTCGATTCTTGTGTCTGGCCAGTCATGTGGTCAAGTAGCGATGACAATGGTTCCTTTCAACAGTGTGACCGGAGCGTTGCTCAGCCTAGAGGGAAAAAATGACGATTTAACATCTATAGTGTCGTTTTTCCACGACGCTGATGAAAAATAACGGGCGATCCTTAAGAATTGTTTGCTTTGCTTCTTTTTTTTTTTTTTACCAACTATGTTTCAACTCTTTACGGAGAGAGATTTTCAAGACGGATATCTGTTAAACGACAGTCGCTCGAATGATATTCAATTGTTTAAATTCACAGTAGCACTGCGCGATAATACGAATTTGTCCCTTCCGGTATGCCTCTTGGTTCACACTCTCACGTCGTTTCGTTAATAATAAATAAATAAATAAATAGATAGAAAATTTCCAATCTTTTTCTCTACATTAATTTTCATTGCCAGCCTAATGCCTTTTTTTTTTTAGCGTTTAAATGTCCCTACGTGTACCGCACGTTTAAAGTGGGCAAAAACACACGCGGACGAATGAACGAACTGATTTGTAGCTTTGTGCTTTTAAAAATGATAATAATCATGCAGGCGAGTTAAATTTCAACTCCTACGGAACACCTACTCCTACGTTGCCTCGGTCCAATGGTCGTTATCTCTGGTATCATTGATTTTTCGGTACCATATGCCTGTATTATATATATTTGAGATTTTATTTCCATCTATGCCAGTTTAATAATAATTCGATTATATATTCGGGCAAATAAAAAATAATTTAACAGGGAATACAAGTCCCACTTTAACGTCGATAAACGCAGCTTTGTGTCGCATCATTGCTTGCGACTATATATAATAATGATCTTTTAAAATATTTTTTTAATTATTATCCTACGTTTAATACTTAGATCTCTCGTCAAAATGATCACAAAGAAAAAACGGATATATACTTATTTATTTTTTTACTCACCTGAGCTTGGGCCGAGGTCTACTCGAGCATTTGTCTTTTATCGTTTCTTTTTGCTTTTCATTTGTTAATGCAACGCAAAGAGTTTCTGTATACTGGGTTGATCGAGTACCGATACCTACGTTGGGCTGTATAGTTACTCGCCATTCTTACACGAGATATCTCACTCGTTGTAGTAACGTCGTCTCGTTAATCACGCCGACGGTTTTATCGGTTGTCCCGGTATCCTAGGGCAGTTGCTGGTTTATCGTGTCTTTCGTTTACTCTCATTTGCGTTCTCTGAGCATATCACTCTTGTACAGAAGGTTAAGGAAGTAATAAATGTAAAGAGTATATTTGTATTTGTTTTTTTTTTTTTTTTTTTCATGTGATGATTTTTATCTCACTGTTCATTTTTTTTTGCCGTCCACTTCAACTTCGTTCCGCGCTATTGCTTACAATATTAACTACTAAAAAAGATGACAATCGACATTGGTGTTTAGTTTTTTTTCTTGTTTTATATTTTTAATATCGATAATTAATTATTACTGGCAATACAAAATCAGAGGATAACCGAGGAAAGTATTGTTTTTTTTTTTTTTTTTTTCATCTCATTCATTCATTCCTTTGTATTGGCTACGTGCTCTCTCCATTCTCCTGACGTCAATTATTTTTATAAATCGGGCGAGGTGGGGTGGAAAAAGAAGATAATAGATCACAACTACGGTCGGCACGGTAAAACGGTCGCACACCTGCGCTTCGTCGTCGCTTGATTATTCTTTTTTTCTACCAGAGGGCTATGTCACAAAACGAATATGTACCTAAATTTGTTTGTCTTTGACTTATAAAAAATCGTTATCTAGAGCTGCTAGGTAAGAAAAAGAAGAAAAAAACACACATTTTTGTTTGTTTTTTTTTCGAACAATTCAACGCGCACTCGCGAGTGCCAGATGAGAAATCCGATATTTTGCGTATCCTACTACCGGATTTCTCAAGTTAACTTAAAAATATAGAGCAGTTCGATCCTCGCATAATCTCGTCGAATGGGCAAGCGAATTACGGTGCTTGTGCTGTGTTCTTTTAATTTTTTTTTTTCTGTTCTTTTGTTTCATTCCTTCTTATTCATCTGTGTCAAACGTGACTACTGATTAATACAAGAAACCTTAATTCTCTCGTATGTGTATGGGTTTTTACTACAATCGGATTTCAAAACCTACGACATCACATGTATTATAAGATTCAACAACTGTGTTCTTCGAATTACGATTACAGTGACAATACCGTCTAGGATTGAAATTATTCTACAATTAAGTTTCGTTCTTTTCTTTAAATTATTCTTTCGAGTGTACTGTACACCGAGGCCAGCTTAATCCTATGTTATTTTATGAGCGAAACATGACGAGGGGGTTTTTATTTTTCATAACCTCTGGTCAAGTATAAAATGATTTCGTCGTGATTACGAAGCTCTGTCGCATTATTATTCCCCGTTTGCATTTTGTTAAATTAATCATTTGCGCTCCGTAAAACGAAATACTAATATAAGCAAGTGCCTCTCCCTCGTGCGTGACAAATATCGGGTTATCAACATTTTTTTTTTTCAAACTTCTAACAAACATTTGTTGAACTTTTTTTTTCATTATCATTGTTCGATATACCATTTTCTGAGGTACGATAGAATATTTATCAAATGTCAAATGAATAAAGCTCGATGATTATCTAATCGAGTTTGTCTCTGTACAACTCCTCAACTTTGTCACGCGACGAGTACGCGATTGTGTTGTTGTTGTTGTTGTTCTTTGTGTCGTTTGTTTCAATTGATTTTGAAAAGATACTTTTATATATATACATACATATATATGTATATATATATATATATTTATATATGATATAATTAAATAGTAGAATTCGTATAGTTAATAGCGTCGCTGAGACTGGGCGTTTTGGTAACCAGCACTGCCACCTGCGAACAACCATAGCTCCTCCGGTCATTCACTTGGAAAAGCTTACTTTGCGTCTTGTATTTGTTTCTTTTAATAAGTTATTAATAATAACAACATGTTCATCGATCGAGTACTTTTCACGCTTCGTACGTTAAAGTACCGCTTCCGTTCTTCAATTAACCAACGACTCCTGGAATCTCCGATATGTGACTCGATACATGCACCGCTTTTCGCTGAGATTCTACTTGCACACTTGTACTTCTATGGGATATTTAAAGAAGTGTATATTTCGTTATTAAAATCATCCACCGATTTATTGAGATCGTATTGCGGCGCTACTCGAACACGAGGCAAAAACCTGAACCTACGTCACCCTAATTATTCGGACATTTTTTAATCGTCGTAAACGTTCAGCTCAGTTTCTTATTTTTTTTTCTTCTTTTTTTTTTCTTTTTTTTTTTTTTTTAAATACTTATTTGAATTCTGACTAATTATCATTGAGGTTTACTCGGTATTGTTATTTAACCTCGTCCTAAGGGCACGTTTATATTTGCCATAAATTTCTCCCGGTTAATCAATAAAATTCATTCTGTGACGTCTGGTACTTACCGTAATCCTGCTTGCCATATCCACCGTCTTGACTCGAATAGTCTGTAGAGTATAAAGGAAAAAAAAAAACGTGTCGTTAGCGGGCATTGTTAAAAATATAAAATTGCAAAAAGACATGTGGAGTATTTGAGTCAGACGAGAAGCGAACGAACAGAATAAGCAGATTAAAATGGTTTGGTTAATTTAGTAATCGAGAGTAGCAGGAGGCAGTGCTTCCGCAGCGTGGCTCGGAGGTGACGGTGCAGTGCGTATGAATATATTTATTTATAAATAAATGAATAAATAAATAAATAAATAAATATAAATATATTTATTTATTCTCGTCTGAATCAAGTTCACGTTAAAGGGAACCCAGCGATAAGTATAACTAACCATAACCTTGCGTTGAATAACCACCCCTGCCCATCATGCCGCTGGGATTACAGGATTGATCGTCGTAGGGATTAGCGGGAGGGTAACCACCTCCGACACCGCCTCCGGCAGCTACTGGTGCGGGTACTGCCTCCTGCTGATAATTCGCTGCGCAACCCGTCATACACATTTTAATATTATTATTATTATTGTTAATAAACGATTACTCGAACCTTTATCAATTCCTGTTCGCGTATCTCAAGTGAACGAACCTGGCGGTGGTGCTTTGCCGTAACCGTACGGATCACCGGCGTTGAAACCCCCGGCCGCAGGCGCGGGTGGTACGCCTCCGTATCTGTTGTCCGGCAGTACCGGCGCTGCGTAGCCCTGGGAGAAATATTTTAACGATATAACGAGCGTCATAATCGCGTTATTACTGTTTTTTTAAATTAGAGCTGTGCGAAAAGCTTTTTAAGCGAATCGAACCATTCGAATAACTCGAAACGTAACAATTATTTAAATTATATTCGCACATCCCTGCAGGAAATATTGTAATAAAAATCAACGTACCGCGGCTTGCGAATAATCAGGTGGCGCTTGATAGTTTTCGTATCCTTGATACGCAGGTTGAGGATATCCACCGCCTTGCGGCGGACCACCGTACCCACCATTTCCTCCATAGCCAGGGCCACCGCTGCCGACTGGGGGCTGTGGGGGTGGACCTCCGTAACCGTTACCTGGGCCACCGCCGTATCCTTGGCTACGCGTGTCATGTTCCAAAAGATAACAAAGCGTAAATAAGCGTCGCGTTACACGTCGCAGTTTATTGTACGACTCAGACGTAGCATTGCAACCAAGTCCCGTTGATGCTTCGCCCATTTACCCCTAACGAAACTATCTAAGCATATCCATCACTGTTATTCTACCTATCTATTCTAAATCTTCCCTTTAATGCGCAGTTGTTGAGGCCAGATAAGTCAAGGAAAACATTATTTTTATGCCAAGTCGAATAAAAACTGCACAAGCATATTGCAACATCGACAATATTTATAAACAATCGTATAATCAATTTAGAGCCTCAATGTAGCACGTATTATTTATTTATGAAGATTTTTTTAAATTTATTTTTGTCTCGAATTTGAATCGCTGTTCAATGACCACCGCTAGAAACTTGGCAACATCGCGTCGCTACGATACAATCGGAGATTAATGATAGCCATAACCGGCAAACTGTTTCATTTTGTTATTCTTTGCGAAGTAAAATATAATCAGCTTTTGCCATAAAGAAGCATAATATTTATATCATTCATGACATTGACAAAATAATGTCCTCGTGTAGTGAAAAAAAAAAAAAACAAAAAATCTAGATTGAATTTGTTAGCTGCATTCTCAAAGAAACGAGAGACAATAACCGACAAGGCACTCATTACGGTAAATAACGCTTTCCTTTGTTATTTGCGCACAGTTGCCAAACCTTGGACGCGTTGACTTTGTAGAGAAAAATTGACGTTTTTATACTATTTTGCTCAAATCTATTTACAACGTTCGTTTAATCTAATTTTTTTAGTCATCGTAAAGCTTGAAATCTAACGAAGAAAAAAACTATTTGATTGTTTGTTTTCGTACTATTTTTATATATGAATTGTCCAGGTAATCTGGATAAGATATTTCGTATCACGCTGTGTTCAATTCGTCATTTTTAACTTAAGATTTCTCGGTCAAAGTGTCGTTAAAGTAGATTCAAACTTTGCAATTGCAATAAATGGTGCTTGAGGATAAACATACTAAAGATTCATACGATTCTGTTACGTTGATATGTTCAAGGACTACCTTAAAAAATCACTTAATATTGCGCATGATCGAAAACTTTGAATAAAAAAAAACATACAAACAATTGTTCACGTGTTATTGAGAAGAAAAAAAAAACCATAAAGAAAAATTATTATTGGATTTTTTGGCCATAGAAATTCGTATAAAAGTGATTGGCGTGGACAAAATTTGCGTCGTGATGCGCGAAAATGAACATTCTAGCAACCAGATTTAATTCTTGGAGTAAATTTGATATTTTTATCTTTTCCTTGTTTGTCTAGAATAATTTATTAGTTAAATATTTTCTTAACATTTTGAAGATCGATATATTACCTCGGTGGTTGAGAGTAACCATTTGCGGGTTGTGGTGGTGGTGGATCGAATCTTGGTCTTTTCGGAGGGCCGCCGGCACCAGGCGGACCGCCACCACGCTTCATCGGGCCTGCTCCCCTTCCACCGCCAGCTCCGCGTCCACCACGATCTACGAAACCTCCGGCGCCTCTTCCCATTCCACCTCTTGGTGGTCCACCGCCTCTTGGTGGTCCAAGACCTCTCGGTGGTCCGCCACCTCTCGGGAATCCACTGGAAAATAACGATAATTATATATTAAATTACATTAATTTAGTTGATGGCGTAGCGATCATAGAGTTTATGAAATTCTCCTCAAAATGCTTACCCAACGCCTCTTCCACGATCCATTCCGCTACCACGGCCTCGGAATCCGCCACCGCGAGCGTCGCCCCTACCAAAGTCTCCTCTGCCTCTGCCTCGGAATCCTCCACCCGGGGCTCCTCTGTTTCCACCTCTCATAGGACCTCCCATTCCAGGTGGAGGAGGTCCTCCGGGACCACCTAGTCCAGGTTCGGGTGGACTGTATACAAATATTTTATATTATATATATTTCATTTAAGACTATGCAAAACATATTTTGAGTATCTCTCTCCGTCCGAAGTGAGCACCATCATACGGACAAAGAAGCTTGGTTGTGGCAACAAAGTCCGCGGTTAAATATTTACACCAAGTACTTGGTAAGCAGGACAAAGTTATCGGTTGTTATTTATATAAAACATTGCAGATTTAACCATTTCACAGTATCCATTAATTATTAACCCTTTGCACTCGAGAAGTGACTCTCACTCGCTAATAAGTGGTAAACGAAAGTTACCTCTCAAGAGCAAAGGGTTAATTATCACAACCAAGCCTAACAAATTTTATAGTTTTGTTTTCGAAGCATTCTATTGACTCATATTTAACCAAATATTTTTCACCCTATAGTTCTATCTCTCTCGCACCCATACATGTTTCACAATATTTTAAGGCGAGGCTTGACACAGAATTCACCTCAGAACTTTCAACACATTTTTTTAAGGCTCAAAACAGGGAGGTTTACTGTGCAAATGTGACTTCTAAAGATCTTACATTGATCAGAACATTTGGTTCCAAGAAAACTGTGTTATGGTTATATCTTTGCATCCTCGGTCACACGACTCGAATCTCTCCTTAAGTTACAATAGTTTGCAATTCAAAGTTATACTATAGTTATGTTAAAAAAATGAAATCCGTTAAATAAATAAACCATTAAGTATAAAAAATTTTTTTTTTTTGATTGTAATAAAGCCAATAAGAATAATAAAAGAAAAGTTATTTAAGCATCGATGAAAAAGCTTATCAGAAAATTATATTTATCCCATCTAAGCATAATGCATAATATCCGTAGCATGGACAAAGAAAATATTTGTTCAAAGGAAAATTAAATCAATACTCATGAATTGAAGAGCACAGCTTATATAATAATAATAATAATAACAATAATGATAATAATAATTACCATCAATTAAAAATAGAAAATTAAGCTTTTATTTCTTTATATACACGACGTTTATAAAATCTTACCCAGGAGGAAAGTGTCCTCCACGACCGCCTCTACCAGGAGGACCTCCTCTGCCGCGCATTCCTGGTGGACCTCCTCTCATTCCCATTCCAGGTCCGCCACGTCCACGCATCATGCCACCCCTCGGCGGTCCTCCCCTAATCGGATATAAAACGAATTGTATTGATTTTTTCATTAGAAATATAAATTATCTAATTTCACATCATTATATGTGTCAATGAAGAATTATTTTCAATCGTTAAGTCGAAATAATGTAGAAAAGTAAAAAGAATATTGGCAATTATCTGGCGTTGTAAAGAGCGCGAGACTCACCTTCCTCTGTCACCGAAGCCACCGCGTCCCCTCATCGGTCCTCCCGGTCCACCGCGACCGCGAAATCCACCACGTCCAGGCGGAGGTCCGTCCATAGTTAACTAGTTAGCTCTGGAACAGGAAAAATAACGATGTACTCTGAGACACTGAAGCGCCTTTCGAACATTCGCTCGTTGGTATTTTATCACCGAAACTGAAGACGCCGCCTAATCTACGCCGCCGAATGCACGACGGCCCTCTTGCCTAGCGTGTCCCTTGTCGTGAAATTGCACGGAATCGCGCAATTACACGAAATTCTTACGTTAAACTAACGAATCGCTTAGGGACCGTCGGCCTTTCACTTAATTCTATGATATTCACTGATTTACTTACTCTTTTTACTTAAGGTCTACGACGAAATGGAGAAACGCGCCAACAACGAAGATGCTAACGGGGGGGAAAATGGACGCCGGCTGCCGGAAAGAAGAGCATCGACCGTCCACTAATGAAAATGGGCTCTGTCTGCTGTAAAGACGTTTCTGAAAACATCGGTATCGAGCTGTGGGATGAGGGTTCGCAAATAGGTCATTTTTTTTAACAATATCTCTTTGTTCCCTCGACATTTCTCTTGAATATTATTTCAGTTCGATAATAGAAATATTACTCAAATAATCTACAAAAGAAATTGCGTTAGGTTCATTTTTTTTTGTTGTTAATATATCGATTAATTGATCACTGATGTAATAAAGACGACTCCCGCTGCAGTTTGTACCAACTCCATTGACTTCCGGCGTCCTGTCCTCGGAATTATTCTGCCATTAAATGAGTTATTCTGGTACACTTAACAATCTACGAATGACAATGAATGGTAAGAGAATTGACGCGAGCGACTAGTAGGCGAAGAAATTCGATTAGTTTTGTCCGACAAACATGAGAGATTGCTTGACAGCCCAACAAGAGACGCATGCGTACGCACCTGCAATTTCTTATCTGCCAATATCCGGTCATGTGGTAAACTCAGCAGTTCTCGCATTGGTTCGCAGTTTCGAATTCAAATCCCGAGTCCGTTGCATGCTTTCGGCTTTCGGTCGACTCATAACAGCGGTTTCAAAGAGTTGTACGAAGAAGTGAGCGAGAAAGGTACCCGTTTGGAACGTGCATTGAACATTGGATATTTTATTGTCACTTATCGTGAAGGTACCAGAGGTTACGAGAGGCTGTTTATCTTCGAAACGTCAAGAGCAATTGTCACGGAACATCAGACAAAATGTCGAAAGACGCGAAGGAATCCATTATTCCCGATGTAATATACGACGTACATTCGGGCAAGAGTTACATCAAGGGCCGCTTCTTCGGCAAGGTATGCACGCTTTCTTAAACGTCGTTACTAGTGTGAGGTCTCACTCGCTCTCACCGATGCACAGGTTTCTCTGTATTTTCGTCGTACGACGTGTCAGCATGATTTTTTTAAATTAGTCCAAATGACATGTTATGGTTTACGATATGAAAAATCAGTGTTACCCGCACGACTGGGCACGATTATCGTATATTCCGTCTTTAATTTACTCTATCCCTGTCATCTTGTCTTCTTAAAAACATGTAATCCGACCTTGCGTTGGAAGCCTTACCACGGCAATGACGTATATCCAGTACTTTTGTCTCTTGTTCGCAATATCGAAGCAAACATATATGTATGGTTATCGTACGTCTGTAACTTACTTGAAATTTCATCGACAGGGAGGCTTTGCAAAATGTTACGAGATCAGAGAATCCAAATCGCATCATATTTTTGCGGGTAAGATTGTACCAAAGTCGATAATAACGAAGAGCAATCAGCGGGAGAAGATGACACAGGAAATTTCCATCCACCAGAGTTTGAGTCACATAAATATCGTAGCCTTTCATGGATTCTTCGACGATGCTAACAATATTTACATAATCTTGGAACTCTGCCGCAAGAGGGTAAATAACTCTCAATAAAATGGAATTTGACGGAGTGTTTTTGTACCGTTAACGAAATTCCAATTATTTATATTTATTTCAGTCTATGATGGAGCTACACAAGCGACGAAAAGCTCTGACCGAATGCGAAACTAGATACTTCATGAAGCAAATATTGGACGGAGTCTATTACTTGCACAAGAATAGGATAATTCACAGAGACCTGAAGCTTGGAAATCTCTTTTTAAATGATGACTTACAAGTTAAGATTGGAGACTTTGGACTGGCCACCAAATTGGAGCATGACGGAGAAAGAAAGAAGTAATGTTATGTAATTTGCATATTTTTATTTATATATTTTATTTTATCTTTCTGTTTTATTTTATTTAACCCTTTGAGTGTCACTGATGCATATATTGTGTACAAATATATGCATCGATGTTCATATATCAACACTTAAGAGAGGTTGAGGTTTTTCAGGCTCAAAGAATAACGTGAAAAAGTACTTAAAATATACAAAATAAATAAAAGCAAAGAGAGAAAAATATTATTTACAGAAAAATTGATTTTTTAATTTCATTTTCTTTAATATTTTTCGTGCGCAAAGAATGCTTGGTTTGGTGATTTCCTCTTTTTTTTTTTTTTAATTACATTAACCAGAGTTTCATTGATTATCTAAATTTTTTCTTTTGGGAGTGTTACTCGGTAATGAAATTATAATTATATGAAAATAATGTTTTTGACAAAATCTTTGCCACATTCGTATTTAATTGACTTTATTTTGTATTCAATTTAAGGAATTGAGGTGTCAGAACGAGTATTTTATCGCTAACCGATTAATTAATTATTCTAGAACTTTGTGCGGTACGCCAAATTACATCGCTCCGGAGATTCTGGCAAAGGTCGGACACTCGTACGAGGTAGACATTTGGAGTATCGGCTGTATAATGTACACGTTGCTGGTCGGCAAGCCACCCTTCGAGACCTCAAGCCTGAAAGAGACGTACGCGAGAATCAAACAAGTCAATTACAAAACGCCGAGCAACATCGGCAATAACGCGATAAACATGATATCGAATATGTTGCAAGGAAACCCAGCCAAACGACCGAGCGTTTCGAAACTGCTGAAGGATCCATTCTTCACCTCGGGTACATGAAAAAAAAATCAATAAATAAATTTAAATATGCTCCAATATATTTTGTCTAGAGATGCGACGATAGCCAAATCGACATAAATAAGATCTGAAGTAGTTTTGACTTGGCGGCGAGACGCCATTACGTCTCTTGATATTTTTCTCAACGTGAAAATCATTGAATCCGCCGTTAATTGTATTTATTTTCTTTTATTCCTCAGGCTACCTTCCTCAAAGTCTACCTCTGTCCTGTCTTACGATGGCACCACGACTCGACACCCTCGAGATGCACAATCAGCGCAAACCCCTCACCGAGATGCAGAACGGCAGCGACACTGACTTCAAGTTCCGAATACCGACGAGCCCCAACCGCAAGCCAAAAGATCCCACCGTCGATACGCAAAAGTCTAGTCGCGACATAAAGAAAATGCTGACTACATTGAAAGAACAATTGTCTGCTGTGTTAGCGACGAAAATGGAACGCATGAGCGCCTCTACAGCAGGTAATATCATGAATATGTTTTTGTTTTACATCTTCAATACCCAGCCACCTTAGCAAACACTCATCACATAAACATTTCTCGCTTCACCATCCAAAACGTCCTAGACCCAGCCGCGTATTCCTTAAAACTTGAGACACGTTATTCGTAACGCTTGTTCGCGGGTTTTTTTTACAAGAATTTTACCTACGGTTGTCGTAAATGTTGTTTTACAGTCGAAATGACTGATCCGTCATCACAGCCATTCCTCTGGGTCAGCAAGTGGGTCGATTATTCGGATAAATACGGTTTCGGATATCAATTATGCGACGATGGCGTAGGTGTCATGTACAACGACGGCACACGTCTAATAATGCTCGCCAACAAGTTCAACATTCATTACATCAATCGAGACGGCACTGAGCTGTACTACACGGTCCAGGACTATCCATCGAATCTCGAGAAGAAGATGAAACTGATGAATTTCTTCCTTCAGTACATGAACGAGCATCTCATGAAAGCCGGTGGTTCGGTGGCCGTTAAATCGAGCGACTCCATGTCGAGAATACCTTACATGAATCAGTGGTTCAGGACGCAGAGCGCCGTTGTTATGCAGCTCACCAACGGATCCGTTCAGGTGAGATTAAACAAGTGAAACTTATTTATTTATTTATCTTTATTTTCCTTTAGATAAGATTTTCAAGATTTTTTAGATAAGATAAGAAATTCAAACCCACTCTCAGTTGCATGGATTAATACATTTTCTGTTGTTCAAAAAAGTGAAAACCTACATTACAATATTCTTCAGGAGTAAAACGTTGCAACTTTGAAACTCTGCATTGCAATACATTATCATGCTGAAGCGAATCCCCTAACAGTACACCGGTGAAACTCAACAATTGTGTTACTCTGCATCGTATAATAATCCTAAACCGAATTATTTAACCGTACTCGTGCTCCTCTAGGATAATACTATACCCGGCAATATTTTTAATTGTTTACCTACAGATAAGGAATTTACTAGGCGTAAAACTGTGCCAAAATGCGCGACATAACTTATTCACATTTTTACGCCTAGCGATTATTTCATGTGCAGTTGAACGAATTTAAATATGATGTCATGTACAATATTACAGTTGTAAAGCATGTACAGTTGAACGACTCGCTCATTGTAATATTTAACGATGTAAATTATTACAGTTGTCGAGTTCTGCGCATAAAGAGTTTTGCAATGTTGAATTTCGATCTGTTACTGTACAGATGTTAATTTTTTATCCGTGCAACTGAGGTTGTGCCGACATTCATGGTTTCTGGAAACTTTTTGAATCGAATCGAATATTTATTTTCTATACAATTTCTTACGTATTTTTCCGCACTTTGCATGGAATTTTTTAATTGGCGACAAGCATTTTGCGTAAAGTTAAAGACAAATCATCCATTAGAGTCCTGAAACTTAACTACGTGACTGAAGAAAAAAAAAAACGTGTAACGAGCAAAGAATTTCAGTTATTCGATCACCTCAATATAAAAATTCAATTATTTATAAAATTCGAACGTCTCTATCGATTTACACTATAACTGGAACTAAATATCCCTGAACATTATTACACGCGAGGCTAAAGTTTGAGCTCGTTTCATAAATCATTTCGAAAATAAGAGCAAGGTAAAATTTGAAAAAAGAAAAATTGTTATAAAATCCGACAAATCCTTCTACCGATCTTCGCTAAATTGAATATCTAACATCGCGCAACATTAGTTTCTTACAGGAAATTTTAGTTCCATTGATCAAAGTTGATGCGAGTTAGAGCGACATCAATTATTTAAAAAGTGCAAAATCCTAATTAAATTCGAATGATTTTATAGATTTTTCTCAAAATCAATCCAAACGTACTTGAACATTAAT
Source organism: Cylloceria caligata (assembly GCA_963942595.1). NCBI lineage: Eukaryota > Metazoa > Arthropoda > Insecta > Hymenoptera > Ichneumonidae > Cylloceria > Cylloceria caligata. Next base: position 12,135,256 of record OZ012706.1, on the reverse strand, counting down.
TTACTTATAAAGAACTATTTAACTCGATAGCCAAAGATTTGTTGTAGTTAGAGGAAAACGTTATAAAATCTCAACCCGTACATCAATTTTGACGATAATTATATCGAAGAAATGAACATTTGTTTCATTTGCTGGACACGAAATTTTAATTCATAAAATCTCGAAGCAGCGTTCAATAAAAGAAAAGCTTACAACTGAAAAAATAATATATATACAGAGTTCAAGAAGCAAATGAAAAACTCAGCTAGAACCTTAACACACATGCAATAATAATAATAAAAACTCTGAGTCGAAACAGAAACTAGAGCACACGTTATAAAAGAAAAAATAGAACTGAAGTTTAAAATTCTACATATTTTTGTTTTGTTTTCAATGCAGATAAACTTTCTCGATCACACAAAGATCATCATGTGCCCGCTGATGGCTGCGGTCACGTACATAGACCAAGAAAAGAACTTTAGGACTTATCGTTTCGAGACTATTCAACAGAACGGTTGCATCGCAGGCTTGGCGAAGAATCTCGAGTACGCGTACGAGAAAATAGGAATGATGATCACGAATTTCACAAGCGAGAACCGAACGGAGAGGAGAGCCCGTGCGGATCTCCCCACACCACTATAAAATTTCCAGAAGGTCCGAGCCGCTTAATTAAATGAGCTACGCGCAAGCGTCAAGTACGAGAAAACGTTGCGGGGCTACTTATGGTGTTTTCGATTTCCTACACCGGGCTACACCTGGTGTGTCTGTCACAAGAGAAGAAGAAAAACAGACTCCACTTCAACTATCACTCTGTTTCTGTTGCTTTTGTTCGATGGATACATCGTGTGTAGCCCGGTGTAGCGAATCGACAGCATCCTTAGCGAATAAGTTCCCCCTGCGCTTAACTTCCTTTACTTTGAACTCTCTTCTTTTTCTCATTGTATAGGTGTATAAATGTACTTTTAGAGAGGTTCCCTCTCCTACTTTGTTTATTACTGTGCTTGGCACAAATGACGAGTGAGCGAGATACAAAAACACCTGGACTGGTCGTAAACTTTTTTTTTAAACAAAGGACAAACGAAACTTAACTCGTCCACGACCATTGTTCTTCCTCATTCGCGCTAAATCTTCTTATATCCGACTTTTTTTTTCGTATCCGCGCCTTTGCTTGCCCGCAAGCGTGCGCGCACTTTTTACATATTAACGCAGGCCTAAAGAAATCCGGGACTCTCTTTACGCCTGTGATTGTTACTCGAGTAAAACTATGAAGTATTGATTGAAGAAAAAGAGACTCGTTCCGTTGCGATTTCGTAGTATATTTATAACTTTCAGACTGCCGTGTAAGATCCACGAAAAAAAGAAACGTTAAAAACAAAACAAAGTTAACAGAGAAAGAAAAAAAATTAATCGATTGAAACGTGAGACGAATAAATAGTAATTAATCGATAGCGTAAGAAGCATGACTCTAATATAATATCATAATGTTTTTTATATATTTAGTTAAGGCACAATTGAAAATGAATCCGCAAATGATAACCTAGTGTACATAACTACATATATTTTTATAGTCACGACAATAACGTGTCTCATCGCGACAACGAATTGATTTTTAATAAAAATGATGATCGAGACAACGACAAAAGGGAGCTGCAGTATTTGTTAGAAGTATTACGAAGGATAGCCAGTAGCTATGTTACGCGATACATGTAGAGCGTTACGTCTGTTGTTGATTAATGACTGATTGTTAAGGACCGATTACACCAAACGCATCGTGCAATACCTCGTCGTTACGTTTGCCGAGCGTCTTACCAGATAATTTCAAAATATTAAATAAAATTCTTTTTACGTAACGAATTTGTTTATAAATTTCACTGTTGCGCGATTGTCACTTTAATACCAGTTTCTCGTTAAGTATCTTATCCTAGTCGCTACCAGAAATGGTCACTTCCCTTCCGTAGAATCATAGAAATGATCGTTTTATTTAATATTTAATATTTAATTTAGCTATTGCATCGATTTATTTATTGCATCGTTTCATTAAAAGATCAATAAAATACAAAATAGTGACGCAGAATAATTTCGCATCCGCAAGGTCTTTTTATTAAATATCGCGAGTATTAATTAAAAAATATTTCAATGAAATTCTGTGTTCAAATACTATCAAGAATTTTTTGTGTCATTTTGGCAAACATTAGTGACAAAAACTCGAGATATCTTTTGATTGACATCGAATGCTCCAGTGGTATACAAAAAGATTATTATTATTTATGTCTCAATGATATATTTTTCTCTATAATATCCCAAGATTGTGTAAATAAAAATCTAAACTACAAGATATCATTTGGATGGAAATCAACTAATCTTTTTGTATACAAAATGTATCTTATTGACTATTTGACTCGTGCTACTTGGGTTATAGCGACAGTGCCGTCATGTCGATAGATCGTTGTGACGTCGTGAGGACTTGATTAATATTTTTTTTATTACTTGGCGTCGGTACAACGCTACCGCGCCTCGATAATAAATATTATTAAAAATCGAAAATACATAAGATCCAATAAACGAAATTGTTGCTACAGTTATAATCACTGCAAATAAGTTATATGCAGCCTGTACATTTACAAAGTAATACATACATAAATCTCAAACGCAGATAACTTGCATCAGAATAACTGCGGTAGATGATTGCGATAAATATATGACTTGCGACTACCGCGTATGTAGATTTACGCTTTACGAACTAATGAATATCGTGCAAGTTTTAAAATAAATGAACAAAAAATGCCTATTTCAAAGTAACGAGATGTACCCATTGTGTCCAACATGAGTGGAGCATGTTCAACACATTTTTCGTTTCAGTAAGGATCGATCAACTGCTCTGTTCAGGAGCTTTCAGTCCTAGTGGATCAGAACCAGATGATTCAACAGGTTTACCCGTTATTCAAAACCGAAAATACATAAGATGCAATTTTTTAAAAATGTTACAGTTACAACCACTGCAAGTTATACGCAGCCTGTACATTTACAAAGTAATACGTACAAACGTAGTCCGTATATATGTAAGTCTCAAACGCTGGTTACAAGCATTAGAAAAGCTGCGTTACCGATTATTATCTCTGGTGTAACTTGGATAAATCTGCGTCTGTGGCTTATGTAGATATCGCTTTACACAATAATGAATATCATGTTAGAATAAATAAACAAAAAGTGCATATTTCAAAGTAACGAGATGTGTCCAACATGAGGTCAGCATGTTCAATACATTTTTCGTTGCAGCAAGGATCGATCAACTGCTCTGTTCAAGAGCTTTCAGTCCCAGTGGAGAACCAGATGATTCAGCAGGTTTATCCGTTATTAAAAACCGAAAATATATGATTAAATTTTTTTTAAATGTTACAGTTACAACCACTGGAAGTTATACGCAGCCTGTACATTTACAAAGTAATACGTACAAACGTAGTCCGTATATATGTAAGTCTCAAACGCCGGTTACAAGCATTAGAAAAGCTGCGTTACCGATTATTATCTCTGGTGTAACTTGGATAAATCTGCGACTGTGGCCTATGAAGATATCGCTTTACACAATAATGAATATCATGTTAGAATAATTAAAACGAAAATGCCTATTTCAAAGTAACGAGATGTGTCCAACATGAGTTCAGCATTCTCAATACATTTTTCGTTGCAGCAAGGATCGATCAACTGCTCTGTTCAAGAGCTTTCAGTCCTAGTGGATCAGAACCAGATGATTCAACAGGTTTACCCGTTATTCAAAACCGAAAATACATAAGATGCAATTTTTTAAAAATGTTACAGTTACAACCACTGCAAGTTATACGCAGCCTGTACATTTACAAAGTAATACGTACAAACGTAGTCCGTATATATGTAAGTCTCAAACGCTGCTTACAAGCATTAGAAAAGCTGCGTTACCGATTGTTATCTCTGGTGTAACGTGGATAAATCTGCGACTGTGGCCTATGAAGTTATCGCTTTACACAATAATGAATATCATGTTAGAATAATTAAAACGAAAATGCCTATTTCAAGATAACGAGATGGGTCCAACATGAGTTCAGCATTCTCAATACATTTTTCGTTGCAGCAAGGATCGATCAACTGCTCTGTTCAGGAGCTTTCAGTCCTAGTGGATCAGAACCAGATGATTCAACAGGTTTACCCGTTATTCAAAACCGAAAATACATAAGATGCAATTTTTTAAAAATGTTACAGTTACAACCACTGCAAGTTATACGCAGCCTGTACATTTACAAAGTAATACGTACAAACGTAGTCCGTATATATGTAAGTCTCAAACGCTGGTTACAAGCATTAGAAAAGCTGCGTTACCGATTATTATCTCTGGTGTAACTTGGATAAATCTGCGTCTGTGGCTTATGTAGATATCGCTTTACACAATAATGAATATCATGTTAGAATAAATAAACAAAAAGTGCATATTTCAAAGTAACGAGATGTGTCCAACATGAGGTCAGCATGTTCAATACATTTTTCGTTGCAGCAAGGATCGATCAACTGCTCTGTTCAAGAGCTTTCAGTCCCAGTGGAGAACCAGATGATTCAGCAGGTTTATCCGTTATTAAAAACCGAAAATATATGATTAAATTTTTTTTAAATGTTACAGTTACAACCACTGGAAGTTATACGCAGCCTGTACATTTACAAAGTAATACGTACAAACGTAGTCCGTATATATGTAAGTCTCAAACGCCGGTTACAAGCATTAGAAAAGCTGCGTTACCGATTATTATCTCTGGTGTAACTTGGATAAATCTGCGACTGTGGCCTATGAAGATATCGCTTTACACAATAATGAATATCATGTTAGAATAATTAAAACGAAAATGCCTATTTCAAAGTAACGAGATGTGTCCAACATGAGTTCAGCATTCTCAATACATTTTTCGTTGCAGCAAGGATCGATCAACTGCTCTGTTCAAGAGCTTTCAGTCCTAGTGGATCAGAACCAGATGATTCAACAGGTTTACCCGTTATTCAAAACCGAAAATACATAAGATGCAATTTTTTAAAAATGTTACAGTTACAACCACTGCAAGTTATACGCAGCCTGTACATTTACAAAGTAATACGTACAAACGTAGTCCGTATATATGTAAGTCTCAAACGCTGCTTACAAGCATTAGAAAAGCTGCGTTACCGATTGTTATCTCTGGTGTAACGTGGATAAATCTGCGACTGTGGCCTATGAAGTTATCGCTTTACACAATAATGAATATCATGTTAGAATAATTAAAACGAAAATGCCTATTTCAAGATAACGAGATGGGTCCAACATGAGTTCAGCATTCTCAATACATTTTTCGTTGCAGCAAGGATCGATCAACTGCTCTGTTCAGGAGCTTTCAGTCCTAGTGGATCAGAACCAGATGATTCAACAGGTTTACCCGTTATTCAAAACCGAAAATACATAAGATGCAATTTTTTAAAAATGTTACAGTTACAACCACTGCAAGTTATACGCAGCCTGTACATTTACAAAGTAATACGTACAAACGTAGTCCGTATATATGTAAGTCTCAAACGCTGGTTACAAGCATTAGAAAAGCTGCGTTACCGATTGTTATCTCTGGTGTAACGTGGATAAATCTGCGACTGTGGCCTATGAAGTTATCGCTTTACACAATAATGAATATCATGTTAGAATAATTAAAACGAAAATGCCTATTTCAAGATAACGAGATGGGTCCAACATGAGTTCAGCATTCTCAATACATTTTTCGTTGCAGCAAGGATCGATCAACTGCTCTGTTCAGGAGCTTTCAGTCCTAGTGGATCAGAACCAGATGATTCAACAGGTTTACCCGTTATTCAAAACCGAAAATACATAAGATGCAATTTTTTAAAAATGTTACAGTTACAACCACTGCAAGTTATACGCAGCCTGTACATTTACAAAGTAATACGTACAAACGTAGTCCGTATATATGTAAGTCTCAAACGCTGGTTACAAGCATTAGAAAAGCTGCGTTACCGATTGTTATCTCTGGTGTAACGTGGATAAATCTGCGACTGTGGCCTATGAAGTTATCGCTTTACACAATAATGAATATCATGTTAGAATAATTAAAACGAAAATGCCTATTTCAAGATAACGAGATGGGTCCAACATGAGTTCAGCATTCTCAATACATTTTTCGTTGCAGCAAGGATCGATCAACTGCTCTGTTCAAGAGCTTTCAGTCTCAGTGGTGAACCAGATGATTCAGCAGGTTTATCCGTTATTAAAAACCGAAAATATATGATTCAATATTTAAAAAATGTTACAGTTACAACCACTGGAAGTTATACGCAGCCTGTACATTTACAAAGTAATACGTACAAACGTAGTCCGTATATATGTAAGTCTCAAACGCCGGTTACAAGCATTAGAAAAGCTGCGTTACCGATTATTATCTCTGGTGTAACTTGGATAAATCTGCGACTGTGGCCTATGAAGATATCGCTTTACACAATAATGAATATCATGTTAGAATAATTAAAACGAAAATGCCTATTTCAAAGTAACGAGATGTGTCCAACATGAGTTCAGCATTCTCAATACATTTTTCGTTGCAGCAAGGATCGATCAACTGCTCTGTTCAAGAGCTTTCAGTCCTAGTGTAGAACAAGATGATTCAGCAGCTTTACTAGTTTCAAGGAAAGAGAAGAAAGAAGAAAATCGCGCATACTCGAGTTTCCCTGACGCGCAAGCAGCTGATCCACCAGATGGAGTGTCGCGTCGCAAGCAATGCAATGCGATCGGCTCTGACACGACAGACGTAACTGTTGCGAGGTAGTTGGCTGTTGGCTGTTGGCTCGCGGAGATTGTAGTGTGTTGTGTGATTCGTTATGTATGTCCAAAAAAGTTCAGTTTCCTTCGATTGATCTCTCGTTCAATCGATGATTTACTCATTGCCTGTAAATCACTGCCAGCGAGTGTCACGCGTGTCACGATAAACGAACGAATCGTCAAGGCGACATGACTCTCATCCGGTTTTTAAACCAAGTATTTTTCCTGCAAAACGTCTTCCAATAGGTTTAAAAAAACTGTCCACGTTTAACTCGCGGGACCAAAGCCAGTATACAGGCATTACGCAAACTGGGACTCGAGGTAAGAGAGCTCTCAACAATATTCTTTCTGTCAGCCTTGATACGTTATGTAAAAAAATATTAATTTTTAATAAACAAAATAACTCCACGGAGAGAAGTAAAAAATCCAAATACAATTTTGAAATATAATGTCACTAAAAGTATGTAGAAATAAATATATTTCACTCATGACTATAAGCAACAGCTGGTGAAAATTGACGTTACGAATATTTTTTATTTCAAAGTACGTCAAACGACTCATCGATGATAATTACTCAGCCGTCGGCTCATTAATCCCTCGTATATGCCTTGCAATTACGGCAAATGATTTGAAACTCTCATTGGATTTATTGCACTAACGAATCTCGCAATTTTAACGTCGTTATCGCTAAAGGTTTAACACATTATTGTCGTTATCATCGTCGCCACTGTTGATTCTCTTGAGCTTATTGCACTTCTGACGTATGCAGATTTTTCAGCACATTTATGTTGGACGCTCCACCGTGTATATTGTAATAACAGTAAACAGAGAGTAATAATAATCGGAGAGCTTTCTCTGGAGAAACCAGCAGCGGATCTAATGTCCTTGATAATCAATCGTTCATTAGAAATCATTGCAGTTCGAGGCTTTTGCTCTTGAGCCAAAAGATCTTTTGAGAGTTCTCGTCGCCACACACCCGGTTTCCGAACTATGATCGCGCGTCAAAGAACGCACGCGGCATAAAGCACGTGTTGTTATCCATAATTCACGACTCAAGGTAGACTTTAGAGACAATATTATTCAATAACAAGTGTTTGCTGAATGTTGTGATTATAATCACAAATAATTGGAAGCTTTCACTGTGAGGTAATTATTCGATGAGATCGAATTGTCAAACAATTTATAATTATTAATATTGATTTGACCCTGTTCAAGTTACGATTATCATTAGATCGACAAACTTGTCAACAGCGTGACACGTCGTAAAATTCGTCGTCTGTATACGATCCACAGCTACGCGATGCGTGAAACGTGATTGTTCGATTGCTGACGCGGTGTTTTGAAGCTACTCGTTTGTCCACGATACACGTACTGATAAGTGAGGTTATGTCTTTGTTTTAATTGAGAAAAAAGTAAACATACTGAAGCTGTCACTAAGGAGAATCACAATATAAAGTCTCAAGATGGAAAGCATATATATATTAGAAAAATACATTAATTATATCGTTAAATTAGTAATTTTCTGGCCCGAATATATATCACGCGTAGAAAATTTATTGTAACATAATGAAAAATCACAAAAGTCACCATGACATGTGGTGGATAAATTTTAACTACTTCATGCCCAGTAGTCATGACCTATAATTTTTTTTGGAAAATATTATATGCTGCATTATTTAAGCCATTGTTCACATTCGAAAAAGACTTTCTTTTACAAATATTTATTAATAGTGTAATATTGGTCTAATAAGGTTTGCAAACTTTCAACCGACTGGATTGAAGCGGCCATTTTTTCTTTGTGTTGATTCCCAAATTTTTGTTTATTTTCGTGAGAAATTATTATAATAAATTTCAATTATTGACTCCCGACTCCAAAAGAAGGGGTGTTTGGCATTTTTATGTGCATATCTATTATTCTCTTATAGCCGGGCGTTTGTTCCAACGCGTTGTTACCAAACTTCCGCGCCATTTTTATACCGTAACGTGTACGTCAAACTGATCTATTCCCGTGTATGTAACGTGAAATAACTTCTTCAAATGTTCCGCGACCTTCCTTTTTTTTTAATTTAACATATATACGTAATGTCTAATGAATGCGTGATGCATTTTCTATTCTATTAATCTCGTTTCGAAGTATCTCAATAATTAACCTGAAGTCGAAATTTGATTCTTCCGTCACAAGATCCCACACTACTCGTAAAATGTCGATTTTGGACATTTTATTATTCTTTCCAATAGACCGCGAGCGAACTTGAAATTCCGCTATAATATCTGTAATTACTTAAATTTGGGTCTACGTTTTCATGGTAGAACTACCTTAACACTTTGACTGCCATGTTGGTCATATATGACCGGCCACGATTTTTTCAGTGACGCCACGGTGGTCATTGGTGACCGGAGCTATATGGTTTAAATAATGAAAGGACTCCCGTGGCGTCTTGAGCAAAACATGTGATTTCGGCGTGGCAGTCAAAGTGTTAATGTCTATGGTCGTATGGTCAAAGCCATCGAAGCTACTATAATCCATGACGACAAGAGCCAGCTTCATAAATAAATGAATGAATAAAATTTACGACACGCTTTTATTGCACGTCCTTTAACACATGGAAATGTATTTAAAGTGCCGAGCGTTTACTACAGAAATCACCATCTTTGGCAAATAGTCGTGTAAGCAAAATCTACGATTCCACAAAAATAGCACAAAGTTTAATACATAAAGAAGAAGCAGCAGTAGCAACAGATTTCAGATCGTATCACCAACGCGTCTGGTTGCCACCGGCCTTGATAAATTTCTAGTACATTGCGCTGACTCGTCCAACACTAAATACAATAGAACAACACGTACTTACATGCAATATTTCAACTCTTAAGCTTTCCCACAACGTCTTATCTTATCTCTTCTGACTAAACATAGCTTGTTTATCTCAAGTCAAGTTATTATTATTTACCGATCCACGTGGTTAGTAAGTAATTGGTAGTTTGAGCAAGAGACGCAGTTAGTGCTTATATTTTCTGCGCCTCACGTATAACTATCGCAGCACCAAACTCAGATGTATGCTAAGTCAACGAATTCAAACGTCTACTGAATTCGTTGGCTAATCCTAAACTAGATATCTGATTTAAACTGGCTCCGGTCGCTACTCTTAATCGTAAGCTAAAGAGGCTTACGATTATCATCAGAATCGGAATTCTAATTCAGATCAGAATTATGCTGAAGGTGCTCGCTAGGAGCGTGACATAGTGGTTAAATGGTTTCGTTGGATGTACGGCCAAGACGTACCGACGATCGACTTTCGGGTTATCGTCATACGCATAAAGTTGCGCCTGTAGAACGCACGTCTCAAAAACACACATACATACTCGTTCACAGTGTTTATTATAAACGACACTGCTACATAGAAGCGTTAACCGGTACGAGTTTCTCGTGGCCAGGTTGAGTTGCCCCAAAGTAGTGAGGTCCGATCAAAATGACAAAGAACAAATATCGACGATCCTTCTTGGACGCTGGTAAGCATCTCAAATTCAAGATCCAGTTCTAACGGTAAATCAAAGATGTCGAATAGCAAATTCGTTTGCGAGTGGATTTTCCATAATCCTGCATTCACAAACGAATCGACAGTATTATTCTAAAATATATAAGGTGCGCAACTAAGTTCTCGCTGTGTTTTTTTTTATGAAAATGCAACTTTATTGTGAAAAAATGTTTACAAATGAATCATTCAAAATATTGCCCATCGCTAGCGACATCTTTTTCCCATCTTTCTGGCAGAGCTCGAATACCGTCACGGTAGAAGTGTTCGTCTTTTGAGGCTATCCACGAATCAAGCCATTTTAAGATGGCTTCGTATGAGCTGAACTGCTGATTAGCCAGACCATCTGCCATTGAACGGAACAAGTAATAATCGGACGGCGCAATATCTGGGGAATATGGGAGGTGGGGTAGGACTTCCCATTTGAGAGTTTCTAAGTAGGTTTTAACGGGTTTGGCAACGTGAGGCCGAGTGTTGTCATGCTGTAGAATCACTTTTTCGTGTCTCTGCTCGTATTGCGGCCGCTTTTCGCGTAGTGCTCGGCTCAATCGCATCAATTGAGTTCGATATCGTTCCCCAGTGATGGTTTCGTTCGGTTTCAACAGCTCATAATAAATAACACCGCCCTGGTCCCACCAAATGCACAGCAAAACCTTCGCAGCGTGAATTTTCGGCCCAGCCGACGACGTAGAAGCATGACCGGGCAGTCCCTATGATTTTGTTCTCTTTGGGTTGCTGTAATGAATCCATTTTTCATCACCCGTAACGATGCGATGAAGAAAACCCTTCTTTTTTTTTGCCGCTGGAGCAGTTGTTCACAGGCGAAAAAACGACGCTCAACGTCTCTTGGCTTCAAATCATAAGGAACCCAAGTTCCTTGTTTTTAAACCATTCCCAACGCATGCAATCGCTTGGAAATGGCTTTGCGGGTAACTCCTGATGCTGAAGCAAGCTCTTTTTGCGTTTGGCACGGATCCCCATCGAGCAATGCCACCAATTCAGCGTCTTCGAAGGTTTTTGGCCTTCCTTCACGCGAACGGTCGTCAACATCAAAATCACCGTCTTTGAAGCGACGGAACCAATCACGACATGTTGTTTCACTTGGAGCAGCATCTCCGTAAACTTTTTGGAGTTCTCGATGCGCTTCAGCCGCCGTTTTCTTCGAATGAAAGAAGAAAAGTAACACTTCCCGCAAATGACGATTATTTGGCACAAAATCAGACATTTTCACACAACCAAAAGTACATGACGCAAAAACAAAATCACTAATGTGTCAAAGTGGTTTGCTTACCATATGTCTAAGGTTGGTTCATGACGTTTTGGTTATGTCCCAATCGACCAGCACTTACTACTGGAGCCATCTCTTGAAAAACAGCGGGAACTTAGTTGCGCACCTAATACGTACGCGCATTTCTTAGATTTTTGGGGCGATAAGACAAGCGTAGAACTTTTTTTCTAATGTCAAATTGGAAATAAATTGCATGAACATAATATTAACATCGAAAATATTTATACACGTCTCTGTATTATTAATTTAGAGTATTAATGTAGTACGGGTACTATATATTTATGAAGAATTTAGACTTTTTTGTCTTTAATTTGAGTGATTCGATGACTGAAGAGGTTATATTCGAAAAAAAAAAATCAACTTATCACGGTAAATTGAAGTTTTATTTGTTCCCAGCTTATATTACTTTTTAATTTAAAATTTATTTCTTAAACACAGCAATTTCGTTCTGTTTTTTTCGTAAATATATATCGACAATACGGCATTTTCATAGTAGTTACAAAGTCTTGGGTGCTTTTGTCGTATAAAGAGAAAATTACATTTTCAAACTATTTTACCTACGATAACTCAACAAAATATCTTTTCAATATTCGGTTACTCTACATTATACAGGTTGTTATCGAAAAGTTAAAAATCTAATGAACAAAAGAGAGTTATTTGATTGTGTAGTTTTGTACTAATTTTGTATATTAATTATCAAATAATTTCCGGGCGGAAATGGTATTTCGCAATTGCTGCAATTGAAATTTTTTATGTTAGGTCTCTCGCTGAATGAATCGTTAAGGTAGATTAAAACTTAAAGCGGATGTAATAAATGGTGCTCAAGGATCAACAAATTAAAAATGCATACAATTCTCTATTACGTGTGTAAATCCGTGGACTACCTTAAGTGCTCGTAGCTGTGTTATTACGGAATTTAACAATCAATGTACTTTTTTTATATGTTAATAAGCGTGTAATTCTCTATTACGAGTATAAGGCCTAGAACTATCTTAAGTGCTCGCAGCTGTGTTTTTATGGAATTTAACAATCAATATTTTTTTTTATATGTTAACAAGTGTGAGTTGACGTTTGATGTAATATATTCATCTTCATTAATCTCACTTTTACATAAAAAATTAAGTAATGAGTGCACACGGAAGGACTAGAAAAGCGCACAGTGAGGCTGCTGTAAACGTTGGGCAAGTCGAAAGCTTAAATGAGACAGGTGGAAAGGTTTCTCGTTAAACTAGAAAATACCTTAAGATTATGTACATGTATAGATACAAGAGAGTTAGGAGAAATTGTTCCTGTTCGAAATTTCTCCGCCACGGATTATCCGTCGAATAAAAGACGGGAATCGTTACCCCGCAGAATTGTTGAACGGAGGGCACTGTTCTCGGCATTTCCGACAGATCGATCGTCGCGATATAACGATCTGTGAATGATAGACGACGTGTAGCACAAGGTCTCAAGGTGAGGCAAACACATTACACACATTAGTTGTTTCTCTCTCACTCGGTTGTGAAACACTTTTCAGTTTTATCTTTCCTGCAACCATACATGTTTCGCCTCTCATTAAGGGAAGGCATAACCCCTCTCGGTTGTTCTTTCGGGATCCCGTAAACGTCCATTTTGTTCCGTAACAAACCATTTCGTCAAAATTTCTTTCTAGAGCGTCGTAACTTTACAGATAAAAGGAAAGCTTTACACGATTAACAGCACATCGGGCTGTTATGTAAAAATAGTTTTCAAGAACAATTAGTCTGGAAAGATTTGTTACCGACTCAGTAGATTTCGCTTTGACTCAAGGCTAACCTTAAGATGATGTGCTACACCTCAGTCGGTAACAAAAACTGTAATGCAAATTTCTCCGCGACAATTGATCTTTCAGCTAAAAGAGGATAATTGTAAACTGCAGCTTATAATCCTACGATTGATTGTTCTCGTATTTTATCCAAAAGCTCAACCGTGGCGGAGAAATTTAAGATGGAAAAATTCTGCTATATCTCTTGTACGTATAACGATCTAAAAGAGACAGACGACATGTAGCACATTGCCTTAAGGCAATAAATCAACTAGACAAATATGTAAGGAAAACCGCGGCACAATGAGAGCAGCAGTAACGAGCTTCGAATAATGTTTGTATCGAACGTTAGCTGACACGGTTATCCCAGTGGCTTGTTCGGAGCGATCCTAGTCGTTCTGCAGATCCGATAAAATTGAAAGAAGAAGAAGAAGAAGAAGAAGAAGACGTATGCAAGTGACTTATTATATCGAGAGTGCTTTGATTGCATTCTGGGGTATCGATTACCTATGATAACGTCGATCACAACGGAAACAGTGGAGCGGCTAATCGGATCGATTCTGTCATATCATACTCAGAAGTACTGCTTATATCTTCGCTATGAACACATTTCTTTAATACTTTACGTCTAACGCGTTACGTGCATCTATTTATATTATACAAATGCAATGAGTACAATAGAAACGTATTGAAAACATACTGCCACGCGTTTATATGCAATTGACCTGTGATCTGCCAGGGTATAGTCGACGCTATACAAGTGTTACAATAAATTTCTCTTCTCATAGGTTCGCATAATGTTTCCAGCCTCGCGAGATTATGCTTTTATGTAGCTCTCAAGCAATGTGTTTTACTGTGGGATGGAACCATTCTGGGTCCAGCGGTTACAAGAGCTAACAATTAATAATGAACTCATGAAATAGAAGCATCAGTTCAGTACAGTCGTGTAAAATAGTAACTAAGAATGGAAAAATAATCGTTTTATAAGTTTTCAAAAGCCAATTGATGCGCTGTTAAAAATCTTAAGAAAATTGTTTGTTTATTTATTTGTTTTTAAATGGAGCGAGACCAAATTGCGGAAAGCAGTTAACCTAACAGCCAGACAAGTGACGACTATTGTGCCATTCGCACACAAAAGTTGTGATTGAGCAACTTTGACTTATAGTAACACTCTCGCAGCATATTGTTAAGTGACTTGGATTCGCAAATTACTACAGTGAAAATCACCGGGGATTCAATTTCAGCTAAGGAAAAGAATAAAGCAAAAAACTATGAAGATAAAATATACGTTCTGGGTATTGTAATATATAAATCATTCCAAAGCGAGACTAGCATATTAGAGTAAATGTACCAGTTGTGGCCCATGTGCCATTTGTGGCCAACCCGAGTATTTAATACAATTAATTTATTTTCCAAAGTTATTTCGTTAAAATAATTATATTCGTTTGAAAGCTACATAAAGAAAAAATTGAAGGCTTATTATTTATTTTTATGAAGATTTATAAGTGTACTGTTCAATAGCGTTTGAAGAATCTAGACGTTCTGGGACTGTCTGTACACGCGAACCAATTGTCCCGACTCATTTCGTTCCATTGAAAAAGTCCCGAGGTAGCATTTTGCAGTGTACGAGTGTCACTCCAAAGCGAGACTACCATAGGTTACCGGTACCTGAACAATTTGTAGCCAATCCTAGTTATTTTATAGAATTAGTCACTTTTCAAAAGTAAATTAGCTAAAAGAATTACATTCGTGCGTAAGCTACATAAAGAAAAATTTGAAAGTTAATCATTTATTTTTATGAAGATTTACAAGTGTAATGTTCAATATCGTTTGAAGAATCTGGACGTTCTGGGACTGTTTGTACACGCGAACCAATTGTCCCGACTCATTTCGTTCCATTGAAAAAGTCCCGTGGTAGCATTTTGCAATGTACGAGTGCGAGGAACGCGAATCGTTATAACGCGTTGCATCATGACTAATAAGAGAAGAAGCCACGCGGCATTGCGCGAGACCGTGTACCGTCGCGTTGCCTTGCTCTTCGTCATTTATAGAGTCAAGGTGCTTACTCATCGTGTCGTTGAGTTTTTCGAGGTACCGACGAGTTGTCCGGGGATAACTGAAATTTATCAATAGACTCGACAGATAACTTCTAATCGCGTATAGATGCGGAATAGACAATTCCCTTCCGTGTGGAGTCGATGACCTCGCGATTACCGATTCATTGACATTTCTCTTCCAACTTTTACCGGGCGCTTCGATTTTCATCGAAATGTTAAACTCCTAGTTCGAAATGAGCGAATTGACAGGAAAACTTGACATGTAAACTTGACAGGACTACCGGGAAACCGGCAATGAAATTTACGTCCATCTAATGAGTTTCGATCAATTTCAATCAGTTTTTCTAAGCAGGTTTTACATAATTAACGCTTTACGTATATACAGCAACATTTCAATAAGGATGCTTTAAAACCGATACAAAATAACCTTAAGGCGATATCTTATACATAAAAAATTTGTAGTACACGACATACATTTGTAGCATATCACGTTAAGTTTAAAACGATACTCAATGCTGCAGTTCAATTCTCGACCGTCGTGATATTATATCGAGCCCGCCAGTGTGATTGAACATACATGTTCAGTAAAATAAAGTCAGTCAACAAAGTCGTGAAAATGATAAATTAAATGCATACATCATCGTAGTGACATGTGCGTTATCAGTGGCTCCGGGCTAATATCATCAGAAGTCCTCGCAAAGAGAAAAAAACGTCAAGTCACGGCAGAGCACGGCGCGGTTTCGCAATTGTGCTTCGACTTGTCTGTACGTGAACAAGCAGTGAGATAATTGTCGACGGCGAGAAGCGAGGTTATTCATAATGATTTCATGTTGAACCGGCAAGGCCATGGATACACCCGCTCACACATTTTCAATTTTTTGTAACAACAATCATTTCGAAATCATGCGTAAACATTATTTTTGGAAGAGGAGAAATGAACTCGTGAGCGAATCAAACGATGAACAAGGTGCATTTTTTAAGTGAAACTTCTATAGGCGCGGTAGGGCAAATTGGCCTTGATCAGACGAAAAGTGAAAAGCTTTCCCTTCTCCGACTTCAACCGGCAGTTGAAAGGAAAGAGTGGGAGAATTGTTTCTACTCTTTCTGTCAAATGCGTCATACGCACTCTACACGCATGCGCCGCGTGTACTTTCTTAATTATACATTATAATATACTAGTATCGTACCCGGCTTTGCCCAGGTTTATTTTTAGTATCGTTACCTTAAATAAAACGAATTTTATTTTTAATGACTTGACTGTTTACTGCTTCACTAAAATGTGAATTGCATTTGAAAATTCATGTCAAACAAAAACAGACATTTCCGTTCACTGTATCATAGTAACCTTTTCTTTTTTTTAAAAAGCGCAAGCTATACCTACTACGAAGAATAACTTTGCTTTTTTAAAAATTAAAATTAAACGTCAAAATTCAATAATACTCTTAGAAAATTCAAATGTCCGTAACTCCTTAAGGACTCAACTTGAAGAGCTGAAAATAGTTGCGTTTACCTAGAAATCACGAGACCTTTCCAAAATGTCCAAGATCACCTTCCCAGCACGCTCCGTCTAGGAGAAGTTTAAGGGACGGAAATCCACACTTTAAGAATTATAGTATAGACTAGTATCGTACCCGGCTTCACCCAGATTTATTTTTAGTATCGTTACCTTAAATAAAACCAAATGCTATGATTTTCAAATAGAATTTGTATTTATTGAACGTTTAAACATTATCATTGAAGTATAGTTTACCAAAGTCAATCCTTCAACACCTGTGTATAAACAATATTTTTTGTTGACTTATTTTCATCTGCCAGCACATATAAGTTTTTAGGTGTCTCCGCCCGTGACATTGCCTTGACTGTTTATTGCTTCACTAAAATGTGAATTGCATTTGAAAATTCATGTTAAACAAAAACAGACATTTCCGTTCACTGTATCACAGTAACCTTTTCTTTTTTTAAAAAGCGCAAGCTATACCTACTACGAAGAATAACTTTGCTTTTTTAAAAATTAAAATTAAACGTCAAAATTCAATAATACTCTTAGAATATTCAAATGTCCGTAACTCCTTAAGGACTCAACTTGAAGAGCTGAAAATAGTTGCGTTTACCTAGAAATCACGAGACCTTTCCAAAATGTCCAAGATCACCTTCCCAGCACGCTCCGTCTAGGAGAAGTTTAAGGGACGGAAATCCACACTTTAAGAATTATAGTATAGACTAGTATCGTACCCGGCTTCACCCAGATTTATTTTTAGTATCGTTACCTTAAATAAAACCAAATGCTATGATTTTCAAATAGAATTTGTATTTATTGAACGTTTAAACATTATCATTGAAGTATAGTTTACCAAAGTCAATCCTTCAACACCTGTGTATAAACAATATTTTTTGTTGACTTATTTTCATCTGCCAGCACATATAAGTTTTTAGGTGTCTCCGCCCGTGACATTGCCTTGACTGTTTATTGCTTCACTAAAATGTGAATTGCATTTGAAAATTCATGTTAAACAAAAACAGACATTTCCGTTCACTGTATCACAGTAACCTTTTCTTTTTTTAAAAAGCGCAAGCTATACCTACTACGAAGAATAACTTTGCTTTTTTAAAAATTAAAATTAAACGTCAAAATTCAATAATACTCTTAGAACATTCAAATGTCCGTAACTTCTTAAGGACTCAACTTAAAGAGCTGAAAATAGTTGCGTTTACCTAGAAATCACGAGACCTTTCCAAAATGTCCAAGATCACCTTCCCAACACGCTCCGTCTAGGAGAAGTTTAAGGGATGGAAATCCACACTTTAAGAATTATAGTGTAGATTATACATTAACACTAGTAGACGATTGTGTATTATACTGTACATTAGCTGAACACGTTTTAATATTTATTAGTTAACAATTTTCATTGCGAGACAAGTGAAATGGAGAAAAAGATAAACATTGACAAAGGTCAGTCTACAACCAGATCAGGCACTACCATCGACTCAGTATTCTCTCGTTATTTAGAAAATGTACAGTCTAAATTATATGTATCATGCTTCAGCTATCATAAACCCATAATTTCTTTCTTAGAGTATGAATTAATGGTAATTGATGAATAAAAGTAATATTTCATATGATTAAGAGAGATTTTCTTCAATTAAATTCCACATAACTATTTTCTAATCTTGAAATAATAAAATCGTCAACAAATGCAAAGAGAGCAATGCATAAAATCAACTTTTTCTAGAACGTCATTCATTTATCAATATTTTATTTATGCTTTTATTACTTTTCTTTTTAAACAGACATTGAATAATTTTGTTTTTTCTAAACGGATTTTATTCCACATATATAATAATAAAAAAAGGAAATGGCTTTGTTTATTTGCATAATAACAGATCCATATAACTCTGTGTATTTCGGTATTGGAGTCACGTGTACTGGATTATCAATCGATTCGGTGAGAATCCGATATGAAAACATATTTAGGTCCGTTGAATATCAACGAGAAGCTCATCTGTCAAAAATGGATAATCTTGAGATTAAATCAAAAAGCGATTAACGAGTTCAATGAACTAGAATCTTCTCTCTTGACACGTTTCTGGTTTTCGATGTTCTCTAGGTCGGGATGGATGATATTGAGATTAAATTGAAAAGCGATTAACGAGTTCAATGAACTAGAATCTTATCTCTTGTCGCATTTCCGATTTTTCATGTTGTCTTTTTTATAAACCTAATCTGTTAACTCGGTAACAGTTACGCGGGGTGTGTTTCACACCCCAGTGTTCGAAGGTCGTAACTCAGGGGACATATTTTAAACGCTTTGTTATTCATACAATTTTGAAAATTTTTATCTATATACCTGTTGAAATATTTCATAAGCGATCAGTCGAAAGAAATAGGATCTGTGGTTTTATTTTGCTTTCTCATAAATGAAAGTTTTGTTTTTATGAAAAAAATGTTTTTTAGTATTTTTTTTGTCAGGCTAATTAAAATTGTCTGAAACATTCTGTTTGTATGGTTTAGAAAAAAAATGCCCGGCGTTTGTGTTTATGTGCGTGCCAATGGCTTTGAAGGAAAGTCTACCTAGTAACTAACCAGGAACCAGGAACCAGAATACGGCCACCCTACGATTTATCATAGACAGAATATATGGATAACGTAACATGGCTTGTTGTGGGGTTACCAGTTACTGGAACTTTTACCTTAAAGGGCTTATAATTCAAGTAGAACTTGACGGATCCTGCTGAACTTTTATATCAAAGTAGAACACACATTGCAATTATTTGTCGTGATTTTTGTTACAATCGTTAAGAGAGTTATAATTTTATAAGATCCTTGATTTATTTAAAATTTTCGGTGAACGTGATAACAGAGAATGGTTTTCAGGCGTTTGGACCAAAGCTTTATATTAATAATGCTAAAGTTTGGATGAAGCATGATCTTTATTAAATCGAACGAATTCGTCCGGTTACTTATAAATGTATAACAATTTATGAGATTTGTTAGATATTTAATTTGTTTAAATATGCCGGTAAACGTGATAACAGGGAATGCTTTTCAAGCGATTGAATCAAAGCTTCTTGTAATACTAAAGCTTAGACCATGCATGATTGTTATTAAATCGTACAAATTTCATCGGGTAATTCCAAATTTTCTTTATTTCGTTTCCTCATAGAGAAAATAATCTTTTATATCGATACGAATCAGTAATATCGTTGGTAAAATTAAATATAATCAACAAAGTCACACAAATTTTATAAGTTAATTTTTTGTTCAATTCAATAAACAATGTAGATACTTGTTTAACATTAACCTACCTTAAACTAGCTTGAGTAAGTTTTAAGCTATTGAACTAAAACTTTCTACCCAAATGTAATTATGACCAAATTTTGTATTTGTAATTGCATTTGTAATTGTATTTATATGTAATTGTATTTGAATTTGTAATTGCTTGGTATTTAATTTGTCTGAGATTAACAATGAATATAAAAAATTACGAAATTTAGTAAACTTTTTAAAAAATTATTATTTCACAAAATTTTACAAATTTCAAAGAGTTAAGAGTCACTGTATGCAATAATTAAACAAGTCTGCATATCGCTTCTATATTTTTTTATGATAATTCGCAACATTTTCTCTACGACAAAGTCAAGTTTGATCAACGTGCTTCCTCATAGAGGTAGCTTTGAGAAAAGTAAAAAATAATGAAGTATCAATGTCCAAGATTGTACTTTGCACGCAACAGCAGATTGTACATTGTGTTTTCTATGATTGCTGGTTTCTCGCAATCCAGATTTTCCATAATTATTTATTATATACCTCATCGTATAACAGGAGTTATATAGAAACGTGTTTTTCAAGATTCTTAGTTTTATAGTAATTATTAGGTTTTTAAGATCGCTTAGGAACAATCGAATCAGACCTTCCGAACATGATAAGCTCGATAGAAACTAATGAACTTTTATTATTTTACAGTGATCTCGGAATCGTGGATCGCAAACAACATATCAAAGATACCGATAGAAACGAAGCTGGAGCAGAGAAGATTCATCAGTACTAGTCGGGCTTTTAGCTGAATAAGAAGTGTCGTGGGGATCGTCGACGCAAGAACAAGCGATCTGGTAATGTCAACGGCCTGCTAAGACAACGAGAAACTTGTTGAAGAAAGAGTTCGAGAACGGTTGTATCGCGCAACGCTCGTAATCTCTCAGAACTCATAACAAAATTCTAATTATTCCACGTTATATAAATTGTTTTTTTTTTTTTTTTTTTTATTCAAGAGAATCTGTGATTGCTCCAATTTGAAGAATATAAAGTGCCTTCTATGTATTTATTCACGAACTGTTCTACTTTGATTACTCAGTAACGCAATTGGTCAATCTTATATTGAGAATAGTAACTGTCATCGTTGCTTCGTACTCATTCGGTTGCGTGTATTTATATAAGCCGCTGAGAAGACAGATAATTGATCGACGAGAGGGTTACAAAGTAGTTCTCAAGAAGCCTACGGTTTTATATGCTTTGCGCAAATTTCGTAATCCTCGGTAATTCATAATTTACGAGTAGCGACGTTGCCAAAAGTGAATGTAAGCTGCGCGTATTTGTTTTCTTTTGTTTTGTATTTCTGGATGCGTATGTGTGGCTGCAGCACGCGTAATACTCTCAATATTCGAGATAAACACGTGAAGATTTGATGCCAATGCTTCGGGAATGGACGCAACAAAAGCACACATTCACCTCAATCCAAGGGAAAAAGCTAATACGATATCGGTATTGCTATGGTGGTGAGTAATCATTTCACGTGAAAGCTTTTTGTGGACTTTTACGAATCGGAGATTATTAATTTTTTTTTTTTTTATTTTCCAGGTGGACCATTGATTTGTTTAAAAGGGGATATAGCAAAATATTAGGCACCGATGACCTTTTCGATCCACTCAAGACCGATCGTTCAGCCGTACTGGGCGACAGATTAGACTTGTAAGTAATTTTGATCCAAACAATTCACCAAATTGATATAAAATAGATTTTAACAAACTGAAAATTCGTGAAATTTCATGCTAAATGAAAATAAAACTTGCAACCTTTCAATTTTCATTATAGTTCCTTGAACGAACGTCCAAGTTTCAATGAAAATGTGAAAGAGGATGTGAATTTGAGAAAATGTGAATGTGACGTATGTACACATATTGTTGCTAATTTATTTGATAATCTTTCACGTAATAATCAAAATATGAATAAATTGCATTCGTTAATTACAGACAATGGAGCAAAGAACTCGAGAACTCGCGGAACGCGAAGCGTCGACCGAGTCTAATGAAAACAATATTTCGTACTTTTATCTGGGAATATTTTCTGCTTGCTCTTATGCAAATCCTCAACGAATTTGTGATACGGTAATCAAAGAGTTGTAGACCGAATGTTGTTATTTAATTATTTTTTCTCGTTATCTCGCCGTATTTATTCAGACTTGTTTATACAGCCTTCAATTATTTTTTTAGATTGGGTTCTCCGTTGCTTCTTGGAGGCTTGCTACGTTACTTCAGATCAGATGACGAGAAAGATCGCATTGCAGGTTACAACGCGGCACTTATGTTCGCGGGAGGAATATGTGTCGCAACTGCCGTCAATGTAATCACCATTAATCAAGCTATTTTCGGTGCATTCCATATCGGCGGACGCATAAGAGTCGCCGTTTGCTCGGTGGTTTACCGAAAGGTATTTAACGGCTGTTATATCCTATTTCCTCCATAGACATCTCGATTTAATGAAAAGAGTCCTGAAAAATGAAAGCAAACTGATTTCAAAGGCGTTGCGACTCAGCACAACGGCCCTAGGTGAAACAGCACCGGGAAAAGTCGTGAATCTCGTCGCTAACGATGTTAATAGATTTGACTTGGTATCGATATTCATAAATCACATGTGGTCGGCACCTTTATCCGCGCTGGTAATTGGCTATTTCTTGTGGATCGAGGCTGGTTACGCGGGACTTCTTGGAATTGCCGCAGTTTTCATAGTGGTTCCTATACAATGTAAGTCGAAGTTACAATGCACCTTCACTCTGAACTTGTATGAGATAATACAGAGATTAAGAGTGTGTCGTGGATATACATATTCAAACAAAAGTTTGAATCGATCCAAATTTCACAACTTTGCGATAAGAGAAAAATGTTTTTAAAAATAATTAAAAAGATAAATATGTTTTTATCGTCTTTGTCAAATAAATTTTTTAGATAATTCCGAATGTATATGATCCTTTAAAGATATTTCTGTTGATTTTACAAATTGTTGTTGGTTCTTTATTTCGAGCAATGGTTAAAAATTGATCATTTGTAATATTTTTTTTTCGTGAAAAGATGCCATTTTGCACGTAAGAAATTTCAGGTTAATCGAACGAACGGTTTCATTAAAATAATTTTTTTCATTCTCGAAAACGGATAATTGAAAATTGTTATAAAATTATTTTTAAAATCACTGGGAGGGATACGACCCCCTGCGTGTTTCGCGGACCAACCTCTTCAGAAAAACGCAGCCTCTGGGGGAAACCCAGGGCTTCCCTCCCTTCTTTCGATTACGCAAGTTTGGCGAGGATTGAGCCTCCATATTCTTACACAACGGCGGCGATGGCGAGATATTTTTACAATATTTAAAGCAAAACATGTTTTACGGAAATATCAACGAATTTATTTCATACGAAATAAATAATAAAGTTTTCTGATAATTTGTTAAACAATATTTTCAATACTTATTTATTTATTTATAGCTTTTTGTTGTTGTTATTATTATTACTATAAAAAAAATTAATGATCTTGGTTTCTTTAAGATGTTTGATAATAAAAAACAAAGATTTATCTTTTATCGCAAAGTACTTCAATTATGATCGAATTTCACTTTTGTCTGAGAATGTATAGTTAACCGTACGAGTTGTGTTGTTTCAGCTTACACCGGGAAACTTTCGTCGATCTTTCGTCTGCAAACGGCGATAAAAACTGACGAGCGTGTGAGATTGATGGACGAGATAATATCTGGCGTACAGGTGATAAAGATGTACGCGTGGGAAAAGCCTTTTTGTGCGATGATAGAACTCGCCCGGCGGCTCGAGCTTCGCGTTGTACGAAAGAGTTCATTCATTCGCGGTATTTACATGACTTTTAATGTTTTTACAACGCGAATGGCCCTCTACTCGACTCTAGTTGCTATGCTGCTGCTGCGTGAAGATCTCACTGCCGACAAGGTTTTCGTATTCTCCTCGTACTTTAACATACTCGCGCACACTATGTCGGGAATGTTCGTACGAGGTTTTGCCGAAATTGCCGAATGCATGGTCGCCGTACGACGATTGCAGTACTTTTTGATGTACGACGAGTTCGAGATGGGCGATACGGCAACTTCCTCGAGATTCGCCGCTTCCACGGACACTATGAACTCTTTTGACTCGCGGCCCTCGTCGCGCAAACATTCGAAACACGAATTGCCGTACATCGACGACGAGGATCAACCCGACGAACGGGAGTCTGAGAAGAAAAAGCAAAATGGCTTGGCTAGCGTAGCGAATGATATAATCAGAAACACGGCGAATCTCTACAGTGGTACGTGTCTTTCTTAATTTTAAATGCATTTTCGTATAATTAGTTTCAGTCGTTGGATGATTCGCTGTTAATGGGACTGAAGTAACTTTAGTTTTGTGTTTAAGGAAAAAAATGTTTAAATTTTCCAGTGTTTGCAGTTTCACGTGTATCTTTGATGTTTTCGATTAAATATTGTTGTTTTTTTTTTCTTTCGTAATCATCGATAAATTTTCAATCGTATAATGCGGATTCACAAAAGTATCGAAGTATGATTGAATTTTCTAATCTTTTGTTTCTCAGATCTGAAAACATCGAGCCGCGAAGGTCAATGGGCGGTGAAACTGTCGAACGTAACAGGAAAATGGGAACCCGGTCAGTCGGATAATACGCTCGACGGACTAAACGTAAACGTAGGCAGAGGAAAATTGTACGTCGTGATAGGAGGCGTTGGTGCAGGCAAAAGTTCTCTGCTACAGGCGATTCTCGGTGAGCTTCCCCTTACGGAGGGCCACGTTTCTACGAAAGGAGGTTTGAGTTACGCGAGTCAGGAAGCCTGGGTTTTTGGCTCGAGCGTAAGACAGAATATACTTTTCGGAACGCCTTACGATCGTCAGCGTTATCAACGAGTCGTCAAAGCTTGCGCGCTTCTCCGTGATTTCAAGCAATTTCCTCAAGGTGATCAGACGATCGTCGGTGACAGAGGTAGCTCTCTGTCGGGTGGACAAAAAGCCAGAATTAATTTGGCTCGAGCAGTTTACAGACAGGCTGATATCTATATTCTCGATGATCCTTTGAGCGCCGTGAGTAAACTCTTCATAATTTTTTATTTACCAAGAATGTTAAGTGATTTCGTTACGTTGTACAACACTAAACCTTCAGCACTTGTCGTAATAACATTAAGTTTAGTGATGGCGAATTAAATATTTAGTAGTTGAGTTAATATTTGGACGACACATCGACTTCCGTATTTTCTCAGAGGAGATTCATATTTCGAGCAAAAAAGAAATAAGATTTGCGTGCAGTATGACCACACGCATCCGACCCTAATTTGCTTTTGTCAGAAATATTAAACGTCTATGAGAAAATAATGAATCTACAATATTGTAACTCAGTCGGTGTGTCAAACTACTTTAAGATTCGATACTATGGTAGCTGGCTAACGTATTTGTCTCTAAGATAAATTTACGATGAATCAAGGGTTCGAATCCTGGTACCGTAGTTTCGGTAAAAATAAAAATATTCAGACGCGATAAAGCCCCAAATATTCAATGAAATGCAATTCTTGCTGCAGCACTGTGAAGTGAATTTGAGATCTGTCGTATCGACACAGGTTTTCTGCAGTCTTCCTGTGCTATTTTGGCTATGACTGTGTACGCAGTATCCAAAGACGAATGTGATATGACAAGGGAATTGGGCTCTAACTGGGGTTCGACTAACTCGGGTAGTATAGGTGCAAAAATATTTAGAGCGATGACAAAATTCAAGCCGACCCAGCTATACGCTCCAGGTTGATAGAGCAAGAGGGTTAAAGAGGACACAATAATGAAAAAGATGAAGATAAATGAGATACAATATAACTTTAGAGGAATCCACTGATTTCAGTTTGAAAGAACGTTTTTTTATTTATTTCTTCGATAAAACCAATGACATTTAAAATCCTCCAGAATTAGTTATTTGTTACGGTCTTATGACCATGTGATAAGATTTACAGATCCGAATTTGAAACATTGTAGGAGTTTCATTTTTTTTTTTAAATAAACACATAACTCCTACAATTTTATATTCGCATCTGGAGATTTTTTTTTCATGATCAGATCATCGTTACAAACAATCAAACGTGGAGGCCAACATACTTTTTATTTACCGGTAAAAAAAATAATCTTTTTTCAATTGAATTCGGTGTACTACACCTTAATGTAAATAATAACATGTGTTTGTGTTAAGATATAATAATTGTTATAATTTTATATTTCTAATAAAAATATTTGTAGGTTGATACTCACGTCGGCAAGCATCTCTTCGAAGAATGTCTGCAACGATACTTGATTGGAAAAACAAGAATTCTGGCGACCCATCAACTGCAATACATCAAAGGTGTGGACGCCATACTGTTGCTCGAGCGAGGAAAAATGCGATATTTTGCGACTTATCACGAGTTATTAGCCGCACGTCCGGAATACGCGACTCTTCTCGCGACCGAAGGTGCCAGCGAAACGGGAGGCGACGATTCTTCGCTCGAGAAGAGTGTCGTTGTGCGTCGGCAATTCTCCACATCTAGCACAAGAGTAAATAATTGCCTGAATAAACATTTTTAACGAAGAAAAATGCGTTTTAAAAAACAATTTATTCATGGAATTTGGTGATTTGTTTGTTTGTTTGTGTCGTTTTAGAGCAAAACCCCAGATGTGAGTGGCGGCGACACTGACGCCGAGGATGACGACGAAGATCCTGAAACACTTGACGGAATGATGGAAGGAACTTCACGCGGTATTGTCAAAGGATCTATATTGATTAAGTACTTAAAAGCCGGTGGGAATCTGTGCTACGCATTCACTGTCGCGGTTTTGTTCATCCTCACGCAATTCGTCGCTAGTGCGAACGATTTCTTCATACCAATTCTGTGAGTGAGCGTTTTATTCTCATTTATACATTCTTCTCGTATCTGTGCTAATTTTATTCTAATAATTTTGAAATTAAAGATACTTCATTAACGAAGATTACATTTTTTAAAAAATAATCAGAGTTTCCGAGGAAGAAAATCGACGAATAGACATCGCTGCAAATAGGAATCAGAGCCTCGAGCTGGGTGTGATCTACAACGAAGATGATGAACTCGAACCAGTCAAGATATACATTTACATATACACGGCGATCGTGATATCTGTATTCCTCGTGGGAATCACGAGATCGCTTTTGTTTTACACGCTTGCAATGCGATGCAGTCAGCGTCTTCACGATATGGTGTTCGGGGCTCTTATACGAACGGGAATGCGATTCTTCGATACTAACCCAAGCGGTAGGATACTAAACAGATTCTCGAAGGACATGGGAGCGATTGACGAGCTCTTGCCCAAGGCGCTTCTCGACGCTGGTCAAATAACGATGATGATGGTGGGATCTCTAGTCGTCACTTGCACAGTCAATCCGATATTTCTCGTGCCTGTTATCGTAATCAGCTTCATATTCTACTGGATTCGAGTGGTTTACTTAAAAACGAGCAAAAACATCAAACGTCTCGAAGGAATGAGTTAGTTTCTCTTAAAAATTATCTACTACAGATGCTATAAAGTTGTCTTAAGATTATTCTGTTAAACGTTATTTAACAGTTTATCCTTTAAGCAGTTTTCATAATAATTTTATCGGATTTTGAGTTTCATCTAACTCGAAATTTCTCTACATTTCAGAGCATTAAACGAAGTTCGAAGTGCAGTGCAATTTTTTTAGCGAATATATTGGTAATTGTAAATAGTTAAAACAACTATACACTCGTTTTTAAGGTGATGTGATCAACACGTCGACTGTCTCTCTTAGATCCCCATATGTGCGAGAAAGACGCAGAATTTTCTCATCGTAAATTTCTCCGCCGCGATTGATCTTTTCGGCAAAAGAGGAGAATGGCCAACAATACAATTACGAAACGCAGGGGTAGCACGTTTTGAGAGGAGACTCAAGTCACGTGATCTATGGTTTACATTTTCTGATAAATGTCGGTTTCGTGGAGCTCACTCCGAACCACATTCCTACAGAAATTTGAACTCGAGAACAATGTGTTGAAAGTCATTACTCGCATTCATGGCGGCTCAGTCGGCACATCACCTTAAGCTGGTGCACAGACTTGCGTTAAAAAATTGTGCTACTTCCGAAATGATTGATATTTCAGACAGAAGTAAACAAACTTGTTATCCTCGTATTGATTATGCACTTGAAGTTAATTTCCGTATGTTCGAAATATCAATTTTCTTTAAAAACAATTGATAAAAACGTTTTAATTGCTCACAAATGTTTCGATATTTTAATACGTTATCCGTATTTTGTTCGTAGCGCGATCGCCGGTTTTCACTCATCTCAACGCGAC
The DNA here is from genome assembly GCA_963942595.1 of Cylloceria caligata. Lineage (NCBI taxonomy): Eukaryota > Metazoa > Arthropoda > Insecta > Hymenoptera > Ichneumonidae > Cylloceria > Cylloceria caligata. The sequence continues at coordinate 12,106,679 of OZ012706.1, read as the reverse complement.
CCTCAACGGCCTGTCAACGATACGTGCGTACGGTGCTCAAAAAATCCTCAAGGAAGAATTCGACAAATTCCAAGACGTTCACACCTCATCATGGTACATGTTCATCGTGACGAGCACTGCGTTCGGTTTCTCCTTGGATGTATTTTGCTTTATTTTCACCACAATAGTCACCTTTAGTTTTCTACTGCTCAGTGGATGTATGTATTGGTCTAAACGTATTCATAGCAACCCACTTGAATGATTATTTCTTTCTGAATGTTATCCCCTACTTAGAAAATCTATCAAAGAATGACATTTTTATATTATTCTTTTATTCGTCCTTTAACACAGCGTTCACCGGCGGAGAAGTGGGTCTGGCGATAACTCAATCGATGGCTATGACGGGAATGATACAATGGGGAATGCGGCAAAGCGCCGAGGTCACAAATCAATTGATGGCGGTTGAGAGAGTACTGGAATACACGGCATTGCCTCAGGAAAATAATCTACGAGACTCTGGTTACGTGTCAAAGAAAGTCAGGAGAAACAAGGAAAACCAATTGGTCGTGCCGGTGCCTCTCGCGCCTAATAACTGGCCGAGCGAGGGTTGCATTAGATTCCGCGACGTTTATATGCGTTACTCTGATGAAGATCCACCGGTGTTGAAGGGCCTCAATCTCGTTATAAATCCAAAATACAAAGTCGGTATTGTTGGTAGAACCGGAGCTGGAAAATCGTCTTTGATCTCTGCTCTCTTCCGACTCGCGAAGGTCGAAGGAGTCATCGAGATAGACGGGGTCGACACTGGAGCGATATGTCTCGAAGACTTGCGCCGACATATATCCATCATTCCCCAAGATCCGGTACTTTTTTCCGGTACTTTGAGAAGAAATCTCGACCCGTTCAACGAATTTTCCGACGATGCGCTCTGGGCGACACTCGAAGAGGTATTATTCCAAGTTTCTCACGTATTCTAGTACTTTTATAACTATTAATACATTTTCTATTTAATACGTTGAATATAACTATTCTTAGTACTTTTGGAACTGTCATTACATTTTGTACTTAATACTTTTAGAATTTACTCAGTACTTGGCAGTTTTACAACTTTTATTACGTTTAGTACAGTTTTTACTCAACACTTTTAGAACTTTTATTACGCTTAGTACTTGATACGTTTAAAACAATTATTACTTGATACTTTTAGAACTGCTAATGCATTTCGTACTTGGCACTATTGGTACGCTTAGTGCTTATTACTTTACATGTTAAAACGTATACATGGACAATTATTACTTAATACTTTTAGAACTGTTGATTCGTTTCGTTCTTAATACTTTTAGAACTTTTGGTATGCTTGGTACTTGGTAATTTTCAAACTTTAATCACATTCGGTAGATTTGGAACTGAGCACTGTTAAGGTCTTTTGGTGTTTTGAAAACTAGTTAGGTAGTTCTATGCTCGACATATAATTTTGGAATTTATTTTCCGACGATATTCGAAGGTCGAGCTGAAGGAAGCCGTAGTCACAGGTGGAAATGGTCTCGAGAGCAGAGTTCAAGATCGCGGCAGTAATTACAGCGCGGGTCAACGACAATTAGTTTGTCTCGCTCGCGCGATACTTCGTAACAATCGTATTCTCATGCTGGACGAAGCGACAGCCAACGTTGATCCGCACACAGATGCTCTCATTCAGAGAACCATAAGAACAAAATTCGCCTTGTGCACGGTACTCACGGTAGCTCATCGTCTTAACACTATTATGGACAGTGACAAGGTGCTCGTCATGCAGAAGGGTAGAATGACGGTGAGTCCAAGGAAATAAACCGATAGTCATAAACGTAAAAACGAGCGACGATTACGTTATTTTACGATTAAACCTTTCTTTTTTTTTTTGCAGGAATACGATCATCCATACATATTGCTGCGGAATCAACACAGTCAATTCTCTTCAATGGTGCGAGAGACCGGACGTGCTATGACCGATCAACTTAACAGGGTAGCAAGACAGTCTTACGTCGCTAAATACGGCGAACAATCGTAATAAAAATGATGACGAATTTGGTATATTATCGTTACACTTTCAAGTCCTAATTCAAACGTAGATGCGCACAATTTGCTACTTTCAGATGTTCATTCTTTTCTTATTTTTCTCACTATCTAAGTTACTTGTGATCAATTAACACAACTGCGTGTCTCAACTTTTGATTGGATATGAAAATTGTTCTTCCACTGATTTTCATGAACATAAATCTCCAAGAAAAAAAACAAAGATATCGTTACATTTGTTCGTTTCTCGAATATTTATCTGCATGAAATTCAATACAAAAATAATATTTTTTAAATTATTGTATAAACAGTCAAAAGTGCAATTACAGACGCAGCATATTATCTTTATAAAATAATTGAATATAAGTGATTTTTGGTAAAAGAAAGTAGCAAAGAATGTTTAATTTTTAAGTAACGAAGTGTGTACGTCTGTCAATTGAAACGGCGACATTTGCACTAATGCCAAAAACAAAATTCAACACCGATAAATCTACCAACACCAAAGAACGATATAGACAATTGGTGGAGCGGCCGAGAAGCTCGAGGCTTCTATTTACAAAAATTCCAGCATTGCCAATTGTGACACGCACCAATGCCACATGTGCGTGTCTTATATATTAACTATAAAATTTAAATAATATTATTTACCTTCGAGGGTAATCTCCGAACAATTTGTACTTAGTTTATACAGTATATCTTGAGAGAAAGTATTATACGAAGCGCGTTAGGGTTGTTGGGTCACCCTAACGGTAGAGATAACTTATTGCAAAACAGACTTACGCGGCACGCAACCTTAGAATGAATAATTCGCACGATACGTTAGGCAAATTGTACATACGTCTTACGACGATAAGATGACAAATTCGAGTAGCATCTCGTATTTGTCTCAGGGTGCCAGTAGCTATAAAGCTCATCATATTTTTCTACGCAGACTTTTGAAAATTCTTATATTTATTTATTATCTTTTTCAAGAAGAAGAAAAGAAAAATGATAATATTTACAATATTTATTCACCGATTTGAGTGACACTAGCGTGTCACACGGTGACATACACCGTTTATACCGATACTCCGAACAATATTAATTGTACGATAAAATATAAAGTTTTTTTAAAATATAAATTACTTATCATCGAACTGACGAAATTAGATTCAGTTTAAAAAAAAATAAAATCGAAATAATGATTTTACGAGAAAATTCATTATTGTGCCTTCACACTTTTATATTAACGAAGATATACATGTAAGGTATACTTGCGATAAGATAACCTATAAGACACAATGAAGCATTTGACGTAATTTCAAAAACGTTAAGAATCCCACATTGTTTTCAAAATATTCGGTAAATCGAAGATTTTCTCATATCAATCGAATACAAACGATGAAACAAACGAAATAGTGTTTAATACGTAAAAGTTATAATTTTTATTTAACTTTTAAATGAAAATATTGATGAAAAAAATTATTTTATCAGGGGTACAAATTGAAAATGCGGGTTTGATAACAGATGGCGTTACTAACGCTATACGCATCAGGCAGTACTGTGACTATGTTCATGTCAAAGCTACGTCTTATAGCTTTAATTTTCAGTATGTGTCAATTTGTCGCAGTGTCAAATTCATAGTTTTTTTGAGCTCTCAATATGTCGAGTTTCGTGCCAACAAAACAGCATTTGCGGGAAGTTTTAATTTACTTCTTTAATTTGAAGAAAAGTGCTGCTGAAGCACATCGATTGGTCTCCGAGGCTTATCCGAGTCATGTTCCATCGGTTTCAACGTGCGAGAGATGGTTTGTGCGGTTTAGAAGTGGTGATTTTGACGTTGAGGACAAAGAGCGGCCGGGCCAAGTGAAAAAGTTTGAGAATGCTGAATTGGAGGCAATACTCAATGAAGACTCGTGTCAAACTCAACAAGAGCTCGCAGATTCATTGGGAGTGACACAACAAGCCATTTCCCATCGTATAAAAGCCCTCGGAATGATCCAAAAGCAAGGACATTGGGTGCCGTATGAGCTGAAGCCGAGAGACGTCGAGCGCCGTTTTTTTGCATGCGAACTGCTGCTCGAACGGCAAAAACGGAAGGGTTTTTTGCATCGCATTGTCACTGGTGATGAAAAGTGGATCCATTACGATAACCCGAAGCGCAAAAAATCATATGGTTACCCCGGCCATGCATCATCATCGACGGCCAAACCAAATATTCACGGCGCCAAGCTCATGCTCTGTATTTGGTGGGACCAGCTGGGTGTGGTGTATTATGAGCTATTGAAATCGAACGAAACCATCACAGGAGCACTATACCGAACTCAATTGATGCGTTTGAGCCGCGCACTCAAAGAAAAACGGCCACAATACGAGCAAAGACACGACAAAGTAATTTTGCAACATGACAACGCTCGGCCACATGTTGCAGCGCCGGTCAAAACATACCTACAAACGCTGAAATGGGAAGTCTTACCCCACCCGCCGTATAGCCCAGATATTGCTCCTTCCGATTACCACCTTTTCCGATCGATGACACATGGCCTAGCTGACCAGCGCTTCCATTCTTACGAAGAAGCCCAAAAATGGGTCGATGACTGGATAGCAGCCAAGCCGGCCGAATTTTTTCGCGACGGTATCCGTAAATTGCCAGAAAGATGGGAAAAAGTTGTGGCTAGCGATCGACAATACTTTGAATAATTCATTTGTTACCATTTTTTCAGAATAAACGTTCAAAAATAGAAAAAAATCCCGCATTTTCAATTTGTACTCCTGATAGTTTTGTCGAAAAATTTAGCAACGACTATTTGGTTATATTCCAAAAATTTTCAATTAATTTAGACGTACGATGCAGAGATTTAAATATAATTTAACAAGAAGAAAAAATAGCATCATCAGCATAAAATTACAGACATTCAGTGAATTAACTTTCACGTTTAATCAAGTTACAAAATATTTTACATAATGTGAGATCCTTAGGCTCGTCGAAATTACATCGAATTCTTCATATTGTTTATGATGCAGCTTTACACTTTGTTTATGAAGCGAGTTCTTCAGTCTTACAATTTCTATCTGTACATAGTAGATAATAATGTTTATTGTATACTACGAAAGAAGTAAAAAAAACGTTGTTTAATTAATAATATTAATACTTTTAATCGTTGTTCAGTTCATTTACCTTGGATACAATTGTTGCAAGAGAAGCAACGAGGGTTTCACTCCTTAAGAAAGTGTAATACGAGATGCATACGTGTAGAATTAAGATACCTTAAGAGAGTTCGTGAGCGATAGGTTTGAAATTGCTAGCTCAAAGTCGCTAACTTACTTCCAATCGCGGACAATTACATTTATCCTGTTCTGTATCTACGAATCAATGCGCTATCACTTTATAGCATTTGCATCCGATTTGTAAGAAGTCCAAAGAAATTTATCGGCGCTATTAACTTCGCTGTAATTGTGGAAACGTCTTATGCTAATCAATCGTGAAGATGGTACGATCGAAAGGATTCTTATCTCTTCCAGATGATTGTACAAGCTGAAAACGCGACGACCAAGGATGTCGAAAAAGCGGAGAGAAATGAAAATTCAGAATATTAAATTAAAGAATTAGAGTTTAATAAATTCAGGGGTTCTCGATCCCCCTCTTTCATTCGTTAATTCGTTAAAAATAATCAACCAACTTTTGTAAGTTGGGTTGTACGTTTGTAAAGACAAACCGATCATCGCGGGAAGGAAGAATTGGTTTTCTGCACGCTTAAATATTTTTCGATATAGATAATGAGTTCGTTACACAAATTGTCAATACGATTGTAAACAATAAGGTGACTCTCGTTATACTTGTCCGTCGGAATAACTATTTAAAGTACAGTTGAACACGGACAAAGCTCAAGCGTTACGTAAAAATTGATATAAAATATTGTATAAATTAATTCTACTTATAAATAATTAATCAAGTGAAATAAAATAGGATTTTTAAATGTTTATTCACTTTGTCTTCGTCGATTACTTCTGTAAAATATTATTTTACGTTTAACGTATGATTGACACGTTGATGTCGAATACTGTCTAACAACAGCTTTTCATTCTCGTTATCGCAAATAATTTCTACGATTACGTGAGTAATGTGTTTTTCAAAGCGGCGCATTGTCGTCATATTCCAAGTGAACCAAGTGCGGATAGTATTCAACCTGGAATAATTAAGAAGCCGTCTAAATCAGACATTTGCATCGATCTTTAATCAACTGGTAATCCGTAAACCTTAAATGGACGGATTTATCGAAAGGCCAACTCGGAAATGTCCTGAAGAAGATGCTAATTTTCTAAGCAAATTGTACTTCTGGTGGATGAGAAAGTTTTTCGTGTCAGGTGCTCACAAAGATTTGGAATTGGATGACATATTCTGTCCTCTGCAGAGCGATGAATCCGAACGAATTGCCGATAAATTGGAAAGGCAAGATAATTTGTCATACGCTTTTTACATGTGATTCATTACTTGACTAACATAGTTATAACGTTATTCTTCAAGATAGTGTGATACACGTTCATCAGATATTGTAATTTAATTTACTCGGAGCTGATTAACATTTCTGATAAAAGCCAATTCGGTTTCACTTTGTCTATCTACTCCACAGTGGAAGCGAATTAACTTTTTATTTCAAACATCAATAGTCTCCAAGTACATTGAATTACATTTTTTGGATACCGAATGAGTCAGGGTAAATCAGGGGAGCGTAAGGCAGGTTACTAATGCCTCAATTATTATTTATGCAAACTGTCAGACCTCAAAAACGTTGGTAATATTACCGAGATAAAACAGCGAGTGCGTGAAAAGACAGATTTTAATTAATGCATCGTGGACAATTGTTGTTAACAATTTCTAGAGCAATTGTCATCCAATGACATTTTTCAAATAATTACATCAGCCATTGTTTAATTTAATGAGCTTTGGGTTAAGGTATTTAAAAATTCGTTGATCAATTTCATAATGATTAAAACATAATTACTGAAAGATAATTAATCAATGATAATGATAGTTTAAAAAAAGTATCTTTGTCAAATTTAATCATTTATAATTAATCATTGGAATGATAATGGATTGCCAACAGAGCCTGGAAGAAAGAAGAGGATAAGCTCAAAAACCTCGAGTATGCATTGGGCTCAAAGAATAATTCTATCGCATCTCAAAAACCGAGTCATACTTCATGCAATTTGTGTCGTATTTTGGTGGGATTATTTAAAAGGGGCGATTAGGATGCTGATAATCAATACAGTGCTTTGTACATTTCAACCATTACTTCAGAGAGGAATAATAAGCCATTTCGGTAGGAGTAATTCAAAGTCAGTCGTGGACAAGGATACTGCACTTTACTACGTCACGGGTCTGATATTAAACACAATGATTATTATATCGCTGAATCATCACACTTTGCTCTTCGCCCAAAAAGTCGGGATGAGAGTAAGAGTCGCCTGTAGTTCTTTGATTTACAGAAAAGTAAGTAAATCGTCTTTGATGTGTTGATCTGACGTGCAAATATCTTAAGATGATACGTTGTCTGTTTTTATCAGAATCGTCATTTCCCTGCGACAATTTATCTTTCTAATAAAATAGGAGAAGGGTGAATCGTACAATTGTGAGACGCAGAGTTTAACGTTGTCCTCGTTTATCATAAAGATCAATCGCGGTGGAGAAATTCGCAATAGCAAAGTGTCGAGCTATCTCTCTCGTATGCATGACAATCTGAGAGAGACAGATGACGTGTAGCACTTGATATTAAGGTGATGTGCGGAACACTCGTGTTCCACGGCGAAGAGGTGATGTGGGACACACATGTTCCACACATGTTGCAAATCACCTCTATATCAAACAATTTTGCAGGACGACATTCTCAGATTTTATCCGATAGTCAACAGTGAAATTCAGATTACAGTTTTCGTTACCGACCGAGTAGTTTCACTTTATCTTAAGGTGAAGTAATACATCCCCCTCACCAACCGCTTTCGGCTTGGTCGATGTTAACAACTGTAATGCCGTTTTTTTTTTCAACAGTACCGAACATTTCTGCGAAAAAAGAAATTCGTTCCACCGTCCATCAGGACGATCGATTTTTTTCATCGTGCGGTTTATCCGTCGAACGATTTTTCTCGATACCCTGGTCGATGCCCCATATTGCTCACGATCACACACTCCGATAGATACAAAATTACATGACACACGACACACACACATATATAAACCGTGAAGCAATAGAAACAATATCACTACCACTGTTACTAATTGATTTCAATATTTTTTTAGATCCTACGACTTAACAAATCGGCACTGAATTACACGACTTTTGAACAAATAAAAAATCTTCTGAATAACGAAGTCAATCGTTTCGATTTATCTGTGTACCTGCTGAATCAACTGTGGATCATGCCGATTCAGGTAAATATTATTCTCCGATTTTCCAATAATTTTATTAATTATAACGTCAATTTAACGAACATATCGCGACCGTAGATTTGTGTTATCGGAACGATGATGTACATAATCGTCGGCCCCGTTGCTTTCATTGGATTGTCGATCCTTCTACTGCTCATCGTACCGGTTCAGATCATCGTCAATCGATACAGCAAGCGTTGGCATCGTAACATAGCCGTCCATACCAATCAAAGAATGCATCTTATGGGTGAGCTCATAAATGGAATTCAGGTTTGCGTTAAACATTTGCATAAAAATCATTCGTAAAGCTATTTGTTGGAATATTCGTCGTTTCAGACGGTGAAGATGTACACGTGGGAAAGTTCCTTTGTCAATGTAATCTCGAGGGCGCGATTCTCGGAGATGAAAGCCCTTCGTAACACGACATATCTGAGATCGTTCGGTATCTCTTTGACAATGGTCTCCGACAAGCTGAATTTCTTTTCAACTCTGATCGCTTATGTTCTCCTGGGAAACACCTTCACGGCTGAGATCATCTTCACGATTGGAATGTACTTCAATATTCTTCAGGCGGGATCAGCTTTTTTCTTCCCACAAGCGGTGATGTTGGCTGGTGAAGCTACCATCTCCGTTGAACGTTTACAGGTGTTGATGACACATTTTTCGATTGATTCTGTATCGAAAAAATTATCAAAAAAATAGATTAACAAGTTGATGAAGAAATTAAGCCAACGAACTAGCGAAAACAGTGATAAACAGAAAAAGATCGTTTTTTTTTTCAAAACTTTCGTCGATTAATTCATAACAATTGTTGATGATCTACGCAACGACTTTCACAGTTTGTTGGATTGATTTATGGAATGTTTAGAAAGAACATAACACTGATGTAATTAATGCAAAAGAGCTTAACATTCCTTAACAAAGTACAATTGATTGCTGAAGGATTTCCTGCTGCTCGGCGAGGTGACGATCGACGAGGAAATCACAGACGAAAGGAAAGATAACGACGACCCCTTTTACGTGATTCAGAAAAGTGTTAAAACTACCTGTAACACAGAACATATAAGATGATCCGGGGTCTTTGATATACGAAACCGAGGATCAAAGACCCGAAAACGCGGTATTCATAGAGATGCAGCGAATTTCAGCAAATTGGACGATCGGTCAATTGCCACCGACCCTTAACGACGTTTCAATGAAGATTTACGGTGGCGAGCTTTGCGGTCTCGTCGGTCAAGTTGGATCTGGAAAATCTTCTTTGCTAAATCTTTTGCTGAAAGAATTACCGATCGATTCAGGAAATTTGTATCTGCGTCAGAGATTCGAGACCGATATCGAGGAATTCTTTATAAAATGTGGTTACGTCACGGACAATCGTAACCTGGTGATATCTTATACGAGTCAAGACGCCTGGATCTTCACGGGAACCGTTCGCGACAATATATTGTTTTATCAAGCTTACGACGTTATAAGATACCGCGAAGTAACGAGAGTATGTGCTCTTTGGGAAGATATAAGGGGATGGCCACAAGGCGATATGACTGTAGTAGGAGAGCGAGGGATCGTTCTCTCAGGAGGACAAAAAGCTCGGATCAATCTCGCGAGAGCTGTCTACAAACGAGCCGATATCTATCTCCTCGATGATCCTCTCAGCGCCGTAGATCGTCGAGCTGGTCGACGTTTGTTCAACAAATGCATAAACGGTTATCTCAAAGGATAGACCCGGATTCTTGTGACTCAACAATTTCATTTTCTCAAAAATACAGACACCATCGTCGTTCTCGATCGGGTAAGTGATGAAAACGTCAGTAAGATCGTAAACGACAAGTAGTGTTGCTCACTTGTAGAGTATCAAACACACTTGTTTAAAGCTGCGGATTCCAAAAGTTCTCTTCGCTGAGCCTGTATTTTTCATAATCCCGTACTTCAACGATGATCCATTTAATTTCAGGGTTCCGTCAAAGTTCAAGGTACTTTCAAAGATCTGAGCAAATCGAGCGACGACTTCGTATCCTTATTGAACAAATTGAACAAGTCCGAGAAGGAGAAAAGGATGAAATCAGTATCTGGAATGAGTGAAAAAACGAAATTCGAAAAATTTACTCTTGAGCATTCGAATAATACGATCGATCGTGGTTTCGTCGTATTCATCGACTGTTTGACTTTGGTAAAAATTCAACTTTTCAACATTATATCAAAAACAACAAAAAATCTTCGTCGACCTCTGTGCGCTTCGTTCGTCAACTTCTTGGACTACATATTATAAAAAATATCTAACGTAACGTCGCTTCCTTATGCATCGCGAAGGTCCTGGTCATTACAATATGAAAGACCAAAGGTATCAAATCAAATATTTGAACTCTGCAATATGGCCGTTTGTCGAAACCCCGATTTAAGAAAGATTTCCACGCTACAGACAGTGCGTTGTCACTGTTCGGTTGTGAATCACCGGTTTGATTAAAAAAACAACCATTTCCAACCAACGTATTATCAAAAGATAAATGTTTGACCATTGACGTTGAACATTCATAACCTTTTGCCAAAATTTCATCAGCAATGTTAATTTTCAATAAGTGCTTGGAAGAAGGAACTCCTAGTTGAACTCAGATTAATCAGGGCCAGTGAAGGCTCCCTGTCTTTCGTTGACCTTACGTCTCTATCATTGATCTCCCTTGTCCCGATCATTAACCGTCGGTCTCTAATCATCGATCTCTTGTCCCTATAAATAACCGCTTGTCTTCGACAATTGTTTCTATCGTTTATCTATTACCGACCACTATATATTCTTCAACACAGCGACGACGGGAGCTGTGAGGTATTTTTATAATATAGAAAAATTATACCATAGCAGCGGTCTATAAGATCGTGGGAGATGAATGCTCTTCCGCACATGAAACTTTCATTGCTTCAGAAGTAACACAAGTAATTTCCATTTGTCTAAAATCTCTGACGCAGAGCATCGATTACACGATTGACGGTAATGTCTCGTCTCGTGCTAACGGTCAACCTCCCGAGCTCTCATTGAAGGGAAAGACATCGATGAGCGCGTGGTCACGTTATTTCAGTGCTGGTGGATCTCTTCCCGTCATAATTCTCCTATTCTTCATCGTCGGAATAGACCAAATGGCGCTGACGGGTACCGATATCTGGGTGAGTTACTGGAGCAATCTTGAGGCTGTGCGATCGAACCTTAATCACGTGGAAATCATTATAACGGACAACGAGTACAATTCTTTGGTGAACGAGACGATTTTTACGTACTTCGGATTACTCGATGCGGATGGCTTATTGCCACGCATGGCAGCGATAAATATCTACACCTGTCTCGTGCTCGCATGCGTTGTTTTAAATTTCGTTCGAAGCTTTATGTTTTTTGCTATAAGTACACGAGCCAGCAATAATCTTCATAATTCAATGTTCGAATCTATTCTTCACGCGACGATGCAATTCTTCAATACCAACGATTCCAGAAGAATTCTAAACAGATTCTCGAGGGATATAGGAACTATGGACGAGCTACTGCCACGGGCACTCGTCGAAGCATTGGACACAACGCTTCTGATGATCGGTGTCCTTCTCATTATAATCGTAATCAATCATTGGATGATATTGCCGATAATGGTCCTTATTTTGGCGTTGTACTTGGTCACGAAATATTACTCGAAGACCGCTTGTGCGATCAAGAAAATCGAGGGCATCTGTAAGTATTCAGCTTCTTCAGGGAAATATTTTAGAAATTGAATATCCCACGATAAATATCAGCAAAATCGAGCTCACTTTGCACTTGTTAAAACAAAAAATCGATAGGCAAGAGTCCAGTTTCATTGCAAGTAAACGCGACTCTGCAAGGCCTCATGACGATAAGGAGCAACGGACCAGCCGCAAGTCGAACTTTACGTAAACAATTCGACATCTATCAGGACGTTTACTCGGGTGCTTGGTACCTGAATATCGTGACTTCCACGACCTTCGGTTTCTGGATCGATAATTTTGCTTTGGCATTTGTCGCTTGTGTTTGCTTCACCTTGATTCTCTGCAACGACGGTACGCGTCAGTTGCCCGAACATCATCTCATATAGAATTAAGACAGCTAGCTCCTCGCTCATATTTTATTTATCGCAGATGAAATGTTCAGAGGAACCGCCGGTCTCGTCATAGCCCAAGCTCTACAGTTCGCAGGAATGCTGCAGTTCGGTATTAAACAGAGCGCTGCTGCTTGTTCGTTCATGACTGCCATCGAATGAATTTTGGAATACGTCGACATCAAATCCGAAGGTTTCCCTACATCGGACAATCCTCCGCCACCGAATTGGCCGACAAAGGGACGACTCTCCATGAGAAATGTTTACTTGCGTTGCAATATCGAAGATTTACCGGTTTCGAAGGTACGATCAGCGACAAACTATTGCGAACGATTCGTCTTTTTAATGGAAAGCGAAACCTTCATACTTCACCTATCCCTCTCTTTAACGCGAGGCAAAACCTACCCAGTCGGTAACTAAAACTGTAAACAATAGCATTTCACTCTACTGGTGTGTAAGAGAGACAGCTATATAATATACTACCAGCGCCTCTCGAGGAATTCATGTGAAGCGAAACTATACTAGTTCTATCTCGTTCGCACTCATGCATATTTCGCCATGTCTTTATACAGCTTAGCCATCGGCCATGTCTCACGGATTTATTTTTCGAGATTATCAACAATAGTTGCCGTGCACGTTTGAGATACTTTTTCGTTTCTAAATCGCAATCAGAATCGGTGGACTGTGTGTGTTTTTGTGCTAGCTTGGGGGTGACAAACGGCGTTTTTTTTCATTTTGTGCCTCAAATCATTTTAAAAAGTAATTTTCTCGTTACAGGGAACTGCGGATAATTTCTCTGTAATTTTTTTTTCTATTATCAAAATTCTACGTTTATCACCCAAAAGGTTTACGTTTTTCTAGTCTATTGAACAAATTTCATTTTATTCTATTCAGTGTAGAACGAGTAGGTGTGTTCCGGGTATTAGATGCGTGGTGTGGACGTTTCGCCTTCTCTTAAGGCGATATGCTACCACTCGGTCGGTAATAAAAACTGTAATTCAAATTTCTCTGCCACGATTGACCTTTCGAATGAAAGAGGAGAATGGCGTACAATTCTACAGTTTACTGTTCTCATTTTTCATCCTAACGATCAATTTGTAACGGAGAAATTTGCGATGGGAAAGCTCTGCTATCTCTCACTTACGCATAACGATCTGAGAGAGAGAGAGAGAGAGAGAGAGAGAGAGAGAGAGAGACGACTTGTAAGCACATCGCCTTAAGATTATGTGGAACATTATTTATGGGTGCAAGAGAGATAGAACTAAACTTTAGGATCCCGAATTTCTCCGTCACAGTTGATCTGTCGGATAAAAACCGAGAACGTTGCTTAAGCATCTTGAGCAGGTTCACCAGGTAGAGAGGTCCTGAATCAGGATTGGGCAGGCGTCATCGTGCAGTGCGGTAAGAGGCAAGCGAATTCGAGACGTACGTTTACCGCAAACAACTGCGGATATTGTGATTATATTAAATAGTATTCATAAACTATTATTATCTCTCTCTTATTGTTAGTAAGAAATCGAGTTGACAATTATATTGTCAGTAATTCGAGTAGCTTAAAAAAATTAACGATACTCTCTAACATTCCGAATACGTTTTTTTTCCTCCACAATATTTGAGTATAATTTTTGCCTGGTTGCAGAGTCTGAATCTGACGATAGAATCCGGCTGGAAAGTCGGCGTGATCGGTTGCTCCGGAGCAGTAAAGAGTTCACTGATATCAGCGATATTTCGTCTGGAGAACGTGGGCCTCGACGGCGAGATCAAGATAGACGGCCGAGACACGGGAACTCTTGGTCTTGAGGAGCTTCGTTCCCGTATATCGATAATTCCTCGAGATTCAGTGCTCTTCTCAGGCACTCTACGTTACAATCTCAATCCTTGTAATCGTTATGACGACGCAGCACTTTTGAACGCTCTCAGGGAGGTCGAGTTGGATAATCTCAGCCTCGATCATCCGGTATCCGAGGATGGCTCGAATTTTAATGTTGGTCAACGGCAACTTATCTGTTTTGCTCGAGATATACTGAAAAACAATCGAATCTTGGTATTCGAAGAAGCAACAGACAACATTGACGCACGGTATGTTGTTCATCTTCTTATCTATAGTCGTATGTAATTACTTTACGCGTTGATCGCGTGCTTGGATCAAATATTCGAGTGATATTTGTTTGATTTTTTATTTTTCGAAGTGAAACTTCATTAGCCGCGCGGAGATAAAAATTTCAAGGCCGTAACGCGGAACATTTTTTTAACGTTTCGTAATGCAAGAGAGACGAAAGATGTAACTTAGGGAGAGTGAGAAGAGAGAGAGAGAGAGAGAGTTACAAGTAGTATACCTTATACATAGCGTTCCTTATTCTTCGGTCTCCTACTCCTTGCGTGGTGGGACTAATCCACTTTTATATTTTGTATATGTGTGCATATTCGCCAAGAAAGACCCAGCTTCAGCGATTTGGGTAAAAATAAAGAAAGAGAGCAAGTTCAAAGTTCGCTCTTTTTATCCACAAGATTAATCATTGTCGAGAAATTCACAATGAGACAAATTTGGTTACTTCACCTGAAAGTATGGCTACCTGCGATCGACAGATAACATTCAGCACGTCGTTTTCGGATGATGTGGAATATGTACGCGTGCCCCTAGCGTGTAGTGCGATTTTGCAAACTGGTAAAGTCGAAAAAATCGTCTCCAATTTTGATTGGTAGCGACTTTTCATGTAAAGTCAAACCAAAATCGCTTCAGTCCAATGCTGGAAAAATTGGTTACCAGTCAATACTTGAGACGAATTTTTCGACTTTACCAGTTTAAAATTACCAATCAAATTTTGGCTCGCACAACCCGCTAGGGGCGAGAGAGATATAACTCATCTTTCGATCTCGAATTTCTCCGCCACGGTGGATCCGCTGGATAAAAGACGAGAACATCGCCCTGCAAAATTCTTAGACAGAGAGCAACGTGCTCATCTTTTATCCATCGGATCAACTGTGACAGAAAAATTCGGATTACAGTTTTTTTTACCGATCGAGGGGTAGCATATTACCTTAAGGTGATGCGGTAATACAAATTTCTACAAAGAGACGAACGGTGAATCGCGTCTCACAATTTAACGCTTCATCATTCTCGTATTTTGTACAAAAGGTCAATGGTGACGGAGATATTTGTATTCGGAAATTTCTGTTATCTCTCTCACGCATACGGTGAACTAAGAAAGACAGATGATATATAGGACATCGTCGTGATGAATTACACATTTTTGTCGTTCTCCCTTCCTACACCGCGATTGCCAATGGCTACTCGCCCTCATGGTGGCAGAGTCAACGTACTACATCACCTTAAGGTGATATCCTATCCCTCGATCACTAATAAAAACTATAATCCGAATTTCTCGGCCCCGTCTGAACTGTCGGATAAACGGCGAAAACGTTGTCCTCCGTTTAACGATTCTGCAGAGTAACGTTTTCGTCTTTTATCCAGCAGATCAATCGTGACGGAGACATTTGAGATCGCATGATTAGTCTCTCTCTCTCTATGCCATTCATACATGTTCCAGTGTACATGCGAGATAGAATCTGTTATTTCTGTAACTAATTCTAATAACGCAGAAATTTATAGGGTGTAGCTATTTTTATAGCGTGTAAATGTCTTAAGATGTGTGTAAAGCTATGCTTCGTCATCATTTATTTTAGTAATAGGAAACATAGGACACCAAATGAGAAAATATTCTTTTTTTTTTTTTGCCTTCTTTATAACATTGTAATAATAATATGTGAAAACATTATTCAAAGACCACGAGACCTCATACTTTCCCTTACCATCTCTGTCTGCTGCCAAATTCTAATAAAAAAGACCTTCGATCATTTATTCAATTCATTCACTCGTGTATTCCTCAGAATATAATTGTAGAACAGATGAGTTTTACATACAATTGCAGTAATGAAATTTCGCATTACTAGAATTTTTGCAGTCAAACAATTAGATGTTGATAGTCTTAATACACCATACAACATCGGTAGATTCGCTTATATTTTTTATATCTACCAATGTCCTAATATTATATCGTATGACAAAAGGGTCGAAAGTTGTCAATTGCAACGAGCGTGAAATTCACACGAGTCGCGATCGTATCGTTGCTATTTCCTGAATAAATAAATGAGTCGCTAACCAGAAAAATAGATTATTTAATGAAAAGCCTCGAGCGGTTAGAGTGCTTGGGATCCAGGGGTCGAACCCCGGTGAAGGGGTTAAAGAGAGGGAAAGAAGAGGGAATAAACCCCCCTCATTGAATGAAAAAGTTAATTTTTATTGAATAAAAAAACATAGCGTATAAACATCAATGATTTTTGCGATAGCAACTCCTTAATCACATTCGCAGCGATTTGTTGTATTTCAAGCGGTATATCTCATTTCTCGTTACTTTCCACCGTATTCATATATATTTTTTTCACTTTTTATAGCCATAACAAAATCTCGATGTAAAAACAAATGGCTGTTGCTTCAACTGCACCGAGCATAGCTGCTTGTCGCGAAATAGTTCGCGATGTCGGCGCTGTTATCGTTATCGTTCCGCAAAACAAGGACGAGAGTGAAGCAATTGTGAATGGCGAATTATTTTCAATACTGCCAATAAATTGGCCACTTTTCTTTCGCAAAACTGTCGTGTAAAACACGATTTTTCATGCACGTGTTACAAAAATAATTTTTATTTATTCACCGATATATTTTACGATATCCTAATTTTTCAAAGTTTTCATTGTCTGTCACTATAATTTTATGCAAGTAAAACTAAATTTCGGTACAAATTGTTTTTGACTGCGCTTAAAAAGTTGTTATACGTCACGGAAAATAAAATTTTTTAACAGTGACGAAGTTGAAAGAACAGTATATAAAAAAAATATGTGACTGTGATAATAACACATCATCATTAGGATAAAATAAAATTTGAATAGTTTAGCATGGCTAAGAGCATCTCCAGGTTCTATTATTACACAGTTGATTATCCGTCGTAAAGCTCCAAATCATAGTAAGCAGCTGTATCTGAATCAGGAGATGAATATTATCATGCGTATGTGTAATAAAAACATGAGGATCTTAGCATACCTGCCTTCAATTGTGTAATCAAACACGAACGATCGAACGATCGAGCGAAAGGCGTGGCAATCTATCATAATCAATATGATACGGTGAACATTGTGACGCGAAACATAGAGATAACTGCTACGTAATTCCAGTTATATGCAGCGGCTGTGACACAGTTGTTGGTGATGTTTGTATTGCTCAGTATCGAACGCTAAATGACAAAATAATTGTCAGTGCAGCCATCTACATTGCTCGATATCAAAAAATCAATGGCATTATATATTTTATACACCGCTCATTGTCAAAATACAGTTACGCATGTGCTGCTGCTCTTGGCAGGGAACAAGACAAAATAATACCGATTCTCGGTGGCGATTTTAAGGTAATTTTCAAATGGAGAGATTCGATAACACTGATAAACTTTCGTCATGATTCTATTATTTCACGATATCAGCAAAATATAAAATCGAGAACATGCGTATAATATTTTAGTAATCATAAAACTACAGCATAGAATCTGACTTCCCGATTGTCTGGTTTTCCGATTGAAGCACCACCCAACGAAATAATGAAAATCTACGAAATATATTGAATATTATTGATATTGTATTAAAGTTCTTCTTTTTTTTTTTTTTTTATAATAGAAATCCTTAAACTGCTATGTGTCTTTTAGAATACTTTCTCTTTCTTTCCACAAATCCAAAACATTACTATTTATTATAAGTTAAGATACACAAAGACGTTTGACTTCTATCACGTGTATTGAGATGCACACGCTATTTTTTTATTTCTTTCAGAACCGATGCATTAATTCAGAAGACCTTGAAGACCATGTTCGCGAGGCACACGGTAATCACAGTAGCTAATCGTCTGATGACCGTCATACAATGCGATCGTATTATGCTGATGGATAGAGGAGAACTTATTGTACGTATTTACATGTTCCTCCAGTCGATTCTATACACATTGATCGTTTTTTAAGTTAATTATTTCATAAGCATTGCGATTAGATGAGGATCTCAATTTTTTATATGGTAAAGTTATGGTGTGTACCGCGTAAGCTATAAAATTTGAGTCTAGGTCACCGAACGTTTTCATGAAATAATAATTATTGAAAATTCAACATATGCGCTTATGACAGAGTCGGATAGCGTAAAGCGTAGGGGTCTTTGTTGTACATTTTTTCGTCTTTGTATATTAGATAAACATTCGAATTAAAGAACCAAAATGTTCCCTGGACTTGAACGATTTTGTACATCTCATCGAAAAGTATGGTCACCCAATATTTTGAATTCTTCGATCATCTGTGCGGAATTATTGTGTTGCAAGAGCGTTTTCTCTAGCTATGTCTGCCCTACACGCCACGCATCGCGTAAAAGCCGCTTGCCTATTTCCTCCTGACGCGATGAAAGAACTACCTTAAGGATGTATAAGAGTAAAAGAAACTGCAAAAGTTTAATTTTTTAAAAAGATTTTCATGTCAACGAGGTCGTAACGTATCAAAACATAAAAAAAAAAATATTTAGAAAAAATATCGAGATGTGCGCAGGCGCGTGCGTTGGCTCGCAAAATTCAAATCTCTATAACTTAAGAACGACTTTATCGCTCGAGCTAAAATTGCTTGCAGGCAAGTAGAGCAGTTACGCCCTTGTATTTGGTATAATTTACGAAATAATTGAAACACCTGTCAATATTTTATTAGATTTTTTATTATTTATAAAATGTGCGGTCGCGCTTTGTAGCAATTTGTGATATTGAATTTCTTTAGAATCGGTCGTGGGGTCTAGATTTTGTGACGCTTTGAATTTTTGACATCCAATGACACGATTGATTCTACGATGACTTTTCTACTTTTTAATAATTGAATCTCAACGTAGTAAAAAATATAGAATAACTGTCTTGAAATGTTTTTTAAAAAGTTGCAAAGCAGAAGTTTGCATCATGTTTCTTCATTAATTTCCATTTTTCACAACATTTTCTCTGCCACGATAGAACGAAAATTGGTCAACGTGCTTCGTCGCAGAAAACGATGTGCGAGGTTCTACGTTGAAATATTTTTTTATTCCTCGAATAATTGCAATTAAAGTTAAGATTTTATTCACGTGAAACTTTTGCATTTTCTCTGAACATTAAAAGAGACGTAATTTAATGAGAATCAATGAAAATTAGTTAAAAATTACAGAGATCTGGCTCATTGTATAAACTTTATTTTCCAATGGTTACCCAATGGTTACTCTAGACCGTGAATGATTGGTTTGAAATAAATATCCTTGCACTATAAAAATGTCTCGTCTTCCTCTGTAAATGCATTTTTTCAATATTACAGGAATTTGGCTGTCCCTACGAGCTTCTCTGTAACAATCCCGAAGGTCCATTCGCCGAAATAGTGAATCAAGCCGGGCCAGGAGTCGCGGACAATCTTTTACAGCTAGCCGAGGCTGGCTGTCTTAAAGTGCCTCCTCAACACAGTCTCGATCTCATGAGCTCGAATGATAAAGAAAATTCAAGTCGCACTATTCACAAATAATAAATCTTTTTTCGCATAATATACCAAAAAAAAAAAATCGCAGAAATTCTTTCGCGATGTCAATGACAGTCAAATATATAATGCTTATCTCAAAAACAATTAATCATTTTTGCAAACTTTGACATGTCGGATATCTTTAACCGGTAAAAATAAATATTTACTCAAAGGTTTATTTTAATGCAAACATTAGTATTCCTAAAACCGTTTACATTAGCGTTTACATTAACCGTGAAGTCGTCCTTCATCATACGAAAACGCATGTAACGAGGCGTCGTTGGTTGCTTTATCGCGAATATGCGTTTATGTATTTATGGATGTTTTGCTTCACTTGTGGATTCAGTATTGGTGGAACTACCGTGACGAACGATCGGTGAAGTAACATTGCGGGAATCACTGGGTGTTACTCCGTTATAGTGTTCGATACACCGGTGGCGATGGTCTTCACACATTGTTAGAAAGGCTTTAGTGAAAAACATTTTACGTTGTAACGATATTACTCAGCATTATTAGACGTAATCATGGATACGCGGGAAAAGCCAAAAAACAAGAATCCTCTGGAGACCGCGAATCCAATAAACAAATTATTCTTTTGGTAAGTAAAATTCATCTCGATCATCAGTAAATCGTAATGAATCGTTTACTTGCTAATGAAAATGTTCATACTTAACAATAGTCGTGCGCGACTTTCAAAAAACTTGGTGAACGTTCTTATCTCGTTTCGGCGATAATAATTATGACACGGCTTAATACGAGACTTGTTGGTACCTCTCGAAACAGCAACGCAATGCTTTTAGATATCTTTTATTTAAGAAGATAGATCGTTTACCTACTAATGAAAATGTTCACACTTAATAATAGTCGTGCCCGACTTCCGAAAAACTTGGTGAACGTTCTTATCTCGTTTCGGCGATAATAATTATGACACGGCTTAATACGAGACTTGTTGGTACCTCTCGAAACAGCAACGCAATGCTTTTAGATAACTTTTATTTAAGAAGATAGATGGAAAAACGATATATTTAAGGAAACATCGTAATTTGATAAAAAATTTTACAATATAACTGATCTGATTAACCTCGTGAGTGTCACTGACGCATATATCAAGAAATATATGGGCCAATATCGATATATTGATATTAAGAAATCCGATTGAAACCGATAGAATACGAGCTAAATAGACGATAGGCTATCGAGTTCGGGTGACAATAATTATTCCACCGTTCGTAACACCGCTCGAAGCACCAACACAATCCTTTTAGATAACTTTTATTTAATAAGGTAAATCGTAAGACTCGTAGAAAGAAAAGCTGCTGTGTTTAAAAAGTCCAATGGAAAATGGATTGAAACCGATATAATACGAACGACATACTCGATATGCAATCGTGTTTTTGGTTCTATCGTTTGATCCTATTCTCTCGAACTTTTTAACCAGAATGATTCATTGAGACGCAGTCGTATTGAGCAACGAATGATAAAAAAAAAAAAAAGTAAAGGCGTAGTTACAATTTATAAATAATTCATATAAATTCTAAGACACGAGTTTCCTTTACGTTGTGGAACGATTGATTCTATAGCCGTAGGCGATAACTCCTTGTCTGCGAGTATTGGTTATACGAGTGTTGTGTATTACCATCCATTGAGATAATACTTCAAGCCTACTAGGTTTTTGTAATGTAAGGAAAGAAAACATTCTGTTCACAGTAAAATTGTCTTGAAATGCATCGTTGATATTTACATAAACGTCGTTGCATATTTCAGGTGGACAATGAAACTTTTCAGAAAAGGTGCCAGCAATAATTTAGATATAAACGACATATATGATCCAGTGAGGGCCGACGAATCCGAAAGTCTGGGTAACAAGCTCGAGAGGTAAATAACAAATTTATCGATACCTGGAACTTCATGAAAGAAAGTATGTCTAACAAAACATTCAAATTTCTCAATTATTGAGTAACTCGAAAAAATTTAACGCCGAGAGCGGCAAGGTTGTTATGGAATTGAAATATTAATGTTCGATATGTTTCAACGCTTATTTATTATTTCAAGATATCTATAACGCCTTCAAATACAAATAAAATAGACTTCGATCAATGATTAAGTCGTAACAAGAATTGAAAACATTTTGTCTTATATCGAAAAAATATCGTTGATGTATGGAATATATCAACGATGATAAATTATATATCTCTGATATATGAAATATATTATCGATGGGAAACGTTGTAAACTTTGATATTGTGAAGGATCGGATATATATCTGAGATATATTTCCGGTATATAAAACGGTGAAAAGTATTATACGTTGAATACATTTTTTAACTATATTTCTTTTCCTTGGGGACGTAGTCTCTCCTTCACAAGATATATATCGGACTATTCGGCGTTGTATGTACCGGTAATATATCTATATATTATATATATTTTTAATATATTTCCGACATATTCAGACGTATATCAGAGACATAGCATTTTTCGTCGAAATTATATTTCATATATAATCAGATGTACAACTTTACTTCCGCCGTATTTTCCCGAAATTCGAGGTTTCATTATAAAAAAACTGGTCATCTTTTGAAGCGATCCAATTTTTTACTTCTTCAGAAGACTGAAAGTGCTGGTCGGCCGGGTCGTGTGCCATTGATCGAAACAAGTGATAGTCAGAGGGAGCAACGTCTTAAGAATACGGCGGGTGGGGTAGGACTTGCCATTTCAACGTTTCCAAGTATCTCTTGATCACTTTCGCAACATGGGGTCGAGCATTGTCATGCTGCAAAATCACTTTATCGTGTCTCTCGTTGTATTGCGATCGTTTATCTTTCGATGCTCGGCTCAAACGCATGAATTACGTTCGATAACGATCGCCTGTGATTGTTTCAGTCGGTTCTACCAACTCATAATACACTACGCCGATCTGGTCCCACCAAATACAGAGCATGACCTTGGAGCCGTGAATATTCGGTTTGGCCGTCGATGTGGAAGCATGGCCGGGAATTCTGCGCTTGGGATTATCGTAATAAACCCATTTTTCGTCCCCAGTCACAATGCGATGCAGAAATCCCTTCCGTCTTTGCCTTTCAAGCAACTGTTCACAAGCAAACAAACGCCGTTCAACATCTCTCGGTTTCAATTCGTACGGCACCCAATTTCCTTGCTTCTGAATCATTCCCATGGCTTTGAGGCGTTTTAAAATTGCTTGTTGAGTCACTTCCAATTATCGTGCCAATTCTTCTTAACTTTGACACGAGTCGTGATCAAGTAATGCCTACAATTCTGCATCTTCGAAAACCTCCTTTCTTCCACCGCTATGCCGGTCTTCGACGTCAAAGTCACCGTTCTTGAAGCGTTGAAACCACTCACGACACGTTCTTTCACTAATAGCGGCCTCACCATAAATATTTGAGAGCATTCGATGAGCCTCAGCCCCAGATTTATTCATATTGAAGCAGAAATTTAAACCTCCCGCAAATGACGAGAATTTGGCTCGTAAACTGACATTTTCAATCGAGAATAACTTTATGATGCAGAGACAAATCGATTAATGTTTCTATGGGGTTATGTTGACAGATGCCTGAGTTTATTGCATGACGTCTATGATCTATTTATTTCGACCGCTACTTACCGCTAAAGCCATCTATAGGAATACGGCAGAAGCAAAGTTGTACACCTAACATGAATTTTGGGTACAAAATAAATGCATAAATGACACATTTACGATGAAAAATTCTATGTCTCTGATAAATAAAATATATTTTCCATGAAATGAGAAACGTTCTATCTCTGATATTGTTAAAGATGTATCCAAAATATATCTGAGATATTTCCGGTTTATAAAACGCTGAAAAGTACTATACGTCGGATATATTTTTAAATATATTTCTTTTTCTTAAAGCGTAATCTTCCTTTCACAAGAAATATATCGGACTATTCGGCGTTGTACGTACCGGTAATATATCTATAAATGTTAAATATATTGAATATATTTAGGATATATTTCCGATATATTCAAACGCATATCAGAGAGATATCATTTTTCCTCGAAATGATATTTCGAATTTTTAGTTAAAAAAAATATATCATAAATGATATATTTACGATGAAAAATTCTACATCTCTGAAATACTTTAGGATGCAACTGAAATATATAAAAAATATGAGCTAAAATTACGGTTTATAAAACGCCTAGAAGTACGTCGTTTTTGATATATTCATTTCTCTACAAATAATTTCACCGGGTGTTTGTATATTTAATTTTGACATTTTTACTACGACAGAGAGTGGAAAATAGAGCTCAAAAAACTCGAGAACATAGAATACGGACTCGACGGCGAAGGAAAGAAGATTAAGAGATCGCAGCGGCCGAGTCTGATGAGAGCGATAGTACGCACCTTTTGGCTCAAGTACCTCCGCATAGGAATGTTTTTGCTGATAGTGGCAATTGTCCTGCGTCCGTTGCAACCGGTACTTCAAGGACTAATTGTGAGATACTTTAGCGGTGGCAATCCCAGTGATCGTTCGACCCGAGAGGAGACCCTCGGTTATTCGACTGGTCTGGTGTTAAGCACCCTGGGGATAACGTTCATAATGCATCACACGAATCTCACCAGCCAGCAGATTGGGATGCGAATTCGAGTCGCTTGCTGTTCACTTATCTACAGAAAGGTTCAATTATCAGTTATTATCGAGAACTTAGTAAAAAAAATGTAATTGTCGTAAGGAGTTACGTCGATAAATTCTACGATGTATGGAGTGCATTAAGCAAAACTAGTAAATCAAATGTAGTAAGGAGCGCTTGACGACACTGATGGTGCGATAATTGCCGATAACGATGCAAGAGTTGGTTGACATATTAATAACTTCGATAGCTCCGTCATTGCAGAAACATGTCCTTCGTTGCAGGAAGAGATAACGTACTTGGCGCGTACCGCTGTGCTATCGTTCAGACTATTCTCTTTTTTATCAACGTAGATATAACCGTTCAGTGCATATTTCGCGAACATTTTTAAATATCTTCGCCTTACGTACTTGCGCACTGAATACGCATTCTTTCTATGTTTCTCTATACTGAAAGAAAGGAATTACGTGACAATCGCCTCATGATAATGATGCAATATTGTTTATTTCAGTCCCTGCGGCTGAGTAAATCATCTCTAGGTCGCACTGCTGCAGGACAAGTCGTCAACCTTCTTAGCAACGACGTCAATCGCTTTGACACGCTTCCGCTCTTTCTTAATTATATTTGGATCATGCCATTCCAAGTAAGTAGAATAACAAGCATTTCAAGTCTTTTCTTAAGAGGGTACATACGTTGGACACCCATTTTAACGGGGGGGTTTAAACTCCAGCTTCGATACTGCCCCCGTGGAAGAATAAAATATATTCAAAAAAATATTTTTACATATATTATAAATATATTTATCATAGAAAATTATATATCATTTTGTGCATATGTCATAAAGTTATGTCAAATATATCAAATATGAAGAATATGATTTTCCATTTTTAACGAAAAATTAAATATATTTAATAAATATTATATTGACATTTTACAAGTCACACCGCCCGAAACCGTCCTGAGATGAGACCACGAAGAGCAGAGTGGGAGTAACGCGTTGTTACGTTAGAGCTGAGGAGTGAGAATCTTTTTATGACTTATAAAGGGTTCTTCATTTCCATGTAAATGTAAAATATATCAAATATAAAGAATGTGCTTTTTTTTAAACGAAAAATTAAATATTTTTAGATATATTATTAAGGTAATTCTGCTGGTAATCTGAAGTCATAGACCCTAGAGACTATAATATTCAATAACGAGTATATGCTGAATGTTGTGATAATAACCCCGAGCAATCGGAAAATTTCAAAATAAATGCATAAATGATATATTTATCATGTTCGACAATTCTGTCGAAAAAATTTATAATTATAGATGTTGATTTGACTCTGTTCAAGTTATGGTTATCATTATATCAACAAACTAATCAGCAACGTGACAACGTCGTAACATGCGTCGTCTGTATACGATGTACGGCTGCGCGATCAGCGAAACGTGATTACTCGATTGGTAACGCAGCGTTTTGCAGCCACTCGTTTCTCCATGATACACGTACTAATATGTAAGGTCATCATTTTGTTTTATCCGATAAAAAAGTATGCATATTCCTCCGTGGTAACACTACCGGGGATTGCATTGAGCATTCTAGATTACGTAGCGAAAAGTAGATTTATAAAAAAATCAAATGGCAACATATTAAAAGAAAATCATAAAGAGGTCAATGCGCAAAAAGGACACTTTTTCACTCAAAAAATCATAATTTTGTCAATTTTTTATAGATAGATAGATAGATTCGTTTATTCTACCTGTGCAGCTTTCGCTTTTTACAATAACCCTCTTTCTTTCCTCCTTGCCGCGAGACAATTCTTATATTAGTCACCCTCTTTTTTACTTTTTTCATTCACTATTGCCAAGCTCTGACTTTCACCCAAACACAACAGTTTTCTTCCCTCTCCATTGACAACTGTATCCTGCAAGTATCTCACCCCCTCCTCCCCTCCACCCCTCCCTCGCGCAATTCGCTCTGGGCGCCGATCCTGAAACCGAGCCAGGACATCCGTCCTTCCATCATTTTCTTCGCAATCTCCGCTTTTCACCTTTTGTCTCAATTCTCTCTCTACTATCAGCAATTGTTCTTTCTCCTCTACCCTTATTTCTTTATCTTTATACCTCAATCGTCTCTCTTTCTACGCTTCTACCCTCAGCCCCTCAACACGTTGATCGTCCAGCGTGACGGGACCCGTCACGAAAACATAGCCCGTCATCCATATCTGGATGGCGCGGTATTCAACGTGTTAATGATTTCGTTCATCCTTTCACACCTACACGATAGGGGCGTGATTTCCTTCCGTATTTTTCCGGTCAGAATTTCCCAATGATCTCTGCGAGTTCCGAATAGCCCTCATTATTTTCTCCATAGTTAGTTTTTGTCCGTACTCATTTGGTTCACTTCGCTTCCGCCCCCACCTGTCTCTGCGATTTGCATACTCGCACCCAGCGTTCCTTCCACCACCGCCAGCCTGCCCTCTAGATTCACCTGTTTTACCCCTTCTTCGTCCGAGGTATCCAGTCGTCTTTCTTCTTCTCCTTTCCGTCGTTATAATCATTTGTCTTAACCTCCTCGCCGTTGTCTTTATACCAATCATCAGTATCATCCGTATCCTCTTCCCCCATACTCCTTCCTGCCCTCCCGTGATAACTCCTTTTCGTTGTCTTTGGGGGTGACAGTAACGTCGACGACGTGGATAGAACCTTCGTTCCCACTGTTGCCGCCCCGACGTCGAAAAAGTTTATTGCGTCTCTATTTCCCTCATCTTTTCTCTTTGGCGAAGGGCGCCCTCTCTTTTTTTCTCCTCCACTTGGGTGCCCAGCCCTGCCGTACCGACCACTTTCACCACCGGTTTCCACGCCTCACTAGGGCGCTGCCGTTGCTCACCGTTTCCGTTCTCGTCCCTCTCTCCACTCCCCCACCTTTCTCGCTTCCCACGCTAGACCCCAGCCCTCCTGATCATCTCAGAGCGATTTCCCCTCTTCACTTTCTTTCCCCAGCGTTTTTCTCCTCTTCCTCACCCCCGTACCAACCATGATTGCCACAAAATACCTCCGACTGCCCACCAACGCACCCAACCCCAACTGTCCCAACCGGAAGTCCGTCAATTTTTTATATTTTCAACTAAAATTTGCAGATGATACTTCTCAGGTGTGCTAATTTTGGGGAAAAAATAGTGGGTGTTCCAAAAAAGGTATCTATTTGGACATTTGAAGAGGGTCGATTTTGGAGTAGAAAAAATGTGGAATTATGAAAACATATCGTATTTCTTCGTAATATTATGTTGGAAACAAGCATTATTATTATTATAACTATTGTTGTTATTATTATTATTTATATTTAATCCATCCCACCACATAAGATACACACATTTATTCGATGCCCATCGCACATCGATCGTAGGAAAATACAGCGCTGCCGCTTCATTTTTTTATCTTCTTTTGTCGAACACACCCTACACCTGCTCGGATTAAGGAGCTTTTTTCCGCAAACTACTGCGATCATCTGTTCGACGAACACTCGAAGGGTTGGGAGTTCGTTCCTGGAGGTACGGCTCAGTGATATGTTGGGACCGCTTACGTAAGCACTGCTTTGCTATCATCGCTTCCTCTTCCTTGCCTTAATTGATACTGTGGCACTGGTGTAAAATCCTTGCATTGACGATGGCCATCGTCGGGTAGATCGTACTGTTGAGTATGAATGGCATAGCAAGTCAAAGCAGTCTGCGCCTCCTTTTGTGCGATTGTAATGCAATATAACTTTCGGCTTTCCATGTACTATTTCAATTGTATGCAGATCAGTCGAGGCTAGCAATACCACAGTATTTTTTTTTGGTGTATGCGTTAACAGAAAGATATTTTTCGTAAATCAGAATTTACTAGCCGGCGGCTCTTTGTCAGCTAGCTTTATTTCTGTTTGTATTTATTAAATTATTTATATTAAATTTCGCTAACATCTCCGTAATTATTTAAAGTTGAGTATATCAAAAATTGAGGTATCACGCTTCAAAACGCTTTCACGAGAGAATTACCTTAATATACTTCGTTTCCAGGGGCGATTACTCAAGTAATCTTTATAAACCTGACAACGATGGCTCGCAATAATTATTGTAAATTTCGTAAAAATGCAATTATATCAGCGCTCTAAGATCTTTAAAAAAGCCGGTTCAGGTGATGTGACACATCTTCAGAAACTGTAATCAAATTCACTTAGAGCCCATCAATATTTTAGATAAAACCAAATTCGTTTTTTTTTTACTGCAGGGTTCATTAAGAAAGTAAATCCAAAATTTCTTTTGTATAAAATATTAACCGATTTTCATTCAATTGGATTACGATTTCTGTTACAGTTTCTGAAGGTGTTTAACATCATCTTAAGATTTAGTGACATATCGTAGCATAATGTCAATAGCACATATGTTGGGTGGAAAAGAGGATGTATTGCGTTAAACTGGAAGTCGAACACGTATGTCCCACTGACAACTGATAATTAGTTCATGACATTGTCGTAAACTTAGCTAGTGGTCGTCGGATTCATCATGTGGCAGAGTGTGTATGCCTGTGCTCTCGTGGGCATCGCGTGTCTTATTTTACTCGCAGTTCCTATTCAAGGATACTTGAGCAAAGTCAGTAGCAAACTCAGAGCTCAAACGGCAAAGCTCACTGATAGAAGAGTCCAGATGATGAACGAGCTTATAGCTGGAATTCAGGTGAAGCATTAAAATTATTAAATGCTGTGTATGCTTTAAAAACAACTTTTAAATTCGTCAATTCTTCTAATCAGGTCATAAAGATGTACGCTTGGGAGAAGCCATTTGAAAAAATTGTATCGAAGACGAGAGCAAACGAAGTTCGAGTTATCGCAAAAGCGTCACATCTTCGAGGTTTTTATCTCAGTATCATGGTATTCACCGAAAGAACGACGCTCTTTCTCACTATAATCACCTACGTCCTCATGGGGAATGCTCTTACGGCTCAAATCTCGGCCGAACTTTCGACTCACTTCAATATTTTACAAATGACGACCGCAATATTTTTCCCTCAAGCTCTCATAATGTGCGGTGAGACTTTTGTGTCGATAAAGAGACTCGAGGTATGCTATGCTATCTTCGATATAACAGAGTTGGAATATTTTTATTCAAATTTAATTAACAATCATTGATTTATTAATAAAATATTTCATTACTATAATATGTTTTTCGGTTCGTTAGACAGAGTACATCACGGTGTAGCGAACCGAAATGCCATTGGATCGAGGGTAAATCGGGGCGGATCTCGACACAAACTTGGAGTGCATTTAAATGTTATTATTATTCGAATAAACGGCCAACTCTGTTTTTATCCTATTCGACGACGTACTTAGGATTGTGAATTTCTATTGCTAGATTGAAATAATTTCAGGATTTTCTACTGCTCGATGAAATAGCTTCGGGAGACGACGAGCCGAAGACCATCATTGAATCATCGCAGCACGAGTTTCGCGATGAAATTTCAAAGAAGGCGTTAACCGTGGAATTGCAACGAGTTTCGGCGAACTGGATTTCAGGGGTTTTACCGCCGACCCTCTGCGATGTGACTTTGAAAGTTCCGAGCGGTAAATTGTGCGCAATGATCGGTCCTGTAGGTTCCGGCAAATCGTCGATTCTCAATGTTCTTCTACGAGAGCTACCGCTGGGCGCGGGCTCGGTTTCTCTGTTCCATTTCGACGGCGAATCCCCTCAGACGCAATCTAAGCGGGGCTTTGTCATGGATAATCCGAACATCGGTATATCGTATGCGAGTCAGGATGCCTGGCTGTTCGCCGGTACCGTTCGCGAGAATATACTTTTCGGACAGCCCTACGAGAAACCGAGGTACACGGAGGTGACTAAAGTATGCGCGCTTCTCAAGGACTTCAGACAATTGCCCGACGGTGATATGACGATCGTTAGTGAACGAGGATCAGGCCTTTCGGGAGGTCAACGAGCGCGAATTAATCTCGCGAGAGCGATTTATCGTCGTGCTGATCTCTACCTTCTGGACGATCCTCTGAGCGCTGTTGACGCTCACGTCGCTCGTCATCTTTTCAGAAATTGCATTCTCGAATATCTGCAAGGAAAAACCAGAATTCTCGTTACGCATCAGTTGCAGTTCCTTAAACAAGCTGACACCATCGTTATGATGGATCGGGTGAGTAAATCGCATTCGTCGTACAAACCCGAAAAAAATTTATTATAATTGAATAAACGAATACTTTGAAATTATTTTTATTTAGGATGATGTTACCCGTCGGTCTATAATAAAAAAAACGTGTAATACAAATCTCTCCACCACGGATCTTCCGGATAAAAGAGTAGAACGTTGACAATCGGAGCTCACAATTTTACAGTTCAACGTTCTCATTTTTTATCCGGGAGATCCATCAAGGCTGAGAAATTCGCAATTGGAAAATGTTTACTTCTCTTGCACGTATGACGAACTGAGATAGACATATGATATACGTGTAGCATATCGTTTGAATCAAGTTAATATTTATTTCACTGTTAAATATTAAACAAAATTTATTCCATTAAAATAAAACTTTTTTTTTTTTCGATTTGATCTTCACGAACGAAATTTTGAAATATAATTTTCAGGGTACAGCGAAACACCAAGGCTCGTGGGACGAGCTTACGAAATCGAGTGCCGATTTCAAAGAAATGCTTCAACGAATTGAAGAGGAGAAGGTAAGTTCGGAAAATCGTGAAATCGAAGAAAATTGTGTACAGGATAATATAGTACCAATGGAAAATCAATCAAAGACGAACGAAGGATCCGAGATATCCGTGATCCCACCGTTGGACAAGTGGATGTCTTTTCGTGGCAGTCGGGAAATTACCGAGAATATTACTTTGGATAATTCCACGACAACGCGAACTGTCGAAGATAGAAAATTCGTGCCGCCCACAGCGGCTCAATTACCACCGTTGACTCTTGAAATTTTACGAAGGACATCTGTAAAATCACAAGACAGTTACGGTTTCGTAAGTTTCGTAAATACATGTTTATCGAATTGATTTCTGAGCGTCGATTTCGTTTCCATTCGTATCCGGTGCTTCGATATAGCTCCAACGTAACCAATATTCGTTAGTTTAAGGAGAATGGAGCGCTTCGCACTAGTCAATTCTGCGGTAATTTAAAAAAACAAAAACGTATACATATTTTGGTGGTTTGATTAAATGTTTTCAAAGATAAATTCTACACCAACATGTGTACCAATTTAAAAGATTACACGTAATTATCACGTTATTGAAATATAATTTACCACTTTATTCTAATTTTCGAAAAAATATTTTCTTCGTGCAGTTTTCTTTTTGAAGAATGAACGATGGTATTTCTCCGATTATGATGAGTGACAGCTCATTTTGTTTATTGAAAGAATCTTTAACGATTTACCGCCGAATTTATTGATTATATCAGTTGTTCAAATGTTACAACCATTTGTTTGTTCAACGCCGGCCAAACGAATGTTTATAACTCTTGAACGACTAATAATATTTTTTTTAAATCTCATCGGTTAATGGATAAGAAAATGTTCCAATAAACAAAAGAATTACAACAAAAATCTATTAATCGTCATAATCGAATTGATATTTTGTCTTATTCTTCTTAAAGATAGAACGAAAAAAATTCTCATCGGACATTAACGTACATCCGTCGATTTTGTTTGCACGAAACATTGCTGTTAACGTATTTCTATATTAAGAATACTTGCTGTTCCAAAAATCACCATTCAGAATAGTCAACTAACCCTTTGTAAAGCCCGGAGAATGACTATGAAGAGCAAAGTGGGGGTAACTCGTTGTGTTATCGTAGAGCTCAGGAGTATTCTTGGATATTCGTGTGACGTATAAAGCGTTAAACGATGAAAAATTGTAGAAACACTTAAAAAAATGTATCACTCATTTGACTTGTGTGAAAAGCTTTTACCTCTTTAACATCTCGAGATAACACCGAACGACTTGGAAAACTTCTAGCACTATTCGTTCTTTAATTGTTTCATTTTCTTCATTTAATTCAATTCGTTCTTAATATCTCGAACCGCATAGAGTCAAAATAATTATTGCGACCCTCCTCCCCTTCACCTCAGCACCTTGAGTGGATATGAAAATAATCATTGTGCCATGACGACAATTTGTGTAAAGAAACATCATTGCAGGACGATGATTACAGTGGACCACCGAATGAAAACGCCAGCGAAGAAGAAGGCAAAACAAAAGGAAGACTTTCAAGTCGAATATATCGTTTGTACTATGGTGCTGGGGGAGGAATATTTATTCTGACACTTCTGGTGATCAATCTGATCACAAGTCAAATGTTTACGAGCGCGACCGATTACTGGATAAGCTATTGGGCGAATGTAGAATTAGTGAGATCGAGTCTTTACGACCTTAATATTCCGATACAAACGAAAGAATATCATATCATTGTGAACAACACACTCTTTTCGCACTTTTCTCTTCTCGATGAAGACGGTCTGCTACCGAAGAATACCGCGATTTACATATACACATTTTTCACTATTGCCTGTATCGTGTTGACGTTAACGCGAAGTTTCCTCTTCATGAAAATTAGTATGAAAGCCAGTCGTGTTCTACACAACACTATGTTCGCTAATATACTTCAAGCAACAATGCGATTCTTCAATGTCAATTCTTCCGGTGAGTAAAATATCGTAAAAATATTTATATTATGTAACAAAAAGAGAATCTTAACGACAATATTTTTATTTAGGAAGAATACTGAACAGATTTTCAAAGGACGTGGGTGCAATGGACGAATTACTTCCGAAAGCAATACTCGAGACTCTTCAGATATTCCTTATTTTGATAGGAATACTCGCGATGATAGCGATCGTTAATCAATGGATGATCATACCTATGATTGTAATAGCAATAACGTTTTATCTTGTAAGAATTTACTATTTGAACACGGCGCAGGATATCAAACGACTCGAGGGAATCGGTGAGTTTATACGACAAGCATTTTATCATAATCTCTTTAATAACTAAATGACTTTCAGAAATAATTCACGGATGATAAAATTTTCCCAGATTTACAAAGGGTTCATTGCTTCGGTTTAAGGTCACCGAACGTTTAGATGAAATAATAATTGTTGAAAATTTAACACATGCGCAGAGTTGCATATCGCGAAGCTTAGGAACAACGTTCGAGATAAAGAAATAAATTAAACATTGCATTCTCAAATAAATTCAACAAAAGTTAAAATTGAATTAAGGATATTTCTGTGATTCCAGCAACAAGTCCCGTATACTCTCGCATAAGTGCACCACTAAATGATTTAACGACGATAAGAAGCATAATACGAGGGCTATTTGATAAGTTTCCGGCCTTTTTAAGAAAAACACATATTTCGAAGTAAAACAAAATTTATTTCTCGACGTAGTCTCCCTGCAACTCGATACATTTGGTTCAACATTTCTCCCATCCTTTTAAACCATCAGAAAAAAATTGATCGTCTAAACCTGAAAAATACTGGTTTACAGCGTTTTCTACCTCAGCATTTGATTAATATTTTTTTCCCCCGAGAAATTTTTTCAAATTAGGAAACAGGAAAAATTCGCTGGGAGCTAGATCTGGCGAATAGGGTGAATGCGGAAGCAATTCAAACTTCAATTCGTTCAATTTTGACATTGCGGCCATGCACGTGAGAACCCGAGCGTTATCCTGGTAAAACAGGTTTTTTTTTCTTGGTCAAATGCGGAGGGTTTTTTTGAAATTGTAGCCTTCAATTTATCCAGCAATACAGCGTAGTACTGTCCGTTGATTGTTTTACCCTTTACAAGGTAATCGATAACAATTATTCCACGGCTATCCCAAAAAACTGTCGCAATCACTTTTCCTGCAGAGAGAACGACCTTTGCCTTCTTCGGAGTTGGTTCCCCCACCGCAATCCACTGCATTGACTGTTGTTCGGTCTCAGGCGTATGGTGGTGTACCCAGGTTTCATCGACGCTTATCATTCGCCGTAAAAATTCCGCTGGATTTTTTTGATACAGGCTAAGACACTCGCGCGACTAGTCCGTCCGTATGCGCTTTTGGTCGATCGTCAACAAGCGCAGCACCCAGCGTGCGGATAATTTTCTCATATCCAAATCTTGATGTAAAATCTTGTGCCCTAGTTCTTATGATATCCCACAAGCCTCAGCAATATCCTTAACAGTCAATCGAGGATCTTCCATCACAGTTTGATGCACTAAATCGACCATTCCGTCAGTTGTAGCGGTTTTCGGGCTTCCGGAATGTTCCTCGTCTAAAATGCTCGTACGACCACCTTTGTACTCGACCACCCAATGTTTGACTGTTGTAAATGAAGGGGAGGCTTCACCGTATACAGAGTCTAACTCAAATTTTATTTCTTGAGTCTTTTTCCCTTTCGAATGAAGGAATTTTATCACTGCGCGATACTCAATTTTCTCCATTGTTGACAGACAATGTCAGCCGACAACTTTGGAAAAATGTCATAGACAAAGTAATGATCGGAATGACTTGAAATTTCTACGGTTTACATATGTCAAGGCCATCGATCGGACGGCAAAAGACATTTTTTCTACAGTTACTTTATGTCGATGAAGCCGGAAACTTATCAAATGGCCCTCGTAAATAATAATTGTTAAATATTTAACAGATGCGCAGAGTAGTGTAACGCGAAGCCTAGGAATAACGATTGAAAGAAAGAAATAAATTAAACATTGTGTTCTTTAATAAGGATCTACGGTTCGACAAGAGTCAAAAGTGAATAAAGGACGTTTCTGTGATTGCAGCAAAAAGTCCCGTATTCTCTCACATAAGTGCAACACTAAATGGTTTGACGACGATAAGAAGCAGTGGCAAAGACATTCAGATAACATTGCGCAAGGAATTTGATCGTTACCAGGATACACACACGGGCGCATGGTTTATGTATCTCGCGACAGCTTCGTCTTTCGGTTTAGTTCTCGATCTGATATCCTGCATATTCATCGCATTCGTTTGTTTCTCGTTTGTTCTCATCGATTCAGGTATGAAATTATTGTATCAACCGTATAATTAAATTCATTGCCAAATCAATTGACCCCTCCTGTGGTCTTTGAAAAACAATTTTTTTCAATTTAATCGAATTTAATATTTTTAATGTCTCGCGAAACTCACTTATGATTTTTTTTTAACTATCGCACAGTTCAATATGTTTATAAAAATATTCTACTTAAGGAGGTTCTCCAGGTAGAGAGGTAATGGATCAGGGAGGGATAGGCACTATCGTACATCACGTTCAGGGATGAATGAAAGAGCGACTGTCTTTTACTGCAAACAACTACGAGTGCTGTCGCTATATTGAATTTTATTCATAAACTGAGTACACGATCAATCTGATCATCGTCATGCTGCTTTATTCACCCGCTCTTTGATGAAATATAATTTTCTCATTCTTGTCTCTACATTTTATCTAGAGTTACCAAGAGGCAAATCACGCAATTGGCACATACACCATAAGAACAGATGTTAAAAGAGTCTCACAAGATACTAAAATATTGTGTGAACGGTGCAGGTAAAAATTTCCAAACAAATCAGACATATTTCTACAGTAGTTGAGAGTACGTGATACAAATTTTACATTTTTCTACACATTTTTCTCTGCCTAGTGAACCTTCTTAAAAATGGATCTTTATTCATTGTTATTTAATGATATATTTCTTGGTAAAAAAGTTCGTGTATGGCATCAACACTTCAGGATAATTAAATGAATTAGCTTAGTTTTATTAACTCGATTGATCATTCGCATGCAATTGTATTGTGACGGGAACGAAACTTTTTGACTCACGTGTTGCGTCTCCGCAGATGAAACTTTTGGGGGGTACGTTGGTCTTGCGATCTCGCAATCATTGATCCTTACCGGAATGCTGCAATACGGTGTAAAGCTTACAGCTGATGTTCAGTCACAGATGACAGCAGTCGAGAGGGTTATTGAGTATACAGATCTGCCAAAGGAAGGTCCACTTACCTCTCGCGATCCTCCTCCACCCTCTTGGCCTCACAGCGGGCGTATACAACTCCGAAACGTATTCATGAGATACAAAACGGAAGATCCACCAGTGCTGAAGGTTCGTCATATCTATCATCAGAGAAGTAATTAAAATAATTATTTATCATTATTGTAATGTTACCTCGTCGAGCAGGATTTGAATGTTATGATAGAACCGGGCTGGAAAGTCGGCGTCGTCGGCAGAACCGGAGCAGGAAAATCTTCGCTGATATCAGCGCTCTTCAGACTCACCGGCGACGGATTAGAAGGGGAAATAGAGATCGACGGACGAGACACGGGTAGCATGGGTCTTCACGAACTTCGATCCTGCATATCTATCATTCCTCAGGAGCCTGTTCTCTTCTCAGAGAGCTTGCGATACAATCTTGACCCATTTGGCAAGTACGATGACTCGACGCTGTGGGATGTGCTACGAGAAGTCGAATTGACTGACGCCGTTTTGGATCAACGTGTCACGGAGGGTGGGTCAAACTTCAGTGTTGGTCAGCGACAGCTTATTTGCTTGGCACGGGCTATACTTCGAAACAATCGAATACTCGTGCTCGATGAGGCCACGGCCAACATCGACTCTCGGTAAAGAAGCTAAATTATATTAATTTCAATCTCCATACACCGTCTTTCAACATTATTGCTATTCTCCGTAGAACCGATGCGTTGATTCAGCGTACTATAAGATCAAAATTCAACGAGTGCACCGTCGTCACTATAGCTCATCGTTTGAATACTATTATCGACAGCGATCGGGTACTGGTTATGGACGATGGAAGGATGGTGGTACGTAGTACAAAAATTAATTACTAATTGTACAATTATTCGTACCAGGAATCATTACCGGGAATTGGCACGCGCCAATTCCCGGTAATGAAAAACTATGGAAATTACCCTTTTTAACAAAATACTGATTGATCGTTTTTAAAAAAATATAATATTAGTAATGATAATTCTAAAAATTCGTACAAAAATATTCCAATTTATTGAAAAAGAAAAAAAAAATGAAGAATCAAAAATTAGGTGTTGATAATATTGTCGAATAGTTCGAATGGGTTTTCATTCGAGCATCGCCCCATGCTTGATACACACATTCACTTGTATACATTCACTCGGAAACAGCAATACGGATCTCCTTACGAACTTCTTCACTTGAATCCGGATGGGCCATTTGCGCAGATGGTACGCCAAACGGGAGAAGTTATGGCCCAAAGTCTTATGAATTTCGCCCTAGGTGCTCATCGACGAATCAACTCCGGGAGAGAAGTGTCTGCTCTATAGATAGCAATCGTAGCTTCGTAATTAAATGAAAAAACGAGTGTTCGAAGGTGTAAATCATTATTTTGTTTTCCTCAAAGAGAAACTTTTCTTTTTCTATTTCTTTTCTTTTTTTTTTTTTTCAACGGTCATCCTTTCGATTATCGAATCTTTGGGCAACCGTGAACGTGTATAATTGTACAAAATGTATTTATTGTACTATATCCTTAAGTCTAAACTTACATATTAAATTCGTTACCTATATCGAAGGAACGCGCATCCAGCATTCAACGCCGCCTTGATAATATTTATCTTTCTGTTATTATTAAAGTTGCAATCATAAAAATGTGTGATCATCAACGGGACTGAGCGATCGCTCGGCATTCTGTTGCGTAACGAATATACTTTGTGGCTTCGTCGTTAAATTCGCCTAGAAAAAAAAAAGCGTGAATTACCAACTATTTTTTTTTTTTTTTTTAACTTAAGGTCACGTGTCGTATATTTAGAAACTACAATCGATAACGGATACTGTAATCAAATCTTCTCAGAGACGATTCAAGTTAGAGTGAAGTCGATTACAGTTTTTGTTACCGACTGGACCTGGGTGGTCTGGCGAGAGGGTGTGTATCATCACCCTAAGATGATGGAGAACTACTTGTTTGGTAATAAAAATTGTAATCTGAATTCGTGCAAAGCGACGTACCCGTCAAAAAACTGGTAAAACCCCGACAGATCAACGATCAAAGAAATTCGAGTTCGCAAGATTTGTTCTGTCTTTCTTGCGCTCTTAAATATTCCACATCAACTTAAGGTCAAGTTCAAATCACGTGATCTATAGTTTAAGGATTCGCAAGTGCGAGAGAGATATAATTAAATATTTCTAACACATTATTCTCGGACATCGATATTCTGATGTCAGATTTATGGGAATCCGACCACAATCTGGGTTCGAGAAAAATGTGTTCAAGGTTTTGTGGTGAACTGTCGATATCCAACCTCACCTTAAGACGATGTGCGATTGTCTGGCTCTATTAGATCACCATATATATGAGAGATAACTGAATTTTTCTACAGGGAATTTTTCCGCCACGATTCATCTTTCGACCAAAACGCGTTCATCACACGTTGTCTGCCTCTCTTAGGCCGCTATACGTGCGAGAGAGATAGCAAAATCTTCCTATCGCGAAATGTTCTTCGTCACGATAAATCTTTCAGATAAAAGACGAGAACAGCGAACTGTAGCATTGCGAGACACAGTTTATCGTTCTCCTCTTTTACCCGGAAGATCAAACGTAGCAGAGAAATTTGCATTACAGTTTTTGTTACCGATCGAGAGGTAGCACATCAGGTTAAGGCTACGTGACATATCACGGTCGGTATGAGACGGTGAACCTATTTTTTTAACGATGCTGGAGGTATCTAGATAAAAAAAAAACATTTATAATGTCTTCGCCCATCCGTAGCGCTGGTGAATCTAATTTACTTTTGGCTTAAAACGTCCAGTATCCTTGAAAAAAATAGGTTTAGAGTTTTTTTATACGAAATGGGCTCAGGACGGGCATGAGAGAGGGCGTTTCACATCGTCTTAATACAATCTCCACAAATGTATTTACCTGTGGTACGATCGTCGCGTTCACGTGACTGTTGCTCGCCACACCTACGACTCTTTTAGACACCACAGCATTCTGTTGTATCCCGGCAGCTTGAGCGACTTTAATCTGCTGTTGTTGCGGCTGTAGTTGTTGCTGAGCGAGATTCGAAGACGTTGGAGTTTGTGACCGCGACTGGAGAATAACAAATTTCTGACCTGTCGCAGTCGGTGCTCCTGAATTTGGTCTTCCCGCCCCGAGCATCATTGGACGACCGGCTGGCTGTTGCGCTGGACTCGTCGACGAGACTGTAATGTTTTCTAATCAGAATGTCTTAGTACGCGAAGCCGGTGAAACGAACGAGACTTTTACATTTATTTATCTAATTTCTTATTAAAAAATATATAAAAGGTAATTTTCTTAAACACGAAACCATTAAACCTATCCATTGAAACATTTTTAAGTATGGAAGTAACGCATTGAGCCAGAGTTGGGCTTTTGAAACACACCAACTGAGTCACAAAAATACAAATTTCCTTATTTCTCAGCAATATTTTATATTTCAAGAATAATAAAGGACATTACGTTCGGATGGGTCCAGTCATCTTGCACATGATCATAATTTGTTTTAGCCAAAAACATAAACCGTCTTTGAGGAAATAAGGTTCTTAAGACAGATACATATCGACGGAGTATCACACATTGTCTTAAGAGTCATCGAGCGAGGGCATGCGAAGCGCCAAGTGGCCAAATAGCAAACTATGATTTCGTACTTTTCGGATTTCGCCGAAAATCCAATAGTATTATATAAAAAAAAAACATTAAAAATGAATTCTTTTATTTAGTATGATTTGCAGTCTGGTCCGTCGCTCCATGCAATTTTTTTTTGCATAAAGACATTAAATTATCGAAAATTCGAGGCAGCTGTCGTTAGCCATAACGCTTTTCTCGCGAACTCATTAATTCATTTAACTACAATTTTTACACATATCTGCTACACTTCACTGGACCAGACCGCAAAGCTTACCACTGCACTGCACTTAAACAAAAAAATTCTAACTTGTTTCATTGCAAATCCAAGCTATAATCCGAAAAGTATAAACGGATATGTCAAAGTCGTGTTCGCGGCCATATTGCAGTCTATGCTATGTAATTGTTAGTTCCAACTCCTGACGGTAGATTCGCGATTCACGGCTGTCAGTATAAGCGGATAAGCAAGCGTGAAGGCATAAGCGTAAAGCGGGCCCCGAGATAGGACATTTTTTTAATTCTGACTCAATGTTGCTGTAGAATCTATGTTGGTTTCTCGATTGAAAGTTTATTTACTGTACCCGACCACATGGATCGGTGGGATACGACTCGGCGCAGAACCAACGATACTTGGGAGTTGGAGGATCAATCAGGGCAACTAGGGCCCACATGTACCATGGGCCGCCACTGAAATCCTTACATCCTGCAATTCCGATAACTGTTACTTTTCGCTGGATGTCTTGGTTGACACACTTGCCACAAGCGGCGCTAGCTACAATGTATATTTTTTCCGCGAGAGACGCTACCCTCGATTTTGAGTTGGTCACGTGTGCTCGATGACTCTTAAGGTATTGTGACATAAATTCAGAAACTGCAATCGATAAAGAAAACTGTAATTCAATCTACTCAGAGACGATTTAAGAAAAAAGTAAATTGGATTTCACTTCTACTATCTACTTTGCAATGGAATCGAATTTGTTTTTTCACTCAAACATCAATCGTCTCGTAAGTAGATTGAATTACAGTTTTTTATACCAATTGGATTACATTACTGTAAGATGATGTGATACCACTCGGTTGGTAACAGAAGCTGTTATCCAAATATCTGTCACGATTAATCTGTCGAATAAAAGCCGAGAAGGTTGTCCTACGTTTAATAATCCTGTAGGGCGACATTCTCGTCTCCTATCCGATAGATCTACAGTCGCAGAGAAATTTCGGATTGCAAAATTAGTTTTATCTGTATTGCACCCATACATTTTTCACATCATCCTTAAGATATTTGTGCGAAATATCCGAGAAGGAAATGGGAAACGTGTTAGTGTCCGCGAAAGAAACGTCCACGGCATAACCAATGTCGTAACCGATAGATGCCGAAAGTCTTTCGATTCTTCGACGAATCTCAAAGCTAAAGCGTAAATCATTTTTAAAATTGGACACAAGCTGTCTTTACGTATCTCTTCCAATCTGTTAACTTTTTTATTTGAATCGTCCGAAGCATCTGTAGCTTTGAACACACGTTGCTTAATAACTGGAGCATTAAGAATTTTTTAAATAATTGTTAAGAAAAAAATGGAAAAATAGTGTGAGCAATTATCATGCAGCAATGAGATTTTTTTTTTTAAATATCTGTCTTACCAGCTTGAACGATATTTTTAGTCGTCGTCGGGCCTTGATGACTTGTTAAAGCCGTAGTACTAGTCGGTGTCGTTGTGATGGCAGTGGGTTGTGTTCGCGCCTTTGCCACCGCTGTACACAGAGTCGGCCCAATATATCCGTACTCCTGTTTGTATTCCTCAACAAAATCGGGAGCCGATCTTATTGTTCTCAAAATGGGGGCCACACACTTCTGCAATTCGAAATTCGATTATCTGTACCGTCTTCTTTATTTATTTTAATTTTGTTGACTCTCTGGGGATTTAGCAATGGATTCATTCACGCGTACCGCCAAAAGGTTTTTAATGTGTCCTGCAGCGTTTTTATCGACATTTGAAAGAGTAGTTCCCTCGACGCAACCTTCTATGCGATCGGATATCGATTTGATCTTCGGTATTACCAAAGATTTTATTACTTCTGGTCCGAGCTCGCACAAACCACCTATCGCTCCGTACAACGAAGCCAACGGTGTCTGCAACGATATGTGAGTTATGAATACAACGATATGCGATAGAATACGACGCTTCAGATTCAATTTGCATTTAATTTACTCACCTGGCTGTTTTTCGTCAAAGCGTGACTGAACATACGAGTGACCCTGGTCTGTACGTTGTTCGTCGACGTGGTAAAGTTCCGACAAATTTGACCCATCAGTCTGGAAGCGAAATCACGGAGGGCCCAATGATTATCGAGCTCGGGTCTCATGCACAATTGTCGGGACACAATGCACGTTGAGACCGATGGTATTAGCTCGTGAAGCTGTGAAAATAGTAAGAAAAAAAAAAGAATATGAACGTAACGTCAATATATTTCAAAAATTAAAAATATCTCACAACGTACGTATTTCTCCAAGTAAAGACTAGGATTATCGAGCAGAGCCTTCACCATTCTCATAAGATAAATAAGAAGCGCGAGATTATTCTGCACGACGTTGACGCGAACTCCCTCGGCTATAAAAGTGCACATTCTCGCGAGCATCTCGTGAAGTCCAGGATCCGCGGACAAAGATTGAAGAGCTTCAGCTCTACGCGCTTCGTCCGCACCTACGCAAGCTTCTGTGATTTCTTTATAATACAATTGTTGTTCAACGCTCAATTCGTGAGTCGCGAGTTGCTTTACATGAACAGTTTCGACGTTGCGAAGCTTCTGACTCTTCCCTCCACCGCCGGGCTTACCAACCCCCATACTCTGATTCTTGTTAGAGAGCTTGCTTGTGGGATCAACGCTCTCGAGTTTTTGAGCATCTGCAAGGAATATTAATGGACATGAGACACCAATCTACTGTACTCGTCAATATTATTAATATCGTTATAATTATTATTTCTATTTTGTTTTTGTAATAAAATATAGTTTGCTCGGATGAGATTCACAAAAATCCGATCTGTTTCACTTAATAATTGGCACCACATCTACTTCTTATTGAAACATAAACTACAATTTGTCTTACTAGAGGAAGGGCAGGGGGAAGGAACGATTTCAGTAAATGAAATCATTTTTCTTAGTAGCAAATAAAATCGAATGAAAATCTTCTACGATTATTCATAACGGTGTTCTGATTGTGTAAAACAATCCTTGTAAACAAATATTTTAGAAACGCAGCTACAATTTACCGTATTCGAATTTCTAGATTGGAACACTGTTGTGAACGATCAATCAAGGCAAATCTTTAATACAAATGTTTCTACCGATAAGAAAAACTTTCATTGAAATTAATGGACTTCCCTACAAGATAGAAAATGTTATTTAACAAATTGTTATAACGGAAAAATAGATTAGACTATCTAGCTGTAATAACAAATTATATTCAGTTACTAGGTATCTTAATTTTGTTAGGCGCAGTTGTATAAGATTGTCAGATAAGATAAGATAATTTAATTCATCACCCTTGGAGACAGGAGGTGGATTTTCTGGAATCGTAGGTTGTACTCCGTCTATACATAGCCAGTGAGCTCTTAAAGTTGTCTCGAGTGGAAGTTTCGGCCACGTCTGACCTCCGGACATTGACAACATCTCGTTCAGGTCGATCTCCTTCTCCTCGACAAAGTGTAACTCTCTTCCACCGCCCGATGCAAAACGGAAAGGAATGTGATCTTTGGAGAAGAAACCATAAGTCGGTTCGATATTTTTTGCCTTCAGCGAATGATCTATATCGCGAGTCGTCATACGCGTACGCTTTCCATGATTCATAAATTTTGCTGCATCCTACAAGCATTCAAGAGACGTCAGTGGGGTTAGTTGTGGGGAAAAAATATTTTTCTATGAAAATTCGTTCGTGCGTCAATCACCGACGTACCTGAATGATTTCCTTGAGTCTGTAGCTCACGTCCTCAGCGAGATCTTTCGCAGCCTCATCAGGTAGATTTCCAACACCGATACTCTCGGCAATAACTTTCATCGACTCCTGGGACAGGGTTGTCCCATAGATCGATTCGCTATCATTCATATTGAACGATTGGTGGCCGTTGCAACCCATATGTGATCAAAGTTTCACTCCACTATGCGATTAACCTCATTTCCGAGATATATTGCAGTATTTAAGTTTGTATTAGACGTATCATCGGTCAAAACAAACGACCGATAGAGTTAACCTCAAAACATCCTCAAAGCTGTATCCGCCATATCGTATGCAAGCCGACTGATACTGCCGCTCTGTAAATTCTTTTTTTTTATCGCCAATTCGCCAGGCGCTCTCAGCAGTCGCGCGTCTATTTTACGGTGATGCACACTCGCACTGCTTATTAATGAGCTATTCCGTCGCCTACACAT
This sequence comes from Cylloceria caligata, assembly GCA_963942595.1. Classification (NCBI taxonomy): domain Eukaryota; kingdom Metazoa; phylum Arthropoda; class Insecta; order Hymenoptera; family Ichneumonidae; genus Cylloceria; species Cylloceria caligata. Next base: position 12,061,898 of record OZ012706.1, on the reverse strand, counting down.
CAACAAGCACACACCATACTCTGGACTACCGGCCTAGAATCTAGATAAGGGAATTTTCCTCTTCGCTGGGTCTGCTTTAGCGCCCACTGCGCGCGCACCCGACGCACCGACCAATCAACAGTCAGGCAGCGTGTGACGTCACACACTACGCCACGCACACACCCGGCTCACCGACCAATCAACAGCCAGGCAGCGTGGACGTCTCTCACTAAGCCGCGCGCTGTTCAAACGTTCAAAGTACAAAATAAATGAATGTAATTATTAGCCGTACTATTATTTCTGTGTACTCTTAATCGATGAATAAAATGTTTGTTTTTATTAAGTATTGAAATTGTTGATCTTTTTGTGTGTTTTTCATTAGTATTTGTAAGAAATTCATGACGTTGTAGCGGTTTTTCAGTAAGAATCGGGAAAATAAATCTTGTAGTGTAAATGACATGGATACTTAATAGGTTGTATAACGAAACTTTTACATTTTATCTTTTTGTCGCAACAATTTACTTTTCAAAAGTGATTCGTCGCGAGAAAAAAAAATTTCGAATTGACTCGCTCGAGATTCAAATCTCTGATATTTGATGTTGCACTATTAATATCACTTATCCGTGTTGACGTTAATATCGTTAATCATGTGCATTTTCGCACATCAACACATAACTGCTTTATGACAGTATAGCCTGTCATTTTATAGATTCTACTTTGCGGGGAAAGAGCTTCCAGTATAGTAACGGCACAAAAAAAGAGAAATATATTTATTTATTATTTATTAATTTAGAAAGATACAATATAATACCGTTGATTATATATAGCAATTAATTTTTTTCCAAATTTGTAACTTGGCTTTTATTAACTTTTCATGACGCATTCCATTAACCTAAGACAAAAACAGAAATTTATTAATTTTTTATTTGAAAACATTATTTATTATTTATTTGAAAAGAAAATACTGTTCTTGCGAAATCATATTTTATTTGTTGCTCTTAATTTAATGAAGAAATAAGACGTTTAATTGTTGGAGGGACGGAGAGGCGCCTTTCCTGTGTCCGTATTTGCTTGGCTATACAAACACAGCAACGGCCCCACGGGTGGGTTCTTATGTAGCGACCTCCACGTAGAGCATTACAATTTTTTTTTATGCAACAAATTGTAATGAACCTTTCGTTTAAAGGACTACAATTTAGTGTTGGATATTGTAATGCACTATTCATTTGCTGACAGCTGCAAAATTAATGAGCGTTTTATATATTTCTTAAATTTCATTATTTATTTATTTATATAATATTTATATATATTCATTAAAAAATCTTCCATAACTCATTTCATAAAAGCCCGCGCAGTGGCTGTTGTGAAGTGGGTGGGGCGAGACAGCGTAAAGCGCATTCGAGACGAGATTGGTTACTGTTATTGGCATCACTGCGGGCTGCGGCCCGCACCGCACGTTCAAATTTTCAACGCCACTCTGTCCGTTGACACCGGTTCTCGAGTTGCGACTCGTGATTTTTACGAGCGGTTGAGGTCGTTTGAAAATCGGTTAGACCTTTCTCCGTGTGCTTAGAAAGCATTTATAATCTTGAAAAGAAAATTGTAATTATTATTCATCCGTCAAAAAGTCAGTTAGCGTTTCTAGTGTCCATCGAACGAAACGATTATGGAGGTGAGTGCCGATTCGAGTTTTCGAGCGACCTGTCGTCCTTGACTTTGTAAAAGATCGTGTCGAGTAAAGTTTTACTATTTCACTTGTCTTTTTGTTAATTTATTTTGCAGGTCGCCGAAATCGGTTTGTTCTAGAGAGACTCGAACGTCATCCCGCTTCCGGGGATATTTATCACGAAATTCGACACTTTTTACAACGTCTTTATTTGAAATGGATCGTTGGAATGCCCCTCAATGGGTTGATTTCAACGCCAGTCCAATGTCCGACATCGATGACTATTTCAATTCCGAGCACAAAGAACTCGAGCCCAAATATTCCAATGGCACGCCGTACCAGAGTTTCACTGATTCGTCGAGTCCCAAAGCCAATGTATCGAATTCCTCGTACGGTACTCCTAGGTCCAGGGGTTTCGCCAGTCCAGCGGTGACCAGAGCTTCCAGAGGAAGTTTGGCGAGCACTGTCGGCGGTCTGCGGATCAAATTGGCTAAGAAAACATTGACAAAACAGTCCACGACGCAGAGCGCTGTAGGAGTCAAAGAATCGCCTATAAATGCTTTGACATTGCCTGTAAATGACAATACGAATTTTATGACAAAAGAAAAAGAAACAGAGATTCCTCCTCGGGTAATTCGTCTTTGATTTTCAAACAAATTTATAACAATTGTCAATTGATATTCAAAAATATCTTTGAATGAGAAATATACAATTTTGTAGTAGAATTGGATAATATGTAACGTGATAAATTTCAATTTAATTAAACAGGAAAAGCTGCAAGAAGGTACGATACTCGGGGACAACGCGGAGGAAGAAAATGACAATGGTAATACAATGCTGGTTGCATTTATCAAGGACAAGGACCGTTCCACTCACGAATCGATCGTAAAGATCGATACAGCGGAAACTGAGAAACCAATGGAATTAGAGAACAATGCAGAAAAGTTGGAGATCAAGCCGAACGACGCACGATCTAACCTCTCGAATCTGGAGAGTCGTTTGGATCCTTCTGAGAAAACAATTTTGGAGGAAAAAAACAAAAAAGGAAAACCAACGAAGCCTACAGTCCTGACTACCACAGTGCGTCGTTACAGTATCTCGAAATATCGTCGACGATCCGGTAAGTACGTAAGCATGGCCGAGGCAGTTGCTCGATTCCAGTACGGAACTCCCGAGCGTTTCCGTTCGGCAAATCACAAGGATTACAAAGCCGGGCCCCTGCAGAAGTCGAAACAAGCGACGATGAAACTAACGTACGCCAAGTCGCCGGTTTTGCGCTGCAAATTGCGTACTCGAGCGGTTGTGGTCCCGAATCAGGAATCCACGACTCACGCAAAGGCAATTTCCAATAAGTTTACGACTAATCCGCCTTTGACAAAAATCGAGAAGAAATCCAAGACTTTTCCAAGCTCTTTTCCTTCGACACAAGGAAAATCGGGAAATATCGCTAAACCGTTGAGAAAGATCGAGAAAATTCCACCGGTGTCCTTGGAGCAAAAAACATCCATGCATCCTCCAAAAGCTCCGTCATTGTTGAAAAAGGTGGAAAAAACCCTCGGCGAGTCGATCTTTTTGAAAGACACGAGTGCGATGTCACGTTCGATGATGTCCGAGTCGGTGCGTACGCACACACCGTGCAAGAAGACCGTCCCGACGGTCGTGTCCACCGACGAGGGAGTCTCGATAAAAGACGTCGAGATTCTTCACTTTGGTATACCGGTCGGCAACGATTACAAGAAGATAACGCGTCCGATGCCGTTTAGCTTCGACACGCGGAACAAGGAATCACAGAGGGAGAGGGAGAAGCTAAAGAATCAACGGATCGAGGAAGAGAAGTCGAAAAAGTCGTTGTTTCACGCGAGACCCACTCCATCTTTTGACCCAGCGAAAACGACAACGTCAGTGCTAAGACCGAAGGTAAATAATGCAAATCAAGAGAACCCGGTGGTTCGCACAATGACTTTTCAGGAAAGAAACGAACTTGTTATGAAGAAGAAGAAAGAGTTGATGGATCGCATAGTCGAGCAGGAGAAACAGGCGAGAATTTTTCATGCGAAACCCGCGCCGACCTTCAAGCCGGTATTCGTGCGAGGAAATTCCACGGAGAATCTGAGAGCCGGGGACGGTAATAAAAGAAGGACTCGAGGAGTTTCACCGATGGCGAGGCAGAAGGGAACGAATCAGGAATCAGTCGCGTGTGATAATCAAGAAAACAAGGCACCGAACGTTGCGTCCCAAAAATGCCCGAAATTAAAAAATCCGCTGATAACGCAAAATCTGAAACTCAAGAAGACCAAGTAACTCTCTCCCTCCCTCTCTTTTTCTTTCTCTCTGGGCCTGGAAAGAAGAAAACAATAAACAAACATAAAAAAACCATGTTAGGCCTTACTGTATATACGATGTTTTTTTATCATTGGACGCATGAATAACAATAGTTTCACTCGTACTACTCTTTTTCATACGTTTCTTTAAAATATATTCGTTTCTTACGATAATAAATCTACGAGACAACGTATATACCCGAGTTTTTTTTGCTATATCCTATGCCATTACGCTTGAATATCGTTTATCTTTGGTATCGGCGATTTAAGTATATTTGGGCCAGTGCCGCGGATGAGTAACAGGACAGAATGCGGTAAAGGCGTTGGTCAGTGCGCGAGAAAAGGTCAACCGCATGACTTCGAAAACGATGGAGACCGACAGTCGTTGGTTAGCCGACGCATCTCAAAGACCGTTAATCACTATCAAATTTCAACAAAATCGGTATTGAAATATTTTTTCATTCCGATCGAATGGTAATCGGCAGGAACAATCGCTTCGTTCTATCGCTATTGTCCGGTATTCTCGACCTTTCGCGTAACATTGATAAATCGTTGCTAAAAAAATAATAATTAATTTTCTAAATGCATCCTAACATTTTTCTACAGATGAGCTGAGCTCCACCAAAACCGAACTAAAACTAATTTCGGCAGAAATATCCTTCGAAGGCGCTATAATTGTATTTGTGCATTGAATTAAAAAATTCCGCCATTCATCTCGTAGTTGAAGAATCTGTCGCGCAAAAGCGTCGACAATTAATCTCAAAGACCGTTAATCACTATCAAATTTCAACAAAATCGGTATTGAAATATTCTTTCATTCCGATCGAATGGTAATCGACAGGAACAATCGCTTCGTTCTATCGCTATTGTCCGGTATTCTCGACCTTTCGCGTAACATTGATAAATCGTTGCTAAAAAAATAATAATTAATTTTTTAAATGCATCCTAACTTTTTTCTACAGATGAGCTAAGCTCCACCGAAACCGAACTAAAACTAATTTCGGCAGAAATATCCTTCGAAGGCGCTATAATTGTATTTGTGCATTGAATTAAAAAATACCGCCATTCATCTCGTAGTTGAAGAATCTGTCGCGCAAAAGCGTCATACAGACGCTGTATGAGTCAATCACAAGCGTCTGCCGCACGTTCGAATTTTCAATGTCATTCTATCCGTTGACAGTGTTGACACCGGTGTCCGATTCTCCATTTGCGACTCGCAACTTTGACGAGCGGTTGAGGTCGTTTGAAAATCGGTTAGACCTTTTTCCGTGTGCTTGGAAAGCATTTATAATCTTGAAAAGAAAGTTGTAGTTATTATTCATCCGTCAAAAAGTCTGTTAGCGTTTCTAGTGTCCATTTAACGTAACGATTATGGAGGTGAGTGCCGATTTGAGTTTTCGAGCGACCTGTCGTCCTTGTCTTTGTAAAAGATCGTGTCGAGTAAAGTTTTACTATTCCACTTGTCTTTTTGTTAATTTATTTTGCAGGTTACCGAAATCGGTTTGCTCTAGAGAGACTCGACGTTATCCCGCTTCCGGCGATATTTATCACGAAATTCGCCACTTTTTACAACGATTTTATTTTAAATGGATCGTTGGAATGCCCCTCAATGGATTGATTTCAACGCCAGTCAAATATCCGACATCGATGACTATTTCAATTCGGAGCACAAAGAACTCGAGCCCAAATATTCCAATGGCACGCCATACAGGAGTTTCACAGATTCATTGAGTTCCAAAGCTAATGTATCGAATTCCTTGTAAGGTACTCCTAGGTCCAGGGGTTTGCCATTCCAACAGCGACCAGATCTTCTGGAGGAAGTTTGGCGAGCGCTATCAGCGGTCTGCGGATCAAAACGGCTAAGAAAACTTTGACAACGCAATCCATGACGCCAAGCGCTTTGAGAGTCAAGGAATCACCTGTAAATGCTTTGATGATGCCTGTAAATGACGATAAGAATTTTATGACCAATGGAAAAGAAATAGAGACTGCGACAATTACTGAAATTTTTTAGAACAAATTCACGGAGATTCCTCCTGGGGTAATTAGTCTTTGATTTTCAAACAAATTTATAATAATTGTAAATTGATATTTAAAATATTTTTGAATACCAACAGTTTTCAAAAATATCTTCAAATGAGAAATATACAATTTAGTAGTAGAAATACATATTATGTAACGTGATAAATTTCAATTTAATGAAACAGGAAAAGCTGCAAGAAGGTACTCCGGGACAATGCGGAGGAAGAAAATGACAATGATAATACAACACTGGTTGCATTTATCAAGGACAAGGACTCCACTCACGAATCGATCGTAAAGATCAATTTCCAATAAGTTTACGACTAATCCGCCTTTGACAAAAATCGAGAAGAAATCCAAGACTTTTCAAAGCTCTTTTCCTTCGACACAAGGAAAATCGGGAAATATCGCTAAACCGTTGAGAAAGATCAAGAATATTACACCGGTGTCCTTGGAGCAAAAAACATCCATGCATCCTACAAAAGCTCCGTCATGGTTGAAAAAGATGGAAAAAACCCTCGGCGAGTCGATCTTTTTGAAAGACACGAGTGCGATGTTACGTTCGGTGATATTTGAGTCGGTTTGAAAACCTTTGGTATACAAAAATAATTTGATTATCAATTTACAATTATTAGAAATTTGTTTGAAAAGCAAAGACGAATTACCCTAGGAGAAATCTCCGTGAATTTGTTCTCATGAATTTCAGTAATCGTCGCAGTCTCTGTTTCTCTTTCTTTGGTCTTAAAATTCTTGTTGTCATTTACATGCATTGTCAAAGCATTTACAGGCGATTCCTTGACTCTCAAAGCGCTCGGCGTCATGGACTGTTTTGTCAAAATCTTCTTAGCCGATTTGATCCGTAGACCGCCGATAGCGCTCGCCAAACTTCCTCCGGAAACGATCGCAAACTTCAAAGAGAAAATATCTAAAACTTCCAAAGCCAGCGGCTGCGGTCGCCGCTGTGCAATTAACGCAACGTCTACCCGTTAACTATACTTCCACGCTGGCCTTAGAATATTTAAAATGAATAAAAAAGTAATTGAAATGTACATTTTTATTTTATAAATTGTTGTAAATAAATTTTATAACAAGAACTAGTGTTCTCTTATTTTTCACAAGCCCAACAAACCGATAAGGCACATAAACAGTTTATCATTATCGTAAGTCCTCTTGTCTATGGAAAATTCCAATAAAAAAAGCATTGACTCCAAACGAATATCTGAGAAATATATATTCGTCGCTCGAGCAGCGTGTTTGCATATGTTTTCTTTTACACTCGATATCTCGTAAAAGTACATAATCGAGCACTTTTCCAAACGTCCGCATTATCGGTGCACTTGTGTGATATGATAATCGTACCTCTGTACTTTACCTATGAGTACGAAAGAGGTATAGAACTAGTATCGCGGACACGGCGGAGTGAAAGAGAAGCAGCACATCTGTGCAAGTATGGAGGTTTCGCCTCCTCTTAAGGTACCCAGGATTAGAGTTTACCATTTAAAAAAACAAACAGACCTATTATTACCTATTCCACGGATACGATCGGCGACTAAAGTTCACCAATGATGTTCCTCTTTGAATTTGACCATATTAATTCACGCATGACTCAACGGTTTTTTTACTGGATTTGATAAACTTTGATTGGGATATAACGTCGACCGTTATATCTCAACTACGTTAAAGAAACTTAAAAAATAATTATCACGATTAGTAAAGTGAATGGTCAAATAGATAACAATTTGCCATTAATTTCGTTAAATTACAAAAAATGTTCGATATTAAGGCTGGTTTCACATGGCGCGTACTTTGCGTATCGCGTAAGTTGCTCGGCCAATTCATCGATTAGTACCTTTGGTTACGAAACCGGAATTGGGCGTACGATGGAAACTTTTTCATATGGATTCCATTACCCATAATTTGTTATTGGCGACACTAATCTGCTTTCTATCACACTCCTGATCTCGGCCAATCACAAGCGTCTGCCGCACGTTCCAATTTTCAACGCCACTCTGTCCGTTGACATCGGTTCTCCAAAAGGGTCCAAAAGAATTTGAGATGACTCCTTTTTTTTATCTTTCACTAATGTATATGAAATATATAAAGAAATTCAACGCTCAGGTGAATTCTGAGGAAACTTTTGTCTACGCCGGACATGTATCTCAATGTAGCGGACTGAAAACGACATAATTTACGCTGTCAATGTCAATCGATGTAAACAAATTTGAAGGAGACGTTTTACATTGAAATTTTAATAATTCTGTGCAGTATCCGATGATTGGCTTCCTCTGTTGAATGTTAATTATGGGAACGAAAATATTAGGTGACATTCATCATGATTTAAAACTCCTTATCACTGCCATTACCGGTTTCGAGGTGAGTAATTAAGGTTAATTGACTAAAGATTGGTTCAATTTGTTTCCAAAAACTGTTCGATTTATCGACGAGAAGCTTTTGTCTAATCTACTTGTAGAATTCCGACGATGGCTTTCGTATATGCGAACGCTTCGTTCTCTCGAATATCAAACATCACCGTTTTCTCTCAGTGGATAGTCATGTGACAAAAAGAACTATCGAAGATGTCGCTAAGAAATTTTCTATTCATGGCAAGTACGAGGTGGCTAAAAAGTTTAGCGATCTCGTAAATAGTTTTCTCATGAGCTTTGACTTTGAGCATCATCCTCAGTACGACTTGCAATGGTCGCTACTGTCGCTTTTATTGAATTTGTCCAAAGAGACGAACAAGTCAGAGCTCAAGAGTCTCGGTACGTCGAGGATCGATTACAGCTTAAATTCTACTGCTGCTAACGAGAGCACTGTTCCCGATGAAATAGACTGGGGACATTACTTGAAAGAAGGCCAAGAAGAATTCTTCTATGATTATAATAGCAGCAGCGAAAGTGTAAGCTCTTAAGCATATTACTCAAGAAGATCGAGGTACCTGAAAATCATGAAAATAAAATCATGTTGCCATTGCAACTTAATAAACAATACTACTCGACTACTAAAAATACTACTTATATCTTCCGTGCTAGAGCTTCAAATGGAAATTCCTATACTTGAACTGGTAATAGTTTTTTTACAAATTTAATTTAATTTTACTACAAATTGAAAATAGAAATAAATATTTTCATCGACGAACTGGACTATCAAATATATATATTTCACTTATAAAAATGTTTAATTCTTTTTGAACTGGTCAAGTGGTACTTTCATTAAGTTGAAAGATTTCATACATGCGATTGAAGCACAATTTCATTTTTCATGATTTTCAATCTACTCTGTCCCCTTAATCGATGTTATTCCATTTAATATTTTTTTCATTTCAAAATTGTAGGAGTGGTCCGACGTTGATGAAGAATCAGAGTCAGCAGCCGCTTTGGACGATGAGATAAAGTCCTTGGAAAAAGGAGGTTTGGTAAGCTTGTTGCCTGTGAAGAAGACTCAGAGCACATTGGATAAATTGTCGCAATATTTGGCAGAGGAAGTACAATCGCGAAATTGGCTGGGAAACAATGTACAGAATACCTGGTGGAATGAGTTGGAGTGGGGCTGTTGCAAAACAAACAGTCAGTTCACAGCTGCTCATCTGTGCAGCCTGTGGTAAGAAAACGTTAAACCATCGCCTATTATTAATTCTACCATCATTTATTTACCCTCTGCCAATTATTAATTGACAACTAGGGTCACGTACAGCTTGGGTGTTATTCGATGTTGCCTTTTCTGTATTTCTATCGTTAAACCTCCCCTGTCCTTATCATTGACACCTTTCCCCCGACCCTATTATTGAACTTCCGGTCTCTTAGGCCTGGGGCGGGACTCCAAAGGGGACTTAAAATGACCAGGCCTGAGCGAGGGGGGAGGGAGCATTACCCAGGCATGAGGCACTCGATTCTGAGACGAGGTGGCGGTAGCGAGAAATTTTTAAACAGAAGAATTAAAACTTTCCTTATTCATTTTCGCAGGAACAGAAGCAACTTAAGAGGCTCAAATCTCGTCGGCACTCTTAGCGAGTATCAGGCGTGCAGAGAAATACTCTGGATGTTTCACGTGCCTGATCAAATGGTTGTGTTTCAAAAGAATGCTGAAATGCATTTTAAGATTCGGGAGAATGTCTCGATACCTAGTCTCACACCCGTTAGTACGACTAATTAAAACATTAGCGAATAACTGGACTTGTATGTAAATTCCTCATCGTATTTAATGTTGTAGAATTCGTTCTGCAGTATCCTCTCGGTGTACTGCGAGTGCTATAGAATGATCGACGAGATTGAAAGTTTTGGAAAAACCTTGTATGAACGCTACGATGCAACTGATTCAACTGATGCAAATAAATTGCCGCCGCTTACATACGAGGAATACAATGCGGCCGTTGGCAAGCATCTCATTGAACTGAAGATGGAAATTATGGAGGTAGAGAAAAAAATTGCGAGACAGGGTACGGTTTTGATATTATTGTAAAAATATAAATAAATTTTTTAAAAGTTCTAAATGAATTTTAATGAGACACGAATTTAATCTCTAAATCCTCTAGACGATTGCAACACTTTTCTCACGCTGTCGAGGGACTTAGAGAAGTACATTAAGAGCGTGAAAATGATTTACGAGATTCATCGTACAGTGATAATCGATTGGAAGCAGTTTCCGAACTGGAAATGCGCTACCAAGCTACTATCCGGTCTCTATCAGGAAGTTCAGAATTCTAGCAGTCGAGAACGCACGAATATTTGCGCTAGTCTCTATCTGTCGAGTATCAAGGTATACTTGAACATAATCGCGACTTGGCTCAGCGAGGGACGTCTCGAGGATTGGAGAAACGAATTCTTCATAACGAGGTGAAAGCAATTTTTTCAATTTTATTCGTAAATCTTGGCATTCACCGAAGTCACACTGTTAAGTTTCACAGACTACAGGAAATCTCATATGATTCCGGAATATCGCAACGAATCCAAGTACCGGAAGATAATCAGAAAGGCGAGAATTTCGTGATACATCCACTGGACGAGGTTTGCCTAGCTGATCCTGTGATAAACCTGATGTATCGCAAAGTAAGACACATGGGTCGCAGTATCGAGCTTCTCGTAACTTTAGATCGCATATCCGACATGTGGAAAATGAATGCCGAACGTGATTGTGAGTACACGCTGTCTATCGATCAGGTATCGAGAAAATCCGATTGATGTTTGAGAAGAGAAAAAAATTAAGTTTCACTGCAGAGTGTTAAGACGAAATGAACCCTAATTTGCGTTTGTCTAAAATATTAGTATTTATTAGTATTTACTCATCTCTAATTACTTTTATAATAAAAAAAAATCAAATAGCATATTTTATTTTGCCCCATTTCTGGTTTAAGGTAAACTGTAATTTCATTTTTTTCTCTTTTTCAATCAGCTGTGAGAATATCATTGAACGATGAATTCCTGAATGAGGTGACATTAGAATTTTCTAAGTACAATTCCACCGATCACGCGGACACCACCAATGCTATCGTGCCAGTTGCAATAGCGCAAGCCACGAGAAAGCCTATAGACGCCGATGTTGTCGATAGCATAATGCAGCAAATGTTAAAAATGGACAATCCATTCTTGATGAAAGCTTTCGAGGAGTATCTCCCGATGGATTTGTATCCACAGAGAGATAACGTTGATGCGTTTGAGAACATTGCGACGATCGGATGCAGTCGCAGTATCTTCCGCAGGCTCGAAGATATTTCGGCAACGGCAGTTTTACCGTTCAGGAAGGTTCTCGAGAACGCTCTGGCAAAAGTTCTCGATCAACGTTACAGCTGCGCCAGTATGTTGGTCAAAGATATATTGGTGAGCGAATACAAGCTGGAGGGTCACCTGAAACTCATGAGATGCATTTATATGATGGAAAGAGGTCACGTGATGACGCAATTCTATCAACAAATGTTCAGCGAGGTATATGTTAGCGTATGTACGTTACGCTAAAGATTTTGAGCCTTTCTGACGACGAAAAATTGTAGGTTGAGTCATCGTCTATGTGGAACAACACGAATTCGCTAACGTGCATTCTGCAGGAAGTTTTATCGCAGGAATGGCAGGATTCGAGTGCTCGTTGGTCGATAACCGTCGAGGATGTCAGAACTCATCAAGTTCTGCAGGCAGCTGATCGTATTACTCTACATTACACGATAGGCTGGCCTGTAAATATGGTTCTGAACGACGAAGCTCTCGAAAAGTACAATGCCGTATTTCGTTTTCAATTGAAGTTAAAGTGGGCTCTCTGGACATTGAACAATTTGAGGTTTTGTGATCTCGAGGACGTAAAAGCTATGCAGGACAGGATTCAACACTTTTACGCTAGAAGACTGGAGAGCCTGAGGTTCTGGCTGATGCACGCGATAGGCTCGATTCACGCTTATCTCGCTGGTCAGGTTTTGCAGGGCTTCGGAATTGCCCTCGAAAAAGTATTGGCTCAGGCTGACAATCTAGATACGATAATAACAAGTAAGTCAAGAATATAACAACAACAAAAACAAACAATTGATACCGAATATGATGGATCAGCTGCAATTTGTCCGAAATATTTTAGTTCACAATGAATATTTGGAAAGAGTTCACGAGCATTGTCTCCAAACTGGTGAATTCGAGGATTTGATGGTAACGATTCACAATGTACGTATTTGTGGTATAATTTAAAAGATAGATTATAGAGATTAGAACTTTATAGATCCGTTGAGCTATTTGAAACAGAATTCCATTGTGCTTTGAGTTTGTCTTACGAGGATGTCTTGTATGTCATCTGTCTCCTTCATAGACCACCATACGTGAGAGATAACAGAATTTTCTCCTGACGAATTACTCCTCCACATTGATCCCTTTTGTAAAAAACGAGAACCGTGAACTGTAGAATTCTGAGACGCAATTTTGTTACCGAGCGAGCCCATTAACTTAAGATTATGTGATAACAGAGAATCTGTAATTACGTCACAATCACAATATGTGAATGTGGCATGGAGCGAGCCCGACAAATTTTATATCAGAAGATCTGAATCTGAGTAAAACGTGTTGGAAATTCTTAGCTCTGTCTTTCTCAAAATTACGGACTCACGGGCCGTAGTTCACGTGACTCACACATTACACATTCCCTTAATTTCTCAAAGACTTTTAATATTCCATAGAAAACCAACATTTTCAAAGACCACACGATCTTTACGCTGATTTTAAACTAAACTCAAAGTATTAATCAATAGTATCCCCTTAACTTTTAATTAAATTTTCGCTTACTAAAATTGTATTATTCCGATGATTCGTGATAAATAGCTGCTCGGTATGTGCGTTCACGTTCGAGACAGATGGAAACGCGGAGCATCTGCCCTCGTAGCATCGGATCTCGACCTCATGGAGTCAAGTTATACCAAATATCACACTTACATCGCATTGGCTCTGCACAACGCTGTACAACACAAAGACGCCGATTACTGTAAGTCCGATGTACCAGCAACGATATTGCGCGACATCTTTCAATCGAATCTTCCTATATTTAAATGAATCTCAAACACATTTATTAATCGGCCGATCGCTGAGTACCCGAGACATTTGATTTCGGAATATCGAATATAATATCGTTAAAAAAAAAGATCTTGCATGTCAACTAATTACAATTTTACTCACAGCATTACTAAGATTGCATGTCGAACCGAAATAATCGAGAGCATTGAAAAGTACCTTTTTTTCCTTTTTTTTCTTTCCAGTGACTGGCTTGAGATCCGCTTTTAACTGCAGTATGCCGTACACCTAACTCTCATCGATTTATATCTGTAAATAATTACGTCATCAGTGTAAAAAAGAAAATAACATTATTGTATAAACTACTCAGCATTTTAGAAAGAAAGAAAAAAGCAACAAAAAATATCTTTGAGTTTCGTTATAATAATAAAGAAAGTGTTAACTTTTAAAGATTAAAAAATGGCATTTTCGTTTGCTCCTTGACAACAAAATCCCTTTCCTTTGTCACGAATTTCCAGACAAATTGACCCCTTCCGCTCGTGGTTGCACGGAATTTACCGATAACTCGGAAAATCTGAATAATACGATCGACGCCTGCGTTACCGAGCTCAGTCGTGATTTACTGACGGAAGTCGCTCACCAGAGTTTACCTCCCTCTGGTATACCTATTCCTGTTCCCACGCTTGTAAACAAAAGAAATAATTACTGGATCGAGAATGGGTACGAATATCAAGCTTCCCAATTTATCTTTAATTCAATGTTCGATAACACGCTTCGCCTTTAAACCTTTCCAGTGTAGAACCACAATTGCCCGAATATCTGTCCCTGAGTCAGTACGATCAAATGTTTTCCTACATTCGTTGGTATCATTGCGAGGAACATTTTCACGCCCTGAATCGATCACCCTGCGACCTTAGGCACGAACTCGCTGAATTTATAAATGATATCGGCGTTAATAAGCCTGGTGAACAGTAAAACCGCTAAAAACAAGTTATTAAGGGCATATTATATTTATTTTTTTTATACACGTATCAAATAGTATAAGTTTTCTATATTAATTGTTTTTGCACCATTTACAGCAAGATGTTCTCAAACGTTGAGTTTTATTTTTACAGTACAACGATATACAATTTCATTGTAACTGAATTTTGTGTGATACAAACGAATGAAAATGAAGATTTCGAGACGGGAAATAGGCATTGGCTCTCATTGTATCATTGATTAATATGCTCTCCCTCCTTCGAGCTGTGGCAAAACTATTGTATAAATCGTTGCGTTTTCAGAGGTTCTAGTTTAAATTCTTCTCCCCGTTTAGCGATTTTAAGCTCGGTAGTTACAAATTTATATACACGGATAACTTGAGATTAACAATCATCTAAAAAACGTTTGTCACGTTAATTACAGACATTGTTATTAGCTTACGAGATGGCACTGACTTTACGAATTTTGTTGTTATTTTTTTTTTTTTCGCTTTTTTTCTTATCTTTTTTATGAAACACAAAAAATAGTTTCCAATAGCTGTAAATGCAATTGGTTATACAAAATTTACAAAGCATATGAGTTTCGTCTAGTTTTTTTCTTTTTTTTTTTTTCGTTTAAACCTCTTGGTTTCAGCGTGGATTAACTCTACGCGAGGACGACTGTGCCGTTTTGCGGCATTGCACCAGTTTGAGTCACAGGAACTGTACTCGATGATTCGTTTACACTTGTCGGCGATGAAGAATGATTGTTCGCGCTAGCCGCCGCTAAAGCTTTGTTCCGTAATTCGAAAACCTGTTGGATTGCCTTCCGGAAGCATAGGAAGTTGTAATCTATCACTCCTGCAAATTACAAAAAAAATTATAAATAATAAATAAATAATAAATAAAGAAATAGTTTACCTTGTCTGTCGAAATTGTCCTCTCGGAGAATGCATACCAACGCAAGAAATTTGTTGACCTCCCGCAAGTAGAGTATCGTGCCATTGTTAAGTTTAATGAGACTCGAGCTCTGATTGTCGAAAGCTGCCGCATCCAGATCTTCTCTCAGTCTGTAAACATCGATCGAGTAATATAATATATTTAACCGAAATTCGAAAAAGAAAACAAGAGAACGCAGACTCACCCGTAAATGCACGATACATCAATAACAACGTCGATCATATCGCAGCAAAGTTCATAACTCTGCATATCAACGGGTGAACTGTCCGTGGCAATGTATATTTTTGATACCACGTCGAAGAGAAAGGCTTTTTCGATAGCAGAGTTCTGCGCAACGAGAGAATCGAAATTGTAAATATTATTCCAAGTTACTACGATGAGTAATTTAATCTCGGATCGTGAATCATACCGAGATAAGGATATTCAGGAGATTCTCTAAGGTTGGTAGCTGAGGTATCAATTTCTGCACGACTTTGCTGAACGCCTCGAAAATACTGTGATCGTAAATCGACGTCAGATGAAAACTCAGATGAATCTGGTCGTATCCTAGAAAATCAAATGCGTGTGATACAAATTATAAACAGTTAACATTCAAAACATTATAACACAACGAAAAATTTGTAGTCTTTCTCCTTTTTCGGCTGAAATGTACCAGCCCGATACATGAATTGTGCTTTATGTTGCTGAATTAATAAACACGGAATATATCACTTAGAAGCACAAGCAACAGTAATAGAACGCTTAATCGTATTAAACTGAATTGAGTAATTGAGAAAAAGTAAAAAATCACTCGCTAGCTGTTTGTCTTTTGACTGAATAAACAATGTAGCGGTAAGCGCTATTAAATTTTTATTTAATTATGCATAAAGGTATGTTTCCTGAAAGTAATTTTATTAGATGAAATTAATTATTCTAACGAGATTGAAAAGCTTTGGCAATTGACGACCTTGGGTTGTATTACTTTTGTTACGTTTCGGTCCTTTTTTCCGGGCCGTCTTCAGACATTTTATTAAAAAGACATTGTAATATGATTAAACCAATAGTGTTCCGAATCCCTGTTAAGGCGAGCGGTTATCTACAAGCGCATGCGGTATTGTTAGTGACCGGATTCTCCGGTCTTATTTATGACTCTGTTGTAAATTCTGTTGTTGTTGTTCTTTTATTATTGTATTATTAAATGTAATTCGACCCAAGAAACCGGCCACCACATTATTATACTCCATCACGTCATAACAACGTACTGGCCGGTTTGTTGGGTCGAATTACATTTAATAATACAATAATAAAAGAACAACAACAACAGAATTAACAATAGAGTCATAAATAAGACAGGAGAAACCGGTCGTAATTTTATTGCGGTTCTGCCTAACACTCTTCAAGGTAATTGGATGGACGAAGGGCATGAGATAGGACATGCCCACTCCAGTCTATCTCTCGATCGCTCGCTCAAACATCTTAATATTTATTCTTTGTACTCTACCGGAATCTCCTAAATCGTCGTTCGCTCGTGTATGAATATCCCTCTGAGTTTCCATTTTATAATCATCCGAAAGACCATCCACTTTGTGAATGAAAACTTCAAACTTAATAGCTTGATTGACTTTGAAAGCTTTGGTGACAGTGAGATGAAGTTTATTCAAAGCTTCCATATAATCGTCTTGAGCATCTATGACGAATACCAGTGCTCCGCAACCGCCGAATATCATGTCGCTGTCGAACGTGGGATCAAAGAAGTCAATCTGTCCAGGAAAATCCCATATTTGAAACTGAACGAAGCTCGAGTTGCTAATGTCGTCCTTGATAATTTTATTTGTGCTTTCCAGGAAGAGAGTCTCGTTCGGAGACATTTTGTGAAAGACTACTTTCTGTATCGACGATTTGCCACTTCTAGAGGTCAGTGAATCATACCAAAGCGTCAATGGTGTACCAATCATAAGAATTAACTTGTTACTGGTAACGGAGAATCTTTTTTTGTGAAAGAAGCGTTACCTTCTCAAGCCCATCAGGAGAATTCTAGGCTTCTGTTCTCCGGCGAGTAAGCTCGTTGAGCCATCGCCCTCACCATCAAATGGAGTGTATCCAAAATCTTGAGGAAACGATCCGATGTCGTAACCAGCCTGATACTGATCGTCGTCATCCTAAAATGATTCATAGACATAAAAAGAAAAAGTGATAATCAAATGTCACAATACACGAAAACACTTGGTCGAAAATACGAAAGATTATATGTCGTCGACGAGTCCAAAACAACAAAAAATCGTTATCAATTGACTCACCATGTCTCAAAGTAACAACAGCCACAATAATAATTCTTAAAAGCTATTCCACGCTGGTAGAATAAGCTTTGCCAAGACTGAAGCCCAAATGACGGACGCGAGTGATAATTTTTATTTAGTTAAACAGACACAATAAATTTATTTATATTTCAAGCAAGATGTCAATTGGGACAGCAGCAGCATTGCCTTCTTCGTTCGCATCACGCACGCATCATCCCAAACTGGTTACTACGCGATAGCATCATATGACGATAAGCGTTATCTACAGCTGACCCACCCAACACTGAGTCGAGAGTACGAGCACGAGGCGCACACGTTCCTTGGGTCTAATTCTTTACCCTTTACCGTGTACTACTAGAAAAATGATTTGACAAGGAGGTTCAGCGTCGCTGCTGACACTTTTTCTTCTTCTTCTCTGACACTCATGAAAGAGCAACAATTGGCCATCCGCGAACCAATCTTTAAAGCGGGAACAAATTCGAAGGTCGGTTTACCCGCGGTTTCACCGATTGGCCAACGGGTAAACGCTCAATGAAATCGGCCTTTAATCCTCGAGCAACTGAGGCAAGTAGCAACCCTAACGAAATGGCTGAATGGCACACTCATTCATCTAGCGTAGCCAGTTGAGTCAGGAACGTTGACATTTTGTTTAAAATTTATTGTAACCTACGAGTTTACCGTTATTAAAAATGTCCAGCCCTACATATAAGAAGGTGACACACTGTATTTTCGATATGGACGGTCTGTTACTGGGTAAGTCGATCGAGGGAATATCCAATGTCGTTAAATCATTACCCGCGACATTCGCATCCACTGTGGGATCGAAAGTTTTCCCAATCGTAAATTTCGTTGGTACGAAGTAATTTTACGATATTCGCGACAGCGGAATACAATGAGAATAATACTTTCGATCGTTGCCGCGGAATTACAATGACAATCGTCGATTCACACTCGTACACGCTCGTTTGACAATCGGTGTAGTCCTATATGACAAGCACGAGCCAAACGTCACTACTGTCATCGCCACACTTTTTTTTTATTTTGAACTCGTTCCAAACGTCATTCATTCCAATTGGAAATACTTCGAACTGTTGAATTCTCATGCCACCCGTTGCATTTCCTGTTTAAATTGTGCGTAGCTGTGACAATGTTTAGCACAATAGAAAGTCAGATGATGTAACAGCTTATACATTATGACAGCGTGTAAAACTTTTAAAGAGTACACTGTCGCTTCAGTTACCGAGCCTCTTGAATCCTTGATCGGAGTTTCTCAGTGGTATTTAATTTTTTCCTTATTTTTAATATCTCAGTTTTAGTCAAGCGAATGACAGTTACGAGCATTTTTGACAGATACAGAACGACTGTACACAGTAGCGTATAATCGTATTGTGAATAAGTATGGAAAGGAATTCACTTGGGAGACCAAAGTGCAAGTAATGGGTCTTCAATGGCACGAGAGCTCCTGTGCAATTATAAAAGCATTAGAGCTACCGATGACTCCGCAGGAATTAACAGATCAGCTGATACCCATCTACGACGAACTCTTTCCTCAGGCAAAGCTCTTGCCAGGTACTTAAAAAATTTTTTCAAACATAATCTAAACGATATTTTCTCTATTTTCTACAGATTCTGAAAGCGTGTACAAAAAAATATATTCTAAGATAGTGTCAAAGTATGGGCATACGTACGAAGGAGAATTGGTCTACCAGGTGCTCGGGCGTCCAGAGCTTGTAGGCGCCGAACTTATAATAGATCACTATAAGATACCGTTGTCTATCGCCGAGTTTCAAGAGCAATACCATCAAATGCAGCACGAAATGTTCACTGATGTTAAATACATGCCAGGTTGAGAACAACAACTTTCCTGTTATGCATTGTGGCTTTGATAAACTTTTTTTAAATTTTTCTTTTCTTTATACATATATTAGAGAATAATTAGTTCAAACATTCACCTTCCATTGCTTCAATCACTCGCCGAATGAATTTTCATCTTTCATTTTATTCGTTATAAATGGTTTTGCGGCTGTAGAGACTCTCGTCAGAAATATGTATGACAGCAGACGTCGTTTTTCCTTCCTTGGATTTTCTTTCTGTGGACATCTTTTGATACGTATATAGCTATAATTTCTATTTTGTATCAAGGCGATGCACCATCCGAAACAGTTATTCAATTTACTCACAGACGTTTGATGTTTGAGAAAAATGCAAAGAGACAAAGTGAACCTGCATTTTCTTTTGTCTAAAAGATTAATCGGCTATGAATAAATTGAATCATAATTTCTGTTATCAATAACAGCTTCTTAAGGTGCGTTAAATCGTCTCAAGGATGCTTCCTTCGTTCGTGTCGCAACATTATTGGTATCTATTGGCTCTTGAAAACTTTGATAAATATTTTACAAAATCTTTAGTACTCGTTTCACCAGATTCTACCAATCGAACCACTTTAATGTTTATTCTTCTTTAAAAATAATCAACAGTATCTGTAACTTTGTGTCATATTTTTTTTTACCTTTAATTTACACAACACTGCTTTGAAAAATCCTATTTGAACCAATCGAACCTCATTAAATTGATAGAAATTTCATTGAAATATAATCGATTTTAATACGATTATTTGTTCGCTTAATTAGTTTCAATTGGATTTTCTAAGCAGTGCAATACTTTTATACTCAATTGATACGGAAAAATCTTTCCAAATTGGCGCAGAAGTCTCTATTCGTCGAAACGACGTCTGCAGCTCTGATATGATTGTTTTGAAATGTAAACGTGGAATTTTCGTCATGCCGCTATATCGAATTCATTTTATGTCATATTTTTTTATCTTCAATTTAAACAACACTACTTAGAACAATCCTATTTGAACCACTTGAAACTCGTTAAATTGACAAAAAAATCATTGATAATTAATCAATCCCAATTGTTTTTGATATGATTATTTGTTCGTTTAATTAGTTTCAATTGGATTTTCTAAGCTGGGTAATATTTTTATACTGAATTGATACGGAAAAATCTTCCCAAATTGGCCCAGAGATCTTATTCATTGATTAAAGTCTTATAATAAAATCACCGGCCATAAATACAAGACAGCTCCTTATGATGAAATCAAAAAGAAATTATAAACATAACAATTAAGTAGAATATCGTATTCATTTTGCATTATACATACTTCGTGACACTTGTAAATAAATGTATAACGTTTAAAAGGCATGATAAATTATAGGCTGCAGTTCGTTTTGTACTAATATATTTGGATTGCTAAGTGGTTCTAACAATGGAATGTGAATAGCGGTCTTGATGGTTTTACAATTGATCGCGATATTCATCTGTGAGTCATACTTACTCTCGACTCATTTATAAACGGTGTCTAATGAAAATTCTCTATCTGTCGATAAAATTAGTCAATTAATCACTGATGAATTAACGGCCAATCGAAGCGCAGAGCGCGCGTAACCGCTGTTATATATTCCAATAAATAACATTCGAGCCTGATTAAAATTAAATCGTCATGACGAATCGTCCGTTTAGCCACGGTAATGGGTGTTGATTCTCAAACAGGTTTTTGTTCGAAACATCGTGAAATCGTACATTGTTAACAACGCATCGCATATCATTTACACACAAAAAAAAAAATAGAATTTACATCATCGATAATGCGGCACTTTTGACCTCAATGCTTCTACCACAATCGATCGATGTAATTCAATGTTGTAACGAATCTTTAACGAGTGTTCCGTATTTTGTGTGGACAACAGGTGCAGAGAGAATTTTACGACATTTCAAAGAGAATAATGTACCGATAGCACTAGCGACAAGCTCGACGGAAAAGAGTTATGAATTAAAAACTCGAAAGTCAAAGGACGTGTTTGCACTATTCCATCATCGGGTACTCGGTGGTTCTGATCCCGAGGTCAAGAACGGAAAACCAAGCCCGGATATATTTTTGGTTGCTGCTAAAAGATTCGCCGATAGTCCCGACCCATCAACGGTTTGTTCAGATTTAAAAAAAAAATCTTAATAGCATCATCGACGAATCTTTCAAAAATTTATTTGACAATTTATTGCAGTGTCTGGTCTTCGAAGATGCTCCAAACGGGGTTCAAGCGGCTGTAAACGCGGGAATGCAAGTTGTCATGGTACCCGATGAGAATCTACCGAAAAGCTTTACGGGAAAGGCAACCATGGTGGTCAACAGTCTTCTCGACTTCAAGCCCGAACTATTCGGCCTTCCACCATTTAAAAATTAGAGACAATCCACATAGACGGAAATTGAAAATTTTTATCTGAATTATATATCGGATACGTTGCGAGAGCATCGTATAGAGTTTGATGCCTCGTAAGCCGAGATAACTGCACAAACCCGCAGACTTACTAATTAATTTTTAGTTTAAACAATTGTTCTATATTTTGATAAATAGTTGTATCCAAGAGTCCTACTGCATCCTACTGTACACCAAAGACGAGATGACGAGTGTGATCTACCGGTAAACGGTTGAATAAACTTTTTGTTGCGTAACAATACGCAACAATTTGTCTAGCTATCTTCTGGTATTTTATTATTATTCAATATTTTAAGAAATAGTTGTAAGAGTCGCGTTACCTTCAACTTTACACCAAAGATGAGACGAATGGATGATAAAATTCCAACTTAATAATTTTCAACTATAAAAATCAACAAATTTTTATAAAATGTTTGTATCAGTTCAGGCTCATGTACCGTTTGTGGTAACCCCGCTAATATATTATATTTTTATTTATTTATTTAAATTAATTGAAATATTATCAAGAGACGCGGTATTGTCCTGAAGCGACAAGGCTCTATTACATCATTCAACTTCGTTTAGTATTAATTATCAGTTCTTTCTATACATTTTCATCACAAGTTTTGAATTCTAATTGTACGCAATGCAGCAAATGTACACATTGTTTGTTTTCTTTGTCCTTTAAAATAACAATCTTTAAAAAAACAAAGAATTCTTCATGCCTGTGGTGCGCTCTGTCGAATAATGAGTGGCAAAGTATGATTTAATATCTTGTTTTTTATTTATTGTTTTGTAACACTAATTAAATTATCATACATAAGATTAAGCAGAGCTATCCTCAATCTCTATTCACGGTTTCGCAGAAGCTAATTGTTGTATCTCCTTTACGATGTCCTCCGATTTTAAGTTTGCCAAAGGCACGCATTTCTCTTGGCCCAATGCTGAAATATGAATTTCACAGAGATATAGCAGGATACGATAATTATTAATTGCTTCAAGTTGAGATTTATATATAATTAAGGTCAAGTGATACCCCTCGATCGGTAACAAAAACTGTAGTGAAAATTTCTCAGCCACAATCGATCTTTCAGATAAAAGAGGGGATCAGTGAACTGTGTTTCACAATTCTACAGTTCGCCATTGTTGTTTTTTTATCCGAAAGATCAATCGTGTTGAAGACATTCACTATAGGAAAATTCTGCTATTCTTCTTGCACGTAAAGCGATCTAAGAAAGACGAACTATTTGCAGCATATTACCTTGAACTTATGTGACACACCTTTGGAAACTGTAATACAATTTACTCAGCTGGTTAACATTTTAGACAAAAGCAAATTTGGTTCTACTTCATCTATCTAAGTTAACGTTATGCGACAGACCTTTGTACGACATTGAAGCAAGATGAAGTTGTCTAAAATATTAATCAGCTCAGAGTAAATTGGATTACAGTTTCTGTCGCCAATTTATTGAATTTGTTAGAAAATTACAGAACGATGAGTTTATTTAAAAAATAATTCCAACTAGTCCGCCTGTTGGATTCTAGATTAATTTTATTGATCCTGTAAAAACTTCACGATGAAAATTTAGTTTCACCGCAGATATCTAATCTCGACACAAATACATAACTACACAAAGTAAAACCTAATGTTCTTTTGTCTAAAATATTAGCGAGCTTTGAGTAAATTGGATTACTTTTTAAAGGTGTTTGTCCCATTGCATCGATACAGGTCAAATGTGGTTTATTTATTTATTTATTTATTTATTTATAGAATTTATTAGAAGATTATTAATCGATTATTTCATTTGAAAAATAAACCAGCTCCAAGGAAATCTAAAATAATCAATTTTGTTGATCCTACGGAAGATTATGCTTTTGTGATGTAATATACATACCATATCGCGCGTAAAGCTTTGGTTCGACCAACGAACACTCTCGTATCAACACTGGGAATTTAGGATTATTTATTTTCAGCAGGACGTACTGTTTTTCTATAAAATCTCTGAAAAAAAAAGATATGAATCGAATATATTTTGAAATATCTGTGTTAACCTACAAAGTTAGCTGCGCAATGGAGATTGAGCTCTTCTTCGTAGTAACACTCGTAAATTTAATCCATCGATTGTAAATTAATACAAAATAATTTGTCGGTTACTTTACCTGGCACCTTGACTAGATTTTGACGTCTGACACAACAAAATACGTAATTCCCTTATATGTGAACCAAATTTTATCGCAGCCATCTTGAAAAACTTGTGCTACTGCAACCAGCTAGTCGTTTGACGATCCGTCAGTCGATAGTTAAATTAGGCATTATCGATTAAGCTAATTCTCACGTTATCGTAAAATATTTTCCCTCAAATTTGTTATGAACTTTTAAATAAAGATAATTAAATTTATTCTGAAAGAATTGCTCACAAGTATGAGTTCGATGCTCTTTTCTTCGATGGATCAATTACGATTCAGTACTTCCGGTTCTCTGTCATTGGAGCCGGAAATGAAAGAGTTTCAATTATTTCGACCAGCAAACCCAAAAATTCAATAAAAATTTTCGTTAAAATGTATTTGATCCAAGAAAAATCTTAAAATGGACATCCGGGCTGTAATAAAAATGTTAAAAATCTGTAAAATTTGAAGCAATTTATGCTCGTTGAAAAGTTATGACACTACCGCCGCTTTTTGGTCCTAATTTTCCGTCGTTTATTCAAGATCCTCTGGAAAATCAAGTCGAAGTTTATTGGTACCATCCGGATTTCACCCAAAGTCGTTATCCACCCGGACAAGAAAGTAAATTCCTTAATATTACAATCTCTTAATAATAATATTATAATTAAAAACACTAACGATGACTATATTCTTACGAATAGTCAGTGAGGCATGTACCCTTATATGTCTCCTCGTTGCCCAACGAATATGTCATGCAAGATTGATTATATGGGATACCAAACGATGTCCCAAACTGAATATTTTAATGGCTGAGGCTATCGTCGAGGGCAATAAAACTCACGCATGGATCGTAAAGAATGGGCTGACTCCTCATCCCTATCTGAACACTGACGAAGCCCTTAGATTTGGGGGTAGAACTCTCAATACTCTGAAAGAATGGGTACGACGATAGAGACAATTGTGTTTTATCGTACGGCAATTAACATTTATCCTTTTCGTTCAACGATGCAGAAGTTCCGAGTATACCGAGAGAACATAGAAAAAGGACTCTGCCGTAATATTGAGAGTTTTGTACACGAATGGTACCAGAAACCCAAGGCCGAGATGCTCTTCATGCTACTCATTACTTGCGGGCGTACCGTCCTCTTTATATTTCAAGAACAAAGTAACAAGGTAACATTGATATTAAATTGTAAAAATTGCGGTTATTCAATCCAGTTGTTTAATTTCCTTCAGGTGACACTCTTTGACTCTCATGGCCACAATACTCCCAGAAACTGTAATCGTGGATTAGTAGTTGCTCAGGTATAAAACTTTGTTCTTTTGCTCATTATTGAACAATTAGTATTAACGATTGTTATTCCTGTAACGTAAATATAACGTGAATATTAAAATACAGACGAAAATGGAAAAATTGCAACATCTATGCGACTGGTACGTCGAAGCTGTTCTGTACAATTGCTTCGATGCCCAAGCAGATCAGTACGAATTGGCATTTTTGTATGAAAATTGTCCGCCGACTTGTTGTTCCAACAAAAAAAACGCTTGCGAATGCGGTTGTCTCGATCGTTGACTACGCAAAATCTTGTATAACTTTTCAACGATCATTTCAACAAATAAATAAATAAATTTCAGACCAATTTCTTTCAGGAGTAGATCTACTTAATGTAGATTTTTTTTCTTTCTTTATTTGAACCAGCAAAAATTAAACTATATCATATATAGATTTAAATTATGACACATTTATTTACATTATATACAAACATTTCTAAATATGTTAAACTTCTACACCCTTCTGCACAATGCTGAAACTCGTTGCACCTGAGAATTACATTTTTTTGAGGCTCGATTTAATTTCTTCATTTTTTATTCATTTGTTCAGTTATTTTTTTATCATTACTTTTCGACTTTTGTTTATTCCTCGTGGTAGCTTTAGCATTGCGCAACTTTTCGCTATGGGAATTTTTTTTTATCTTCTCTTCGATCATAGGTGCAGAATCTTAGGTTTCCATTTTTCATTAATTTTTTTTCACTGTTTCGTTACAAAATATACGTCCGTCGAAAATATCTTGTTAGTGGACACTGATAATTAAATTTACTCAAATATTTATTTTTTTTTAAATATATTTTTGTCTTGTTTTGTTTTTTTTTTTTTTTTTTTTTTTTTCGTTCGTTCAAAGTGCACAGGGGATAACTTTATTACTTAATAAGTACGCTTTTTCACAAACGGATTCTCTCGCATCTCTCTTTTCATTGTGCTAGTTAAACCAAAACCAATTTAACATCGTTTAAGAAATTGAGATATTCGTCGACGTTTAAATTAAATTTAAGCCATCTACATTATACTTAAATTGCATATATCAAACAATCAACGCCCGTTATCATTCGCCAAAATTTGGAAAAATCATTGAATCTCCATGAGTATTATCTTGCCGCGTGTAATATGATATTCGTATTATTCGTCAAATTTCGCATTATATCCGTGAAAGAAACGTGTGACTCAAAATTGTTGAATATACCAACGAAAAACAAAAAAAAAAAATCACTTGTAATTCCTATTCAAAGCGGTAATGAAACTCAAAAAAAGTATGTGACAAAAAAAAAAATTAATTTATTTTGCCTCTTCTTAATAAATCACAGAATTACACAACACGCAAATATAAGTTATTCTGCGACGTAAGACACGCACGAGAGATCATTTTCGTAGCTCACTGTATCACCAATGAAAATAATTGAAATAAAAATTAAGCGAGAAAAATAAATAAAACGACGCAGTGGTTCGAATCAGCACGACCAAGTAGTTGTTGTTTTTTTTTCTCAGAAATTAAGTTACGTTTCATTCGTGTTTTTTTTTTTTTGGTTGTACATATTTTACAAGTGTAATAGTGTGTGAGCGCGTGTATACGTAGAGGGAGCTCATATTCTAATAACGATATTTTTCTTTCAACAACATAATCACTAGCGATATCTATCTACAGAAGTTTTGTTTCATTTTTTTTTTTACAAATAATTTTTTTTTTAGCTTTTCAAGCCGGGAAAATTTCCAAAAGAACACGAACCGTGGCTTTTTGACGTGAGTTTTTGTCTCTTCTGTCTCTTAGACGTTTGCAAATACCTTGGGTAAGTTGAGCAATGCTGTTCTAGTTTGTGTATAATGAAATTTCGTACGTTCACCTCGTGCACACAGTCATAATCGAATCGAAGAAGCGTAAACCGACGAAATTTCGATTGCTGTAAAAATCGAATTTGTCGTTTTTACTTTTTTATTTAATTTTTAAATATATTTATCTCCGAGTAAATTAATAAATATAGCTTCGATTAAATCTTGAATAGAACGTTTTTCCTTGACTATCGATGACAAAGTAGTGTCTCTCTCTCTCTCTCTCTCTCTTCGTTAAGCTGTGATTGACCATGCGCAAAGGTTGCGGCTCACCGCTCATGAACGCTATACGCACAATTGAATAATAATATCAATTGGAGGAGGATACAAACGATCTTTTAAACAACGCAAGAAATAATATTATTATAACGGAGACGATAGATCGGCAAGAAAATGATGCTATAGAGACTGACGAACCCGTGGCTGTGCCCACTCCACGAAATCATCTATTAATACGGGCCAAGCTCCTTCCTCATCGTAATTACTCATGTCTGGATTGATCATCAAAGCAAAATCTAGTAACAAGTTCCACGTATCTTTTGGAATCGATCTCTTGTGATGTTCCTGAAACATTGGATTTTGTTACTGAGGGTTTATTCGTAACCCAGCTGTCATAGAGAAACGTATCCGTATTCATTCTCGGAATTTGCACATTTTAATAATTAAAAGTAACAACGATCACTTCTGCTTGTTACGTTTTTATTAAATATAACTTTTTTTTTGTCAAACCAAGTAACAAGTAAAAAGATTATTCAATGAAAAATAAATAAATACAGTTTTAGTATTTGTAGGTGATGCCGATGGCCAATGCCGGGAAGCGGGCTTTCAATTACGATGCCATCGAGCCCCTCATTTTTTAAGAAAGACAAAATAATATACAATTGTTAAACAATAATAATAATAATAATATTAAATAAATTATGAAATAAAGTATAAATGACCTTTTGAACGTAGCAAAGTACTAAATCTCTCAAAAGGGGCGTTCACCTATTTCAGTAAAAAAACTTTTAATGTTTATATTGGCCAAAAAAAAATCGTACGAAGAACACGACACGTTTGTTTGTTTGTTTGTTATAGTATTTGGATCATGTAGAAAAATCACAAGATCGGAATTTTTCAAAATTGTTAAATTTCGATTTGTTTAAAGATTATTAAAAAATTTGTTAAAAACCACAATTTTTTATATTTGCATCCAGAATCTTTTCTCCATGATCAGAACATTGTTACAAACAATCAGTTTGGGGGGATTTTTGAAAGGATTTTTTATATATATAAAAAAATATTAAATACAGTTATTTCTTTCATTAAAATGAAGGGTACCGACCCCCTGAATCAAATATGATCTTAATTACCTGTAAAAATTGACACCACAGCTGCAAAAACTTGAATTTGTCATCTAGAACAATGTTCCAGTAAGCTATAGCCATATCGAGATCCAAACCCTTTTGTCCAGGATTCTTTGCATAGTTAAATGTAAAGTGATAAAAGTCTTTGAACTTTTGTGAATCTCTCAGCTCGCTCTCCAAATAATTTAATCTCGCCTTTAGCTTATCTAAGCTGTCGACGCTAAAGATATCAATATTAAAAAAACCATAATAATATAGAAATGATCTTGGTACTAAATGACTTTTAATCAAGAGTTAACTTACCCTAAGTCAACCATGCCAGTCATAAACTCATCCTTGGTAAACTCGCACTGAGTTTCCGCTCGAAATTTCCATGCTATTATTAAAACTAATTTGCTTTCTGGGCTGAGTCCCAAATCATCCAAAAATTTCATAATACCGTCGGCTGTTATTTTGTCTGGTTCATTTGGATCTGAGAAGAATATGAAATAAAAAATGGTAAGCCAGAGGAAATGATAAAAATTAGATTTAAAAACAAACAAATACATATTTTGTAGCTTTGTTCAAGTAGATTAAAAGTTTCTTTTCTCCTCGATAAAAATTATGGAATGTTCATCGTAGAAGCGTACCTTGGTAGCGACCGAACAGCACATCTAATTTTTTCTTGTCGGTAGAGTTCTTGGATTCTTTGTAATAGGCGTCAGGATTTTGAAAGTAGTTGTCACCGGCAAGGTCCAGTTTCCAATCGTTTAGTGTCAAGCAATATATCGCTGTTTGTTCTCCGGTATGTGTGAATGTTATGAATTTCTTAACTTTGTCTCTTTGAGAGAATTTCAGTTTATGCTACGAAAAAATACATGTTAAATAGAAGACACGTTACGTCGCGCCAAGATATAATCCTTTGTTGTTACGAGTCTATCATTGTATTTAAGGATGATCCGTGGTAGCGCTTGATTCGATAGACGGATGACGATGGAAGCCTGATGGGATTTAATAGAAAAAATTGTGGTGCTCTTGGAAATCATTAGAAATTCGAGTGGAACCTTTGTGGATGGTAGAAACTCGCGAATACAGAAACAAGGAGATAGAGGTGTATGTGAACCGATAGGTTAATTTTTGTTAACGTAAAAAAAAAAATAAAATAAAATAATATTCAATAATATGCATCGAATGAAAAACAGCTGATGTCTCACGCTCGTTCGTTTAACCGCGAGGATACGTTAAAGTAATACATTTCACAGGACTCTTACCATTTTAACTAATTTTAGGCCCCCGAAAGCCAAAATATTATTCCCCTCACACTACACTTGACATGAACATGCGCATGTTCTAAATCTGTGGTATAATACACCAAACTAATATTTGTGTTAAAAAAACAGCGAATACATGGAAGGAAAATTCACGTTCAACGTTGCCAAATGTGCGAAACAAGATTCACGTAGTCCATCAAAGACGATTATTTTCCTCGCGGTTTACGAAACTGCGAAGGAGTAAAGGAAATTACTTCACGAGGTATCGCGAAACAGAAGAGATTTCCCGAAAGATGTCTCACGTGCAGAATAGCAAATGGCTGATGCGTTAAAAAAATTTCACACTTACCGAGTCTATTCGTGTGTGTCAGGTGTTTAATCGTCACAGCCAACTTTTCCGAAAAATTTGCGTATGACAAATTGTCGTTATGTTGTCCGTAGGTAGCAACAGAGCTATTCGAGAGGAGGTAAGTACGAGCGATAATTGGCATCACTTTCCTCTCCCGATTTTACCAACTTTTATAGGTTACAGTCATGGTCCCTTTATTTATGTTTTCATTTGTACATATATAACGTTGACTCGATATTGTACACATTCGAGCATGCTTCGAACTCGAGATTGGTGCCAAGTGAAGACTCACCATACGGTGTAGCTAAATTCGTTATAAAACGTACAAATGGCTTTCCAATCATTTTATTGCCAATTAATTTTTTTCGTTAATACAACAAGGCACCCGTAGTCTTTTTTTTTTCTCTTGTTCAATTAATTATTATTTCGTTTAGGAAAATGCGAGTGAGAGTGGACCCGACGAGTATCCCAGAATACCAATATCGTCGTTGGATGGTCCAAAGGAATGGACTTACACGATGAGGAGAAGCATGCAAGTGAGTCTAGTAAAATTATCGATCTAGATGTTAAAAAGATACTTCTCAATTGACTTTAATTCAATGGTGCGCTTTGTTGGACAGGAAGTCGTTCCCGGTCTCTATCTTGGACCCTACAGCTCCGCCAGTAGATCAAGGTTACAGTCCCTTCAAGAGCGTGGCATAACACACATTGTATGCGTCAGGCAGGACATAGAGGCGCACTTTATAAGGCCCAATTTTCCAGATAAATTTAAGTGAGTAGCATCGCAATACGGTTAGAAAAATAAGTATTTACGATGGATCGAATGGGAATTATTTTACTGCACATGTGAATATTATATTTAAATCATTGAGCTTCTAGATTTATTTCATTATTAGAATTTTTTATTTATTTAAGTGTGTTAGGGCCGGGGAGCATAAACAGTAAAAAAAATACTAAAAAATCTTCCAGCGGTGTTATGAATGTGTAAAAAAATGACCAGATCGGTATATAAAACAATCTTGGAGTTACATTTTTTTCAATATTATTTTTTACTAAAAAAATGAAATTCGTACAATTATTACCATCAAGACAGTGTGCTACCCCTCGATCGGTAACAAAAACTGTAATGAAAATTTTTACGACACCATTGATTTTTCGAATAAAAAAGGACAACGGTAAAATTCATCTCACAATTCTACAATTAATTGTTCTTGTCTTTTATCAGAAAGACCAATCGTCGCGGAGAAATTTGCCTGGCAAGACTCCGATACCTCTCTCGCATGTTATGGCAATCAGAGAAAGACTGACGACATGTAGCACATCGTCTTGAATGATTAATTTTTTGAATTACCGAACTTACGAATTATTGAAATTTTCGATTGTTATATTACAATTAAAATCGCTTTAAGTCAAATGTTTTTTGCACATTTTTAATTCTAAACGTTTACGACTTACGAAACGATTACAAGTAACAGGATTATTTAATTTTCAGATACCTCGTGTTAGATATAGCAGATACAGCGACGGAAAATATAATTCAACACTTTCAACGAGTAAAAGCTTTCATAGACGAAGGTCTGAATTCAGGTGGTCAGGTTCTAGTCCACGGTAACGCTGGAATTTCGAGATCCGCTGCATTGGTTCTCGCCTACGTTATGGAGACATACGGTCTCCCGCAATCGTGAGTCAAAGATGTCGAATAGGGCGGGAAAACTTGGAACGAGAGCTACTACGATTAACCGATCGAATTATTAATTTCAGTCGTGCCTATGCGCTAGTGCAACAGAGACGATTCTGCATAAATCCAAACGAGGGTTTCATGGCACAACTTAGAGAGTACGAGCCCATTTACCAAGCTCAAAAAACTCTGAGAAATGGTCAACAGAGCTCGGCGAAGCAACGCAGCAAACGTACGATTCATCAGATAGATACGGAACGAATGGACGACAGATGTGACGCGATGGACAGTTGATAGCGGTTTCAAAAACTACCAAAGTTACCAAAAGACTTAATAAAAAAGAAAAAAAAATAAACACAGAGTTACAGCAAACCCGAAATTGCTGTGCCAACAAAAGATACGAACAAGTAAGGAAAAAGATGACGAACGTCAACACTAAATCACTGACTCATCGAGGAAACGATCAATCTGCGAGCGACGGCACTTTTTCCATCGCTTTTTATCATTCGCTATCTCTCGACTATATCTCTCTTCGATATTTCGCCGCAGTATAATAACGTATTATCGATGCTTTCCGCGGGAGTACAATATCTTTGGGGCTGCAGGATACGAATTTTCATCGAATCCAGTATAATAGGCTGAAGACGATTTAACAAAAAAAAAAAGATAAATGCGCTCTAGACACGATTTATTGAACTAGGCTGACTGATATAGGCTGTATACTTCCTCGTTTAACGACTCTTGTAAGTAAATTTAGATATTGGACAACAGCGCGCGCACGTTGATTGATAAAATAATCATTTTATTTGGCACGCGGGGGTGTAACGATTAAACTCGATAAACCAATATTTTGTAAGAATAAATTTGTACGCGACTAATTAAAATCGTCGATAATGTTGTTTCATAATTTTCTATACTGTGTGTAATGTTGAAAATTTAATCATAATGTCGATTAACAATATTCGATTTATTCGAAGTCGCATATATTCGAACCACCCCCGTTGACCTCTAGTTATGTACGTAAAACGGTAATCTCTTGTAAACCTGATTGTAGCATGAGTTTATTTAATTTAGATAAATTACGCTGACCTGTCTCCTCTCTCCTATCCGTTCCGCGTGTCCAAGAACAAAAAAACACCTCAAATACTGTATTTTTTATTTATTAAGCATTTAAGTTGTTTATAACTGTTACACTATTGTAAAAAAAAAAAGGAACAAGAACAATACATACGATATTTTCGATTTGTTCCGTGTCTCGCGTCTTTATTTGTCATTTTTAATCTTTGTTGGGCTCGCAGACTGAAAATTCTCATGAGCGATGCCAGATCAGAAAAAAAAAAATACTTAAAAGGCAAAAAATAGTTGATTAGATAAAATATTTTTAAAACGATTATAAATTTTCTAAATTCTATTATTGAATCAAATATTTACCACAAAATTTAATTATTTCACTTAATATATTATTTGTCGACAAAATTTTTCGATTCTTTCCTCTTGTAGTTGACAATCTTTCTTTTTTATTCTTTTCTAATGAGAATAATCCGACGCACGATCTATTTTTATGCTTCAAAATAATCAAGCAATTAATTTCAATTACAAATGATTCTCCAGGATCCTTGGATAGCAGAAAAGTCGGATCGTGTCGATAAATTTGTCTCAGATCGGTAGATTTGATTTAGCTAATTCCTAGCTGCAATAAACGCTTTGTATGAAATTAACGAAACCTCATAAAATTCTTTCGTAGAAAAAGATTCATCGGTTTCGCTGATTTGTCGTCTCGATAATTATTACTTCCTGAATAATTTTAGTCGGTAATTCCACTCATTGCAATTTATTGAATCTTTGCCGGAATTAAAATGCACACGATGTTCTCCGAATCCTGATTTTTAAGTTCCCATTTAACCTCGAGCGATATCTGGAAAATAAATTTTCCGCATAAACAGCCGCAAAAGCCGATAAATATAAATGGCAAATATTCCTCGTGTTCTTACTCTGGGATACGCTTTTTCGACAAATAATGTTGTCGTGTAAGTATACGGTCCTCCGCCTTTTGCGAGTGGACAGCTCAGGCCAGATTCTTTGTAAGCACAGGCATCAGGATTCGAGATTGGAAAAGGTACGGGAAGGCCGGCGATCACTCCATGCACGATGGCATTAACGGCCGTTATGTCTTTATCTGAGAATAGATAAACAGTGATTTACATTTTTTTTTTTTTAAGTATGCGATGTAAAAGTCAACCTGAGTAATTGTCATACCAGGAATACGTATGATAACGATAATATCTGCACGATTAACTAATTATTTCGCATTTTAGTTTAACGTTAACCGAAGACAAATAAAAATGAAAGAAATAATTTGTTTGTCAATGTGAAAGAAAAAAAAAAACATTAATCTTGCAATTACACTGATTGGCGTAAAACAATTAACAAAATGTACTCACCAACATCAAATTGAATTCCAATCGTCGCATTTGTATTTCTTTTAAGAATGCAAACTTGATCTGTCTCTGCACAATTCGAGACGGTTATGCTGGTGTAATGGCCTGCATTGGAACCTGTAAACAATCCAAAAGAATAATTTATGATGTGATTTGTACAAAACGAGTTGGGTGGAATACAGTGTGTATGTACCAAGAAAATGTGTGCATTTTGAAACAAGGCATCTCGCTATTTTTCTATATTAAAAAATATGTCGCAACCATTGCCGTTTACAAGAATCCAAGGGGTCAATGATAGAGGTATTGGTCGTCAATTAAAGGGTCACTAGGGGTAAGTTATATCAGGGTACGGGGGTCTTAAAGAACAGAGAGGCCAATCATAGGGACAGGCGGTCGATGATAAGGATAGAGTGTCCGAAGATATAGAGCCAGGGGATTAATAATAGACGGGAGAGCCCCCCCCCCAGCAGTCTTTCTAGGCTCTGAGGATTGTAAGTATCTGAACAGATAGACAGATTTAAAATATCTTTGCTTATGAAACCATGATTACTGGGAGTTGTCGTGCGGACTCCCGCGTAGTAAATATACATTGCTCAACGCGTTACACAATGCAGGGAAAGAAATTGAAGAGATGGTGTTGGTAAGCCCACCTCTCCGACTTCCGGAGATTGTTAAATTCCCATAAATAATTGTTTATCTATAACGTAATAACACAAGTAAATATGACAATCTATATTCAAGTTAAACAGACATAATTTGGAAATATGAAACTTGCCACTGTCCCCCGTGTATCGTAATGTACGATAATAGAGGAACGTAATCTGAACACCGGACATGATAGTCGATTCATTGAAATTAATCGAAAAGAAAATGATGAGTCACCGTTTGAACGGGGAAAAAAAATGTCGCATAATTTGCAAACAACAACTGTGACGTAATTTATTGAAAAAATCGTATAAAAATTGAATACTCGAATATTACGCAATATTCGTCGGTATGCAAACGAACATTTTAATTGGAGCGTAAGGAGGAAAAATTATAGGTTCGGTAAGCGAGGAATTCCGGTTTGGTGCTTTTTTTCCTGTACAACGTGCAAAGTACGCTGTGTTCTTGCAATACGATGTTCGAAAAATTAATCTTCTCGTTTCGGATAGATATTGTTAATATCTATGATTAAATGTTAAGACGATGTGCCTTCGCATCGTTACGCACTTTAGATTAATCAACTAGATCAGATGCTTCGGGACAATAACAAAAATTTTTGTCCTCTCGAATTTGTGCAACAAAGTACAATTGCACCTCTAGCATCTTTAACGGAAACGAATGATAACAACATGAAAATTATACTGAATACTTTATTGCAGACATCGAAAATTAATTTTTAAAAAAGTTAAACGTGATAATCTTAATACATTTATGTCCAAAGGGGTTTAAAGAATAATTTCAATTTTGCTAGCTTTTGATAATCGAAACTAGTGAATTCCGCGTGACGCGACCGGATTCTTCGGTATAATAACATTATTCCTATCGTTCCAAGTGATGAAATATATTTCTTATCGAGCAAAACATCATCACTAACAGGCCTAAACGACTAAAATAATGAAACAGTAATTAATATTTCTTTGCAGACATTGAATAAGCAATAAAAGAAAGTGAAAAGTATTAGTAACGAGCAGGATATTGCAAATGGTCTACTGGTCCGAAAATCAGACAATTTCAAGATTTTTTTTTCGTTCGATATTCCTAAAATATCATTTCTATCGACTGTACTCGACTGAAGTAACCGTGTGCAAACCTTCCTCGGATAAAATGCTGTCATACAAACCATTTATTTGTCGCAAATAAATGAATATTAAATATTTCTCATATATTATTTATTCGAAAATCAAATAAACCATTTCTTTAATATCAAATAAAAGTTTATTTAAAGCAAATAAATTTGAAAGTGGTCTAACCGTCCAACAATCGGATGACAATTCAAAAAAAAATTCTACTTCTGACAAGTCGATATTTTTTATAATTTAAAGGTCACGTTTGTTTCGAGTAAAATTATGGTCTTTCTGGGGGTGTACTCTAAAACTTATTCTCGAGCTTAGGGTGAAAAGAAAAAGGGTGAGAGACAACATACTGTCCATGTATGTATTGTGGGGGGAGGGGGGGGGGGGGGGAAGTCCCTGTAGAGGGATTGCGTAGCAGTCTTCCTACACAAGACACAAAGAAAAATATTTATTTAATTAAAATAAATGGAATTAATAAAAAATATATTTAATACTATAAAAATATTTAATTTTATTCAAACAATGCGTTGGATTATGACCAAGACGAGAATATTTTATTGAATATTGCTGCTAAAATTATTAATTATACATTATTGTCTCCTCAAGCGTAAAAATACAGTTTAAAGTTAATTCTCATCAATTTATTATTTAGTATACAACGACAATCACATTATTGTATATTAAATATAATTCTGATGGATCATTTGGTGCCAAATAATGGTATTGGAACAAAAATATTTTAAGTGAGGAGTTACAAAAGGCTCACGATTCATGAGGTTCCGACATAGTTCGTAAATAAATACAAAACGCAGTAAAGTAGACAAAGGTGCGATGAAGAAAAGTTGTGACTTACCGCAATCTCTAAAAGGAGTCGCCTTCAACACAGAGACGAAAAAAAACAAAGCACAAACAACTCGGTACATCTTGTTAGCTTGAGGTCACAGCGCAAAATGAAGCGATCTCGTCGTCGCACGATCGGCGCTCGGCTTCTTTTCGTTGTCGTTGTCGTCGCTCCGGGTGTCGTCGACCACGGTTTTATAAACGTCGACGCTGTCACGCGATCCAAGCAATCCGGCTGATAACGTGAATGCGAGAAATCGTGTATTATATGTCTACCAACACGAACGTTTATCTCGACGTGAACAAGGGAGGAACACCACGAGTAATTATTCTTACGTTTAACTATTGATTATCATAAGTATATATAATAAGGATTTATATACTTGTTAAACTGTGATCTTTTGTTCCATCAAGTATTTTAGATATAAACCTTATCAGATCAAAGATGTATAATCTTCATTATATGCTTACAGCTTTGCGCATTGAGAAGATTATACGATCCTTTGTGAATCTTTAACTCACAGCAACAAATATAAACTCGCAAACAGTAGAATGGAGATTGTGTAATATCGATATATCGAGATTAAAGGGTCCGGTTAAGGGTAACCATACCAGAATCATGAGGGCTGTACGAGAGAGGGACACCATGAAAGCAAAGTTAAATATAGTCACTGTGCGAAAAGGAAACTCGTGCCGAGCGAATGATCTGGAAAACAGATAGTTGAAAGTCTCGTTTACTCGGGTAACCTCAAAATTTTGAGTTGGTTCGGTCATTGAATTTTGACGTGATAGATGTTCCGAAACATTCTTATTGTTCCGGTAGCTCTTTATTCGGATCGAAGAGAAATTGGCGGAGAAAAATCGCTAAACGTTTTATCGTTGTCGACTGCTTTCCGCAACTTTAAAACTTCGATAATGGCAAAACACGCAACGTGAAAGTACGTTATTAACTTTCAACACCGTGTAGCTAAAAAAACTTCACCGTGTAATTTTTAAATATATCTTTTATTCAAGTATAACCTTAATGTGAGGTTCTCAATAACGACAGTACACCTCAAAATTTTTAACACATTTTTCAAGAACCCAAATTTTTGTAGATTCGTGAAAAGTGTGTGGGGCTCACCTTGTGAATGTGGCACGGAATGTCACGATTCCGATATTATTCAGAGCGTTTGGGTCCGCGAAAAATGTGTCGGAGATTGTAAGCTCTGTTTCTCTAGCACTTCCGGATTCTCGAATCATATATATCACGTGCTTTGAGTCCTATTGACCTTGCAACGTAAGGAAAGCTTTGAGGCTTCCCTTACGGTGATGTGTCATGATCGCCTGATCTGCCATGAGTGCGGATGAGATCGCGATATTGACCGGGACTTGGGCCCTGATGGGTCCTACCTATTAATTTTACATTGATTGTAACAATAATAGGGCAATTGCACTCGCTGCGTTTGGACAGTATATCTGACATTCGTTCGAAATTCGACACTTTCCTCCCTTGTAGCATAATGTGTACTATTCATCTATTTTCCTAGAACTCTTTAACATTCGTGGTTTGAGGGTTGCAATGGATATCGTATGATTATTTGCTATATTACCCGCGCATAAAAGTACAACTTGAATAATTAATTACCCAAGAACGATGCAAACGATTGACTCAAAGCGCTGGTATAGAAGCGGAATTTCCATAAACGAATATCTTCCATAACTTTTAATTAATTCTTATCATTTTTTATGTCAATAGCCATTTTATATAAAAACGTCTCTAAAGTAATTGTTCCTATTACCGATCATTTACCAATTCTTAGTCAGAGTCTTCACCAATCAACATAGTCAGCGTTTCTCCACCACTCGACAAACTGGGTATGCGACGCTGGCCTGATCGGTAATTGGGGTACTTTTGCATCATTGTGTTTTTAAACCTTACCATCGTACAATAGGTCAGAGAAATGACTTTCCTTTATGGTCAGTAATAGGGAAATTCACTAGGGGAGGGTTACGTCACGTGACCTAGGATCTTAGGATTCTCAAATGCGAGAGAATCAGAGCTAAGAATTTCTAACGCTGTCCTCTTGGACCCTGTTTGTCCAAAAAAATGTCGGATTTATGGGGCTCACTCCGTGTACCACATTCGAGCAATAATTCCCATAATTCTGACGTCATAAAAGAAATATGAATTTGAGATAAATATGTTGAAAGTTTTGAGGTGAAGTATCGGTGTCGAGCCTCACGTACCTTTAAGGTTATGTGAAAAAAACTTAGTCGGTAACAAAAACTGTAATAATTTTTTTTCAAGGAAGCTGAACATTTATAGGTAAACGCGAGTAATTAGCCTCTGTATCTATTATCCCGAAAGCTTTAACATCCTTCAATTAAATGGATTACAGTTTTTGCTACCGATTGGATACGTGATGTAAGATCTTTTTGCGGTATGTCATTTCGCGCGAAATAGATATATTTTTTTATCCGAAATTGTAATATTTTACTTTTGACTTTCCCTACCATGTACCGTACCGCCAAGTACGATTCATGCGCTCGTTTCGTTATCTCCGAGAGTTTAATTGGCACTCGTGCTACTGAACTTGTGGATCGAGTTGAGAGTGTGAGTCACATGACCTGAAATCACACGTGCAACCTTCATCGTCAATGATCTACGAGCCCAAATTGTAAATGGTAATTGATTCGTCATGGAAATTTGATTGATCGATAAAGGTCATAAACACGATGGTTTTATTCCATTGACATCTTGTAACAAAGATAGCTGAAGCTTATCGTTATAGTTTTTACATGATGTAAACTCTGAGAAAAGGTTTTATTGTTTCAACAAAAGATAACCAAACTTAGCCAAATTGTTTTTGGTTCAATAATAAAATGGCAAACAATCCTATATGAGAACTGACAAGCTCCATTAACTTGATAGAAACGTTTTTACAATTCATTTTTAATTCTTTCAGCAATAAAATGCGAAGTATATTCCTCCTCCGTGGTGGCGTGACGATGGCCCTGACGTTTCTTACAAGTGATTCGTTATCTAGCAAGTTACTAAGTTAAACGATACAGATATAGTGACCGTGTATAACAATTAGTGATTGCTACGTATCGATATACCTTTAGTTTTGCTTCTCCCATTATTCAACGAACAGCTAATCAGTAACTTTTGTCAGTAATTGGTTCACTTGTAATTCGAAGAATTCGTTTATTCCTATCAATGTACACGGTTATAGAGCGAGAGGTTTATCCTGTAAGGTAACTAACTAAGCCGATTACCTTATATGTATAAGAATCTAATTTCGATTATAGAATGCATGCGAGTTTACAGGTAATAGAACGTCCGCCTATTCATGAGATTAAAAGGAATTCAAGACAATTGATGTGAATAACCTTGGCATTTCAAAGGAGGTGTCAGCTCACGAATAAACAGAGTTCACATATTTATTTTTTAAACTCCCGATTGCAATAAAGTATAATAAAGCGGAGTTTAATTTGAAAATTTTTTTATATTAAAATAAATCTAAAAAGAATGAAATAACTTGCGACGTTATTTTAGTTAACTTAATATTTAAATTACAATAATTTATTTACCGCTGTAACTACAGTCGGAAGACGTTTCCGTTAGAAAACGTCCATATTGTATATCATTTTTCTTTTAAATTAAAGTTCAGACGCCAGCATGTTTCTTGATATGTAAAAAACGGTTTCAATGTTCAGGAGACGTCTCCCGACTGCAGTGACAGCGGTAAATAAGCCAGAATCGTCAGGTCCGGTTGCCTCATTGATTCTTAATGAATGAGTGAAGCAATCAGAGCTAAAAAAAATTAATGATTCGATTGTTATCGATCATTTTACCAAAAGATCTAACAAATTGAACAGAACATGTACCATTTGGAAAGGCAAGTTAAAATAAAGTTTACGTATTTTTGCACATTCACAGGAAAATTAGTTTAAGGGGGTAAACTACCCCTTATCCATTAGTACGTATATCTGTGCATACATTCTTGTTTCTCGTTATTTAAATGTCCGAATTGATTAAAAACATTCCTGTTACCCGAAGTCAACGGGGGATACTTCGCATGATGCATTATTTATTATTAAGGGGGTCACCGGATGTTACTTACAAGAAGGTCAGTTTGGTGTTCCTCTCCGATTTTGATGAAACTCACGTATGTTGTATAGCATCGAAAATTAAAAGACACGTATTTATTTGTTATCGGCGGAAAAACATTTCTAAGGGATGAAATCGCTCTTCAAAGTTAGGCATGTCGAGGGTGGTTCATCC
Source organism: Cylloceria caligata (assembly GCA_963942595.1). Lineage (NCBI taxonomy): Eukaryota > Metazoa > Arthropoda > Insecta > Hymenoptera > Ichneumonidae > Cylloceria > Cylloceria caligata. The sequence continues at coordinate 12,020,715 of OZ012706.1, read as the reverse complement.
CTGCAAATGAATTTTTTTCTTCAACTTCACGTGGAATTTGGTTTTTGTTTCATTAAAATCGGTTGACGCCTTCTGGGTGAAACTTCATAATCACCCCTCGACATGCCTAACTTTGAAGAGCGATTTTATCCCTTAGAAATGTTTTTCCATCGATAAAAAAAACTGTCTTTTAGTTTTCGATGCTCTACAACATACGTGAGTTTCATCAAAATCGAAGGGGGACACCAAACTATACTTCCTTGTCAGTGATCTATCGAAAATAAATATTTCGAACAACCTGTCGCTCGTTATTTTCATATTCGGAATTTATTAATTCGCGATTTACACCATTCTCAATTTTCATCATTCGATATATTGACCGCCACCCGAAAATAATGAAAATTGTTATCAAAGATTTAAAAAAGGCACGACGAAAATTGATCCTGCGACTTCTCGGTTACGAACCCAAGCGCTTAACCACTGCGCCACGGACTTTTTGTTTAGTATCTTACTCACTAAGTATAAAAGCAGACATACATTTTTCAAAATCAATTATCTCGATAACGTTTGAGTAGTGTGTCTTACTACTTGCACCTGTTAAAGTACTGGTCATCCACCATATGTACACTTAATTTAAATAAAATCCGTATCCAGTCGCAGCCGATTTCTCCGTGTAACACAACAAAAAAAATATAATTAATATTGAGCTAATCTGTCAAAAATCAGTGTCGCCGGAGTCGATGATGCGCGCTAGACGATAAAACGTTAAAATCTCGAAATACGTGAATCTCAAACGGATTTTAATGAAACCTGTTGCAAGTACTTTCTACTACGATTTTAATTAAAGTTTACCACCTGCTAAAATTTGTTTTTTTTTTTTGTATACTTAAAAATCAAAAAAGTATTACGACGAAAATGTTCAATGACATTTTTTCTTTTTTCTTTTTCAACAGCGAAATTGTATAAATAGAATTTTTTTATTTTTGAGAACACTGGGTGTGCTATATCTGTAGAAAATTAAGTATAGCAAATAATGTTTGCGGTATTCGTAGTTTATTATTGAAATTTCACTCATAGCTGTTATCGTAAATTACATCTTTGGCATCCAAATCTCCTATCTGAACAATCGATGCTGAATTCATACAACTGCTTCCATTGTACACCGAACAAACAAACTTTGGACCAAACAATGAGCCACACTCTTTTTCGCAGTTGTGAAAAATGGTTTTTTGATTTTGATGAAATGGTTTTGATGGATTCTCTGATGGCGCTGGTTGTTGATTCATTCTAACGGGCGTCTCAAGTTCTCGATCACATTTCCAACTCCATTCCTGTGGAAATATGTTATTTCCGAGCCATAATTAAACTTGGAGATACACCCTCTTCGAGTGTTAAGATGATGCATCATTGGTAGGGAGCAAAGCAGCCAAATTGAGCAGCTCAAGTATTTTTCGTGGTCGCTTTAATGACACCCTCGTACCTAAAATGAGATACAAACAAAATGCCATTGAGATGAAAATATTTTTAGATCTCAAAGTAAATACACATGTAAATTCGTCGAATGATTCCTTTGTTTTAGGTGTTCCGTACAAAGCAAGAATGCATGCAAACCGAGCATTAACCAGCTTTATTATATCTTAATTTTCCGCTTTAAACATTTCTGCATGATCTTGAAGAACGGTTCTTTTTTCGAAGGCTTTGGTAAATGTAATTTTTCCTTTATTGTAAAATCTGAAGTAGTATCACATTCTGTCAGTGCGTGCGGTAAAAGTAAGTGTTGTTGACAGTTTGGTCATTTTTTTCTTTAAACTCTTTGAATAAAATAATAAGATTCCTTATTATCACGCGTAAGAGCGGTCAGAATAATAAGAAAATCAATATCCTGAGCTACAACAATTACGTTTTCTCCAACGATGTCAATAGCTGTAGTAACGATCAATTTATCTACATCACTTTGTGCTTGACAAGACAAAATGTTATTTTCCTTGAGCGCATTTCCCTCAATAGTCAAAATTTGTGGTCTGACTGCAGCCATAATAGCATGAGCGATAGAGGTGCACTTCCTGTCATAACAATCGATGTTTGTTTGATCTCCTTTTTTTATCTTTTAAAATAATTTCACGAACAAGATAAAGCTATGTGCTTGTAATGGATCCGTTAACATTAACGAACATTTGATCGTTCGCTGGATAACTTTCCTTACAGCATATTTCAGTTTTGATACATCTCCGAATAATCTCGGCAGCAGTTTGTAAAACCCGAAATCCCTCTTCAGCATCTTTTTCAAAGCGTTGATTATACCAATCTTTTGTCAAAATTTCATGATGTTTCTAGGCAAAGCAAATAATTGTGTTAGCTCCAAATTTACTAGATATTACTATGTTGTCTTTATATTTTGATAGTAGCCTCTTTTTTGATGGTTTTATCGTCAGGAACATTCGGGGTTGTGGATTATATTCTTCAATTCTTGTAAACTGAATTGCGAATCATCGTTCTCTTCGATATACTTAAAAATCTGCTCCATTGCATCGTCTACTATAATCGTGGATCGTCTTTGAGCTTAAAAATTGTACACACCACGATATATTTTTTATTATTGAAGATATTATGTTTACTTTGCAGCTTTTTGGACACGAAGAGGCCTAGTGGCTCCTGGAATGAGACTCTGACGCTATCCTCTCCCTAGAAAAAATGTCCAAAACCAAACCCCTATACTTATATTTAAAAGGAATTCACCATAAAAGGATACTGTAAATATTTCCCATACATTACAAACGAGATTCAACGAAAAATAAGATAAATATGAAAAAAAAAGCAAGTTTTTTCAAGTGGTAAACTTTGATTCAAATTCAATTTCAAAGAGATTGCATAAAGTCCCATAGAAATTCATATAGTAATTTATTTTTAGAATAAGATGAGAATAGAAGAATCTCGACTACTGACTCTCGTACTATTAAACTGTTTGAAATATAAACTCAAATGTAAATGTTTACAAAACAACCGTTCGAAGGGTGAGCAGAACCAACGCGCAATTATATTAATTGATGAGCAAAGCTTATCAATCAATTGTTCGATGCGTGCAGATGCACGAACGCCACGCGGTAATTATATACCGGTAACATGCAAACACGACCAGCCCGGGTTTGCTGATGCACGATTGAGTACCACAAAGTTTTTCACAGCTTTATTCACTTCGATTAGCTTTTATTCACTTGAAATTAGCTGTTCGATGAGACCAATGAGAAACACTCGTTGAGGATACAATTTATCAGATGAACTGATAGTACGCGACACAAGGTAGATGTAGCATTGTTCAAGAAGATTGTTGAGTCTTGTTGTCACCGTTACAAGAGCAAGTAAATCACATGGAACGTGCACTCCCGTGCGATTTACACAAAGCAAAAATTATTTTCAATTAATTTTCTCTTTCAACGAACCGCTAGGATAATTGTTTAATAATTAAATTAATAAGTAATTATTAGAAACTTCCACTTTTCTGGATATTCGTTATTCAATAAATATTTATAGATGCAATAATAGCTCAATAGTCATGCGAATGCTTAATGCAATTTGCCACGTTATTCTGATTGATGAAAATATTCGTGAATCACAGCGAGACGAGGTACTCTTCGAATTTTTTTCCATTTTTATCTTGGAGCGTGTTTTAATAATTTGAAGAATATTTGAAATATAAATGAATTTCGCGCATTTAAACGACGTCCGTGCTGGACCTGCGTACTGCCGTGTAGCGTTGTGAGGGCGCTGTTGTCTCGATATCGCCTCCAACGTCAGTCGGTGCGGAAGTGACGTTACGACGCATAGTCTCCACGTAGCTCGCGTGGCGTTGACATCAAAGTTAGTTTTTCAGTCGTCAAACAACACTTTGTAAAGTATAGCCAGGGCGTACGCAACGTAAGTAACATCGTTGCACGTTAATTCAAACGAACTTTAATATCGTCGTGTCTTACACGTTTTTTTTTAAGTAAATTTCCAATCATTCACTTATCCTTGACATTCATATATATATATCCGTGAAACTTTTTAATTTGCATTAATGCTTCGTTTATCAATGTGTCGAACTTTTGGATTCGTCAAGTACCAAGAAAATTATGACGATTTTCGTGTTGCTGACATATGTGTGAAAAATTATTTGTGAATCGTCCTTCAGCGTGACTTACGACTTCCGAGAAAATAAATATCACGTCAATCCGTCACACATAACCTAATCATAATTTGCTACAAAAATATTAAATTTTCATGTTATAGATTCTAAAACAATCATGGATCAAATCAAGAAGCTCACTGAACCCAGCCGTCAGTTCACAAAGGACAGTATACGGCTTATCAAGAGGTGTACCAAGCCTGACCGCAAAGGTAACATTTGTGCACCGTGACAGCTGGAAGCGTAAGTGATTCTTAATCGATGTGTCGCTTTAAGAAATTTTTTTAAACATTACAGAATTCCAGAAGATCGCCATCGCTACTGCTATCGGCTTCTGCATAATGGGATTCATTGGTTTCTTTGTCAAACTGATTCATATTCCAATCAACAATATCATTGTGTAAGTAGTTAGGTCAAGAATTCTTTTAATAACCTTTGGTATACATCATTTGATTATTCTTGCATTTTGTTTTCAATTTCAATTGCGAGTTTCTAATTATCTTCAAGGCCAATGCGCTAGGTGTCGTCTCTCTCTCTCTCCGATTGCTATAACGCCAAACTTTCCAGCCTTAGGGCCATACTGATTACTCCAGTAAGTTCCGAGGGCCAAAACCATATTATCATTGTTGCCGGTGGTAAAAAGTGAAATAGTCCAAAATCTGTCCGCGGGCCGTAGTTTGGAGACCCCCGCTCTAGAACACTGGAAAGTTATGTGGCTGAGCTACGATATAGCATCTACGTAAAGCATCTGCTTTACGCAATTAAATCGTGGTAAAGTTGTTGTTTGAAAGAGAGAGTTAACGGTATAGCAATAAATATATTAAATATACCAAGAATAACCAATCGATGAAATGATAACGATAATGAATGACGCAGCTCCGGTGTCAAATAAAATATTTTGTTCCTGGTTCGAAATTAATTAGAAAAAGCTAATTATTGTTTTTCTTTGTTACAGGGGTTCATAAAATTCTACACCAGAGATTATATTTATTGTTAAGATATCCTAATGGTTAGATTACCCCCCTCCCCCCTTTGCCTCTTTCCCTATTTCCCTATTTCCCAGGAGTTTCTTAGATCTATTTATACGGCATAATTATATATCGCGTTTTGAGTTGTTTGTGATTGAAATAGATGAGAGAAAGATGTGTGCATAATGAATTTTGTAATAAAATTGAAAATACTTTAAGTTTCAATTGGTATTTCTTATTAATCCTATTTCATTTGTCACCAACATTGTGAAATTAGTTTAAAACAAGTTTGATGATATTGAAGGCACTTTTTATTCGAAGAATAAACATTTCTTCGGGAAGGGGTTACAACGGTAAAATATTTTTATCGTCAGCCAGCTCACAACGAGCGACGCGTTGATTTTGTCAAAAGTGCTGGCCATCGCATGGCAAACAATTTTGCCAGGTACTGAGTATAGAAAAGAAAGAAAAAAAAAAGAGAAAAAAAAACGTATATATTTATATATTCAATATGTATATTTAGTAAAATATAGTAACGATCGTTCTAAGCGCCAACCGAACTTCGAGCGGTGAAAATCGGGATAAGAATCTCTAATCGAATGAGCATCAGTCTCAGATTTGTAATGTTGTCCCCCTCTCCCTACGCGGATGACTTTAATAATAATAATACGCGTGCATATGAATTTAATAAAATAAAATGAATAGTTCGAGCTCGTGAACAATAACAACAACAAAAATGAAGCTTTGTCAAGTACAATTATATAATGGGAAGACAATGTAAAACGTTGAGCCAACGAAACATATTGTTAACGATCAAAAAGATACGATATGCGTCGTTAAACTGGCAGTTACTGTAATATTTGCGCTTCGTTGACATTTATAATAAAACGATATGTCAAAAGCTTCCAAATGTTACCCTCTCCCGATTTTCACTTAGATTTTCGATAGTTCGGTAACTTTCTATACAATATTTCACGTACTTAACATTACGTACATTACATACTGTAAAGCTAACGAATAAGCACTGGTTTTTTTTCTCTCTCTTTTTATATTCGCTTGGTGCAAATAATAAAAAAAGGAAAAAAAAAATGAAGATTCTTATCATCGAACTGGCCACGCGGGCGGACAACATTCCGTAAAGAGAAAATTAAGAAACAACAAAAAAAAAACAAAGCTTTCTGGCCCATGGCGCGGAGGGCTTCTTAAGCGTTTTCATGACTCTTGTCTCGCGACGCGTTCTCCAATCTTAAAATTAACTGTCGTGGTTAATTGCGGAGACGCGTCATTAATGTGGCCCTTGGTGCGTTAACGACCGACGTACCTGCCCGTAGTGTCCATATATATATTATATATATGTATATACACACACGTAATAAATACAATAACGAGAAGAAGTAGGTGCAGTTTAGAACTCTGCTTCGATCTTCAACTCGGTCCTACCGGTAGAGGCTCTTAGCACCAACCAAACACAGGCTTTCAGTCTTCCTCGACGGACGGAAGAGCGACGAAACAATAAAAGATTAATATGAAAATGAAGAGAAATATATATATAGAAAGAAAACGAAAGCAATCGGTCGTTAACGCATCTCGAGTGGGTAACTATACCCACGATTTGCACTGAGGTATGTCGTTAGGCACGCGGTACTTTTAATTCTTAACAAATATATAATATTAATAATAATCTTACACATATTGTCGCAACGTTAAATCGTTAACAGTTTTCTCTGTGTGCTTTTGCATTCGGTGTGTGTGTGTGTGTGTGTGTGTGTGTGTGTGTGTGTGTGTGTGTGTGTGTGTGTGTAAAATATATGAAGACGAATACAACAATAATATTATTTAAATATCTAATATGTACTTATAATAAGTATTCTCTGAATGTGAATTTTCTTAATTCGCATTAATAATAAAAAAAATTATATATATCAACAGAAAAATTGTCGTACACTGGGACGAGCGTAGATTGCATCGAAGAACGAAAACAACATTAGCCAATGACGGACGAGAAAGTTTTATTTGATTTTTTTTTCGATTTTTTGATTTTTTTTTTATCAGCGTCCGAGTAATAATGTCCTGCACTTACTCAGCTCAAGAACCGTGGTGTCTCGAGTGCCGAGGGTACTTTCTCGTTGCGTTATCGATTATTAACATTACGATCAAGGCCTTACGAAGAATGTCACAGAAGAGTTATTACGAAGGAATGTCTCGGGGGTGTTCATCCTCGAACGTTTTTTTTTTTTTTTTCCTTTTCATGTTTTAGTTATTAGAGTTAGAGCTAAGGACGAGACAACTTTTGTAAAAATACAGTAGAAAGAGAGGAAAGAGAACGATTACTGATACGTGATTAATATACCGGAGAGAATAACATCGCGTACGTCTCACTTTAGCGATTTATCATCATTTTCTTTGCGTCCATCTTAAATCTGAACGAACAGAAGAAGAAAAAGAACGAAATATTCGAACGAGAGCTAGATAACACAATGGGGAGGGATGATAATACCGACCAAGTTATCCTGGTGAAAGAGAGTGTAGCGCGAATGTGTACGTTGTACACATCGTACAGTGCATAGTGAGAATTACAAAGAATAAACGATTCTTTTTGATTCGATCTCGCTTAAAACGTATAATTCGTGGAATGCATAGTCCTTCAATCGCGATTTATCGACAAGCTCCGCCTCTCTCTCTCTCTCTCTCTCTCTCTCTCTCTTCGCTGCAATTTACGAATATCTTTGAGAAATTATAGAAAAACCTGAGATCGAGCAGCAAAGCAAGGCGCAAGTTTATCGACAGTGTCCTGCACAGCCTGACATTCCTTTCCTCTTTCTCTTGTTATGCGTTTGCTGAATCGCCTCGAGGCACGCACGAAGAAGAGAGCCAAAGCTAAAGCACCTGAGCGTTACGATGACAAATACCTCATAGATGAACGAATTACTCTCATTTATCATCCACCGACCAATCGCGTTCCAATCTTTACATTTTTTCTTTAACATGTATTGTTTCAATGATGAAAGTCAAAAACGTTGTAAAACATTATGATGTAGTAAAAAAAAAAAGATAATTATTTATGACCGTTTTTTTTTAACGTCCCGCAACGTTTTAATGACAATAAGAACATCAGTAATTTAAAAAAATAGTATCGAGAAAAGAAAATCTAGGTACGCCAGTGGTCGGTTCTTTGATGTATCTTCAGACGTCCTTTCAGGGTTCAATCGGCTTCTCAATCAACGCGAAGATCAATAATCGCGAAAATTACTATATTACAATATGTAAATTGATTTCATATTTATATCTTCCCCTCTTTCTCTTCTTAATGATAAAACCGCTAAACCGTGCAACCGGTATCGGACGTCGACACGTACGAGCTGTTATCCTGCCGATAAAAATCCTGCGTCCCTGAGTCGTAACCCTCGACCTTTACCGGATAATCCGTGACACAGTTATGTGGTTGATTGAGGGCCGGTGGTGGTGCTGCTGTTGCAGCCGTCGATGCTACCGGTGCGCCAAAGTTTTCCTGGTAACTCGGCAATGGTTCGGCGTACTGCTGATAGGACGCCTCGTTATTTCCACCCTGTTTGAGACAGCTCGGACCATGCAAACTAAGCATATCGACGAGCCTCCGTCTTTGGGTTTCCAACTTTTGTATTTCCGACTTGAGATCGTGATTCTGCGTTTCGAGAACCTCAGATTCCTGCACGAGTATAACAGTCTTCTCGCGTTTCTTCAGTCGACATTTGGTGGCCGCGATCTTGTTGCGCTCGCGCCTTCTTCGTCGACGCTCCTCGTCCTCGGGCGTCAACTGCGAACAAGCGAGGTGAAGAGAACGTTATTTTCAAGTGCTCACGAGACGTCTTCGCGGGATAGGGCCCGAGACCCTCATTTTTTATGCACGCCCTGTCCTATGTAATGTTATTCGCCTGTGTAAAATCCCGTGGGAAGCTATTTTCACTGGAATATTTATTGGTGATCGACGGACCACAGCGGAGCATCCGCGGGCCGTGACATTTACTTTAAATCCCTCGGGCATAGGGCCCTTCGTTTCGCTATCCTTGAGATTCAAGATTTCGTACGGGATTTATCGTTTGCTCGATCCAACCGAAAATTCAGGTTCTGTTCAATGTCAGCAAGTGCGAAGCAATTTTCTAAAGTGGATACAGAGGATATGGAATAGGCGACATATCGTGGAGTTGAGGCTCGAGCGAACGAGCGCTCGAAGTGGATATCAGCTTCATTAGGATAATTAGCGGTCGTTTGATCGAGGCTCTGCGTAGACGAGTCACGCCCTCCAGGGGGAGGGCGAACACTCCCTTCCTCATTTAATGCGTCGCACTACCGGTAGTTAATACGATAATAATATGTATCTTCTTCTTACACCGCGACCGTTGTTGTTGCTCGAGTCTCCGTCCTCTTCCTCATCGTCCGCACTACCATCCTCCTTCTTCAACTTCTTGCTCCCTTCGTCGCTGCTACCGTTCGCTCTTCTCTTAGTCTGCAGCGTCAGTTTCAAACCTGATAATTTGTGAAACGAAGAAACGAAACGTCAGTGAATGATCTTCATATTATTGCAAAAAAAGGTTAAAAACAAAAATGGCTAGTTCAAAACTGATGGTGCACGTACCATGATCGTTCAAAAGTTCGAACTTGAAGGTCAATAAGATATTTAAAAATATTTATGATGCGTCTACTATTTAAGCAAGACGGCTTAAAGTTTATTTTCATCAGATTTTACGTCCGATTTCCCTCTAAAATATCTTCAATGTAAATTAATCAACGGCCATTTTGTTTACTTTTAAACTTCACCACCAGGGTCGAATAATTTTTTTCCAATTGAGTGTACTCCGGGTGCGATGAAAAAACACACACACAAATAAATATAAAAAATGCGCATCCAGTCTATGTTGAATAAAATAGCAGCTCACCTTCTTTGATAAGTTGACTACAAGTGTGTTGAATACTCGGTGGACTAGGTTCCCCGCTACTCGTAGAATCTGTTCTATCTCGACTCCTGTCGTTCGAGTAGCCGTCGAAGGGGTTGGTCATCGCGATTAGGGAATTTACGATTTCCGGTGTCCTCGGTGTGACCTCGGCCGCCGCGACGCCGAGAAGACCCGCGGCAGCCATAGGGCTAGGATTCACGTTCACGTTCAGATTGTACATTGTCGACGATTATCATTTAATCTGTGAACAGAAGAGAGAACGCGAGACGATTCGCTTTGTAAACGATAATGATTACACCGTGCGACAAAATAAAAATTAATTGTTGCGGTTGTATGTTTTTTTTTCTTCTTTTCTTTTTCAATTCGCCACGCGCACTCTGATTAACTTATACATCATTGTTTTGTAATGCCATGCTAGTTTAAAGATATAGAGGAGGATACGGACTGAGAGGAAACAAAGAGACGACCATTCACTATGCCTAGCTCTCGTCTCTGACCTTCGCAGAGAGGAAAGGTGTGCATATAGTTGCTGTATTATGATATAACGAGACCGGTGTTTCGAAAAGAAGGTCTGCTCTATCTATCCTTCATTCTCGACTTTAACGCGAAAAAATCCAGTTCTCCGTCCCTCTCTCTCTCTCTGAGAACACTCCCATTCTCTCTGCGAGAGAGAGAGAGAGAGAGAGAGAGACTCAGGATCCACCCATTCCCGGCCATTAGGTAGTGTCTGGCGGGAACAAAGACTATTTTTTGGGCCTAATTAACGGACGCCCGGCTCTAAAAGAGAAACCGTGTGACGTTTTCGCATCGGTCTATCAGTACAGTCTGCTAAAATGAGAATTAAAATTTTTTTAAAATGTTATTTAAGTTATTAAAAGCTAATCGAAGAAATTAATAAAGTTTACTTAATATAAATAAATAAGGTAAATGTCCCTATTCTCGACCCCTATAAGACCGACGGGAAAAGGCTTTTTCTCCCGTGATAAGAATACATTGGGTTATTATCAATACATTCCTGTATAATATTATCATGACTATTTAAAAATATCATTGATTTGATTCAATTCTTCAATTATTTTGATAGATAAAATTAAATAAACACATATTTTTCAGTGACCCCTCTACCAACGCAGCTAAGCCCAGTACCGACCAGCCATGGCTCCATTACCGTTTCATACCTTCTACTGTATGCAGAACGGAGATTCTAATTAATTGATTAGTAGTATAAATAAAAATAGACAGCTTGGAAAGAAATTTAATCTTTATTGGACTCACAAACTCTAGCAATCAAATAAGAAATCAATTATTGCTATGTTTAAAGATTGTTTAATAGTAGACAACAAGCTAACGTTTACTTCCGGCAATAGGGACAAGCAAGCGCTTACTGTCCCCAACCGCCGACCATCAAATATTTTAAATAGTTAGACTGCAAACAATTTTTTAGAATGTGTACTTATTACTTGTTGTACATAGTTTCTACTACGAAAAACGGATACTCAAAGAGATCGTCGACACATCCCTAACCACAATATGAAGAATAGGCTCGGATCTTTATGTGCGGTAGGAAATGTGAAAAGAACTTGGGTTCACTTAATGCATTTACTCTTCTAGTTTTAATCCTTGTAAACGAATTGCTGATTTTTTTCACAACACGTATTATCAGATATTTTTTTCAGCTCTTTTGAGATTTCAATTCTTCGTTGAAGTGTTCGGTAGAGGCAGCATAGACACAAATGGGGACATTTACCTTATAAAAGCTCAATATTATAGCGTCAGATGTATCAATGGACAGAACCAACTAGTTGCAGTTGTCCACGAGATCTATTTCCATGTTCTTTTAATCGAGATAAAAAAATTTCGAATATCTTTTATTATTTAAAAAAAAAAGTATTTTATATTGCTTCTGTTGAACAATATTCTATTCGTTTGTGTGGTATTGTTTATTATGTACTTAGCTGCATGCAATAATAGAAAAAGAGTGGTAACACGGGGCACAGTGGGTCAATCAATTTATCTCGAAAACTAGCGGATAGATTCATGTAAAAATAAAATTCATATTGAAAACATTCATTTTATACCCAAAAATTATTCCAAGCGAACTACACAATTATTAACAATGAGTAATAATATGATTCGGGGATTTAATAAAATAGTTTGAGGCATTAGAAGCATTGATAATGTTAATTTTTTCGAATTTTATTACCTTAAGCATGAATTTTCGATTACAAGTTTTTCTTTTTTCGTAGGAAAATGTAGGTGGCCGAAAAAGCATTCGTTATTTGGTAAACAGGTACATTCGGAATGTAGCCACATACCAAATAACAAATGCAACCGATTATAAATCAAGTGCGGTGGTACAGAGAGCAATGATTGTGATTGTACATCAAGCACTAATTATATTACGGATGACGATAATCATTTAAACTTATCAATCAGAACCAGTAAAGCAACGATTGCTAGGATGCAATGGAACATATAAGACTATAAGAATATATATAAGATATAAACATATAAGAAGAGGTTAGCATTTCGATTGAAAAGTAAGTGGGTTATGTAAAAAAGTGCAATTGATTATCATCGTCTTAAAAAAAGTGTAATTATGCATTACAATTTATCCACATTCAATTAAAACATTTGTATCCTAAAGAGAGAGGAAACCGAAAAACTATTAAATTTCTAGGAAATTTAGACAAAAACAGTTGTGTAACGTACATTCGTAGTCTTTATAAAATAAAAAGAGTTTATAAAAAAAAGATTTACCCATAAGCTTGTACAGTGAGACTACAATCGTGTCATTGTACACAATAGTTTGTCTCACTAGTGAGGTACAGTGGATCGTATTGAACGTTTCAAGAAATCATTTAGTAATGAAGCAGCATGTACTTAATTCCTTGAGCGTAGACATATCGATATTAATACATACATATGTCGATATACGAGTCATTGACACTCGAGTCGTTAAATGTGCATGGAATATGTAATTATTTACAAAATATCAGGTGATAATTATCGAAAACTAGGTTTACGCAACAGAAAGTGTCTCACTGATGCTTCATTTTCATCTAAAGTTTTGAATAATTATATATAAATAAAGAAATAACGTGTGATGTACACATATGGGTATTCCGGTGTGTCAAGCCTCATCGTTTCAACTCCTGTCTGTTAAACTGACATACAGAGTTTGTGTATCTATAGCGTAGCAATATAGATATAGTAATATGCGAGCTAAACAAACGAGAGTTGCCAACGTCCCTTCCGGTGTAATTCAGGTTGCCACAGTACGGTTGGTGGTACATTTGTCATTATACCATATTCAATTGATCGCGTCACCTTTAAATTTTGCATAATAACAATCAAATAGCTGCTTTTCTTTTATTGCTCTATGGAATTTTAACGGAATACTTGAAATACCTATAGCACCGATTGTTGAAGATAATATTGTTTGTCAAAGTGTAGAGTCAAGTGGAATTAAGTATACAAAGTTTATACCGATAACGAGGTAAATTAAAAGTATTTTCACGACGAGAAAAAAAAAAAAAAGTAAACGCGTTGATAACGAATCTCGAGGTTGTGTCAGTAGATAAGGTAGCGTTGTCGTTTCGGCACGAGGTGAGGAACTCGTGTGCGAGTGAACACGGGTGGCCACACGCGTTCGACGCTAAAAGGTTGTCAATGCTTGTCAAAACCTATTTCGAACAAGCGCGTGAGGCGTTCGTTTTTAAGAAGAAAAAAAAAAAGACAGAAAAGTTGTTGATTGCCAACCAGTCAGAGGAGATCTGACATACGTTTCCCGTTCTTTTAATACGCCCGAGATCTCACATAGCGGAAGCTCATGATTTCACTTCAATAAATTGTCGATAAATTTATAATAAATTAAACAATGTTTGTGGAACGTCAATTGGTTGATCTTCGACTCGTCCCGTACAACTCTCCGGCGGAATTCTCAATAAACAAAATGTATGTTTGATACTCTCGATTCGTATCAATTGTCAATAAATTATCAATCGATGTACGTTTCAACGCGTTTTTAATCGTGACAAATGCAATTTTTGTAGCCGTATCAATGTCAGAAAATTCGTTTATCGTAATAGGGACCGATGTACAAAGGTACCATCGTACCAGGAATCTGATAGATGCTCCTCAACCGCGGAGAGTCGTCTCGCAGCGGTTCGACTCTTCGAGAAGAGCAAGAATTTCGTAAGAATTTTTATCGTTCTCTTTCTTTGTGGGCGAGAAGGCAACGCTGTGCCCATAATGCCCTTTTGCCAAGCGCCCTCGGTTTCTCCACTTGATTCTCCAGACGGCAGTACAGCCTTCCTAACTCTTTTATTCTTTGTCTATTTCGTTCCTTCCTTCTGGTGGCCCCTTAAAGCAGTCATATTTTTAAAAAGCCTCGAGTATGGAGTCAACACATCGACACACGTGGCTCTCGTGTGGTTACGGGGGGAACAACAAAGGACTCTTCGCAGACGCCTACACCGACGATACTACACCCGATGACCTATATAAAAGAAACCGCGTGTGCCACTCGGGGATATTCCTCGTGCTCGAGCTTCCTCTTTTATTTTCCTCCCCTTCGCCTGTAAATCTTGATCGCGGTTTTCCGCTTAGGTAGCGACGGATTCGAGTACCGCGCGAAATACCAAAGTACCCGGAGCGTAATCGGTTGCGAGATACTCGTGTTTCTGCTTATTTCGAATTGGGCAACTACTCCGATCCATCGCCACCTCCTCATCGTTAAAGTTTATAAATAGAATTCATTTGATTTTGACGTACGGTTCGTTCGAGCCGACACTGCCCCGGTATTCGAGGGATCCTTCGACTCGATGCTTGTCGCTCGCGGGATCGTGAACGCATTTTAGAGATTCAACGGAGGGCACTAGCTTGCCGCTTTTGCGTCCAAGGTACGTGAGCTTCCACTATTTAGCAGATTCACTCTAAGCAGTGCGTTTATACTGCATTTACTGTGCCGCAAGCCTAATAATACTTTATGGTTGTACCTAATGTACGCGAAGCGTATCGTTTCGCACTCGGGACGCCTTCTCAATCTCTTGGAGCCTCACAAGCACGCACGCGCGCACATACACACACACACACACACACTCTCTCTCTCTTTCTTTTACCAAAGGGATCGGATTCCTCTTTTATCAATGTTATTGAGAGATAGGGCGCTAGCGAGGCTGCTTCGGCATACACAAAGTTGCTCGCGCAGCCTGGCTCGCTTCAAACGTGTCCCTTATTCATTTTAAAATACAATAACGCTCTTCCACTTAATACCGGCTGCAGTAATAACAGTAATATTGTTATTATTATTGTTATTAGGTAATATCGTTACACAATATTAAAGTTCATACTAACCGTATTCTATGATTAGAATAATATTCTACAAATTCGACAAGGACACGAAAGACAGAAGGAAAGAAAAAACGTAAAATAAAATATCAGAAAATTAGCAATTAAAATGAATATAATTAATTCGGGATCATTAATGTCAACGCACATGGCAACGAAGGGAAACCTGATTCGTACACCGATGTAGAAATATCGAATGAAATATCATCGCCAATAATTATTTAATTTCTTCGATTGGTGTTTAATTGATTTTTCAAAAATTGGAGTTGGATCAACGTGTTTATCGGTGCGACGGATTAATATATTTATTATTATCATCGGCGTGCAAGCTGCAACATATTAATGAAACGTCAAGTAGCAATGATTCCCTTGGAGTAAATTATCTTTGTTTTTTATTTAATTAAGACAGTCTCGAGGTAAAGGAACACAACGCTGTAAATACCAAACTCTCGTTGCTTAAATCTCTGTGGTACACTGTGCTTCTTTGTACATCGCGGAGCGTGTTCAATTACCCAACGTTCCAAAGTCTGCTGCGTGTCTCATCGTAACACTTCGCTCTACCAATGTTTCAAGTTACACTTCCACTTTGTGTGCCAGCACGGGTTTACGAGCAATATCTCTTCACGGTAATGTCACATTTTTGTATCTAATCAATACACAGACAAAACTTATTTATCATCACGAATTTAAACGTCTTTCGATATGCGATTTACGATATTTTATCACACGTGCTGATTTACCGGAGATACGACAAATATTGTTAATATGCGATTGTTCGATGAACATTTATTATTCAATCGAAAGATACATAATTACTTTTACCTCTTTTGTAGTGTTTTTACTTTTATTATATATTTTTGGGTGCGGCCCATACGTGCGACTAATACAGTTACTGAACTCTCGCGCGCGTACACATACGCAACGTACTCGCGCCCATTTGTGACGATGTCTTTATATCGCTGCCGTTTATTTTTATTTGTTTGTTTTTTTTTTCCCAGCACGTAGCTCAGCACGCTTATATGCCATGGGCGTGTTCGCCCTGTCGAATACTTGTACACGCCTTTCGCAAGACCCTCGGACTCACCCGCATCAACAAGATTCTACTTCTGGGCGTTCACTCGAAACCCTCCCCAAACTTGCTGAGAAGAGTGAAGCATCGGATTATCCCACGACACGTGTGTACCAGAAAATTTAAGAAAGAAAAAAAAAAGCACACAAATATTATGTTTATAAAGTGACTTGTCTGCTCCCTCGCCTGCTATGTTTTCCAATTTATATTTGGTAATAACTCAGTATTGAAAAAAAAAAAAAAAAAAAAAAAAAAAATCACTGCCTAAAAAGTGGCGAGAGAAGAAAATTTGAAGTAAAACAAAAAGAACCGAAAATAATGGTAATATCGTTTGCAAGAAGGACTTTTCTCAATTTTGATATTTAAAAATCTATTTTTGCGCTGCAAATATTTGTTGGGATTCCAACAACAACAATCAATGGGAAGAGACCCAAAAATACGACAGACAACAAAAATCTGAAGTTCTTTAGGTTCTTTATTTTTATATTATATTATTTATATTATATTATATTATATATATTATAATTAAGAAGGATTTCAGCATCTCACTGTCAAATATACGTATAACTTTGTGGATCTTAATACAGGAGCACATACAAAAAATGTTGAACATTTATGACGAGATGTTCACTCGAGTATTCCGCGTTACGGACGTCACGAACAACATATGGATGGATACATTGCCGAATTTTATTTCAAATGTAAATATCCAGATGACACTCAGCAATTTCACAAAATTTTTCGAAATTATTGTACTTGACAACATATTAATTCAAAACAAAATAACGAAACATTCGTCATAAAATGAATTAATTTTTTATAATATAAACAACTTCAGATTTTTTGTATGCTATATTTTTCGGTCTCTCTCCATTGATTGTTGTTGTTGGAGTCACAACAAACATTTGTAGAGAAAAAATAATTTTTAAATATCAAAATTGGGAAAAGTCCTTTTTGTAAACAATTACCAAAATAATTTAATATTCCGAAAGTAACTTCACGTTTCTTTCTTCGTCTTCCACTCTGTTTCACCTTAATATGTGAAGCAAATATTTCAGTGTCGAAATGTATTTACCTTCCCCCACCGCCAACTGTCATACTTTTTTTTTTCTCTAATGTCTACAGCCAATAATTGAAAACCGAAAAAAAAAAAAAAAAAGAAATCCATTAAATAAAATTTACTCAATGACAAACAATAAGTTTGTTTTTTAAATTTCATTGATCAACTGAAATTTTCTTCTTTTTATTTTTTAACTCAGTGGCTAGAATTGGACTTTTCGTTACATCTCTTGGCTTCACAGTTATTTCACTCAATTGTCTGCCGTCGAATTTCCTCGAATCATTCGCAGTTTACCAAGGCTACACTGCGCTACGGGAAAAAAAAAGTGTAATAAAAATAACACGAACGAGAGAGTCGCCAGTGTAAAAGGTGATAGAGCACGGATGAATCGTGTATAGAAAAAAAATTGGTGCTGAGAGCGTGAAAAGACACAAATGTTGATTTGTATTCACCGGATAGCGGATGACGAGTAAAACGTACGAGAGAAAAAAAAAACGTGTGAAATAATATCAAGCGACGCGGAGAGCGTCTCGTCGCCGAGTATTTAAAAAAAAATATATTTTAATGCGTTAAAATATTTTTTTTTGTGTTGTTTCTTTACCGAGTCGAAGATATACGACAGACGCGCGATTATCTGCCCCAATTATACAGCCCGACTAATTACAGCGGATGACTTTGATGTTCGGAAACAAAAATACGTAATATATTATGTTGAAATCGAGCTCATATGGTCGCGTTACTCTTTTCGAACTCTTGCTTTTGAGTGCCAGCTCGAGTTTCCTCTATTGTTGGTCTATCCCTTCACCCTCCATCCTCTGTTTGGTGTTTGTAAAATTTATGTTTCCTGTCCGTGCACAATACATTCGCTTGTTGGTTCCACACGTACACACAATAAACTCTTTCTCTTTCTCTCTCTGTCTCTCTCTCTCTCTTGCGTGCTTCAAGCGCCCGTATTTAGTTGATCGTTCATTGTAAAGTTAGCGAGATCTCCGTGTTCATTTTATTCCAAATGTTTTACTACACCGCTGTGACTCGTACTTCCCATTTCGTTTCGTCTCGAATAAAGCTTATTTGCTTTTTTATTTTTCATCCTTTCCGTCTCTCTCTTCTTTTTTTTTTCTTTTTTAACATACGAGAAGAACCGTTTTTTTGAATGACCGCAGTCCAAAGCAAACGGAATGCCAGCAAGGCCTCAAGAAATTAGACGAAAACGACGAAAATTAATAGAGATTGATGCGAGAGCGGGTCCCGCATCTCTCGATTCAGTCGTCTGCCTCTGAATATTATATATATATATATATATATAAGTCTGATGCTATATATATATAACTGCAACCGCATTATACACATACGGGCGCACAATTTCGTTGCCAGAGGTCGGACTTCTCTCGATTCCTCGTGCGGCGACATGCAGCCCACAAGATCATGCGATATGAAAATAAAAACGAAAACGGGATTACAAAACGTATGCAAAAAAACGAGAAGAAATAACATAGAACTTCTATCCTGGGACAGTCTATCGTATATGAAAAAAAAAAAAAAAAAAAAAAAAAAGGTACTTTCCATAAAATCCGATAAAACATTTATTAATAATTAATAAATGATTTATTTAAAAGTATCTGTCGGTGGCCTTCTTTAATAAATCGAAATAACTCAATAGATGGAAAATAAAAAGAAGAATAATTAAGATAGAAAAAACTACAAGTAAACTGTTCAATCCCAGAGACAAACATACACGCGTTGCTGCAAAATTTATAAAACGTTTACGAAAAATTATTATCAAATATTTGTCAATAAATAATCTCGGCGCCGCAGCATCGAGGATGTATGCGGGGGTGGGCGGTGTGTAGAGGATGGGGGGGAGGGGGGTAATGTATGACACACGTGTACCACACACGCACTACCAAATTGTGGAACGTTATATCATGAATATCAGTCTTAACATTAATATCTCGAAACCGTACGAGTGAACGATTCTGGAAGTTGATCGAGAAAATTGTGAATATATTTTTTTTCTAACATATTCGTTTTTTTTTTTTTATAAAAATTTGTCTCAAGATAAAAGCTTAATTAGTGAGAATGTGACATTAACATCGACATGGCATATGCGATGCACGTAAAATAACCGAGTTTTATCATAATTTATCTCCCGATTGTGAGATGATAATTCTAAAATTTTAAAGATATTTAAATCCTATTGTGAATAACATTCTAAAACCTAGGACAAGTGAGAAAAAAAAAGTTTGTAAAGATATATAGATATAGGTGCCCTATTCCTTGATAGTAAATAGCATTCCGATTCCTATCTAAGGATTTTATCCTTAGGGTGTAGGTCGTAGCCTTGGGGATCGTTCTATGCGCCGTATATTCACGCAACTTGCTGTAGCAATTTGAGTGTAGATTGTGATTTGATTCCCAGATGAAAGTCCAACATGGGACTTGAATTTTGAATGCAGAAAGTTGGGTGAGTATATAAGCGGTGAGATGCAGCAAGCAGCAACAGCAAGAGAAGGAAGAGGAGGAGGAGGAGGAGGAGGATATGGGAATTTGAATGGTTCGGGTGGCTAAGAGCGCACCACGATCAATTCCCGCGTCGTTCACGTCGTTTGGATCGTCCAAAGAAGGCTTGCAAGAGCTCGAGGAAAGCGAACGAACCGAGCAAACGAGCGAGGATCTCCAGCACCGGATCTCGATGGAACCGTGCGGGACACAAACGTACACACTCGCGACATAGTTGTGTGGCATAGCGCGTGCAAGCGATAAAAGGAATTTAATGCTGCAACACACACATAAGTATGTGTTTGTATAGATATATACCGAGTGGCAACAAATTCTTCTACTCTCTTGAATTGCTAGTGTGCAAGAGAAGCACAGTAACAGCGAGCAGGCCTCTCTCGTATATCCACAAGGTTAAGAGAGTGAAAGAAGTCGGCGAGCTCAGCTGCGTGTAGTATACTACTATATACAGTTATACCGACACGTGTAGACTCTGCGATTGTGTATATAAGGACATACAGTAGAGGACTATATGCAAATGTTTATGTGTACTGTACTGCTTTATAGAATAGAGCTACACTCGTCGCGCAGAATCATCTTCAACATTGAATTTTACATTGCTATTGTGTGAAATAATTAAATCTCTAACATACAATTGTTGATTTATCAACAGACAGGCACTCACCCTGGGTTCTTTTTTCAGTTGTAATTCTTTTTTGATCTCGTTGTATATTTAAATATCTTAAAAAAGTCACCCAGTGGCGAAGCTCTTAAAGGGAACGGTGGGGGGGGGGGGGGGGGCAAGGTAAATCATCCCTGTTGTTACTAAAACAAAGAATAAATTTGTTTCGTACGAAAAATGACTTAAAAAAAGAATGTAAAGTAGAACTTTGCGCGCTGCTTCTCCATTATTTTCTACCTTTGACAATTGTCATTTCCGTGAGAAAGTATGCTAATCAATTTTGACTTTCTCATAGGGGAAACTTTGTCATATGTGAGAAATAATAAAAATAGTCAAGTACAATAATATCTTGGTTAATCGGATGTTTCATGTTTCGAAAGTAAAAGCAGTCGTACATTGAAAAATTGTAATTGCTTTAAAATCGGAACTTAATCCGAAACGTCCTTGAACATGAAAAAAAAAAAAAAAAACTATTTCACCAGGTAGCTAATCATTTGTGACGACTCGAGTAACTAGATATTCTTCACAAAATTCAAAACGTGATAAAATTCAAATACATTAATAAAGTTTGATGAAAATTATATCGAACAAAGATTCGTTTCTGCTTTATCCGTGTCCGAAATTTTAGTTTGATTGGTTTAGTAATTATCGAGATACAGGAGTATTGATTTTTCGAGGCATGGAAGGACACACACACACACACACACACACACACACACACACACACACACACACACACACACACACACATTTTTTCTAAACCACATTTCTCGACGTTTTATACCATTTTAAGTAACCTGACATGCTTCTTTTATGGTGAAAGGAAATATTAGTTTTTACACTCCCTTTAAATTAGCAGTCGCTCTTAAGATGTAACTCCACCAGCCCAATTTTATGTCAAAGATGTATGCTCCGATGATACATTGTTGTAAGCTGATCAACGTAAATCTGGGAAAACAATTTTTTTTAAAACAAAGCATCAATTTGTTTCGCGCTTTAACCTCCTTAACGGCATGCTGTTGTATCTACTACCTGTACATTATATGTTTCTTGCTGTTGTATAATGCTGTGAAAAAGTCCCGGCTCTTTTGCCGTCAACAACATCCTAAAACTACTTGGAAATGAAAAATTGTATGGACAGGAAAAAAAAAAAAAAAAAGATATGTGCCGTCGCGCAGATGCCGAGAAGAGTTCTCGATCGTTGTTGCGCAATCCCACAGTTCCAACTTTAATACACTGTATAGGTATAGACAAGCATATTATAAATACCAAAAAATTAACGAGTCCAGCAGATGCAGCTCCGACGAATGAAAACGATAATAAAAACACGGACAGGGGGTGATGAAGAGTCACGGGAGAATCGGCTAACGGCGGAGCCGCGTAGATTACATGGATCAAAGGTCCGAGAGTAAGAGAGAATAGACGAGTTGAACGAGAAGCGGAAACAACATCGAACCAACAGTCGATAATACGACAGAAATTATTCGGACCGGATACAATGTCTTATTCAGACGATGTGCTACAACTTTTTATCGTTCCGTCTCGCTTTATCGCGATCGCGAATGGCGCTATCTTACTCGTACTCATGGGAACTCAGTCGGCTTTTAAGACTAGAACTACCGGACCAGTCAAAATGACTGGTTGTAGAAGGGTAAAACCAGTCATTTTGTCTGGTCCGGTAGTTCTAGTCTTTTAAACACGTTGTTTTAAGAGGAGGTGAAATGTCCATGATTGCGAAAGAGGTAGAACTTAGTATGGCATTTGCGATAGAGAGAGAGAGAGAGAGAGAGAGAGAGAGAGAGAGAGAGAGAGAGAGAGAGAGAGAGAGAGAGAGAGAGAAATAGCAGATCTCTGTAAGTATAGGAGTTTCATCTTCCCTTAAGGAGAGGCGATGCTAATGCTATCCATCAGCTAAAGCTTTGCTTTAAGGTGATGTGCTGTACTGACTTAACTGACATGAGTGCGAGTGAGATAACGCCATGGGTGATCGTAACCAAGGGAGATCTACAGAAATTTGTAGCACATCACTTTAACACGACTCGCCACGCGTTGTCTGCCTCTCTCAGATCGTCATAAATGCGAAAGAGATAGCAGAATTTTTCTATCGCAAATATATCCACAGCAGGATTAATCTTTTTGGTAAAAGATGAAAGCGGTAAGCTGTATAATTATAATCCCCTCATAAGGGGATGCTGGATTAGATTCTTTTTCCGACTATTGACGGTAAAAATAGGCTATTTCGTAGTCGTCGGATATGCTTCGCAATGTACAGGGCATAATAAACGTAAACGCTTCGACGTACGGTCAAATTTCGGTTGAAAACGTGCAAAAAATGAAAATCGTTTATTACTGACCATTCAGAAAATGAATGCGCCCGATTCTCCGAATCGGTTAAAGATATCTTAACAGAACTGATTACACAGATTCTGTGCATCGTAACCTCCATTTTTATTCGACAAGATTGTATATATCAGGTGAAATTTTAGAAAGATAAAAACGTTTAACAAAATGTATGAGAAGCACGGTTATATATATCGAAATGTCACAAGATGGCTGTCGTTCCTACTATAATCGTTCATCTGTACCTAACTTCAGATCGCTCACGGCGGAGTAAGAGAAAAATCACGGGAGATTCAGTCAACTTTTGTATATGTTATATTAAATAGCGTGTTAATTTTAATTCGTTTGTTGTGCATCCGAGATGATGTTATCAACTAGAAATTAATAAAAATGCACTAAAATTTGCTTATTGCATTTGATAATTCAATTCCAAATACACGAGTGCAAAATAAAGATAAATTATTAAAAATGATAACCATTTTATACTTTTCCAATTGTCTCCGTTGCTTTAATTCTAAATTCAAGAGTGCAATAATGATTGATCGATTACATAAAATAGAGTTATTAAAAATGATTTAGCTGTTTTAGCTTCAAAAAATATAGTA
This sequence comes from Cylloceria caligata, assembly GCA_963942595.1. Taxonomy (NCBI): domain Eukaryota; kingdom Metazoa; phylum Arthropoda; class Insecta; order Hymenoptera; family Ichneumonidae; genus Cylloceria; species Cylloceria caligata. The sequence goes on along the minus strand of OZ012706.1, from coordinate 11,997,071 downwards.
ATTATGAAAAATAATGATTATGAGGAATTATGAAAATTGCTGCATAAAGTCACATTGAAGTAGCTTTAAAGAGTATGAAATAAAGAAAAATTACAAATTTTAAAAACTCTCGACCGCGAAAAACTATAATAAGCAGGACTTAACCTTTAAAACGTTTTCATATCAAACATAAATCTAAAAAGGACGAAATAACTTCCGATGTCATCCTAGTTGACTTCATATATAAATTACAATAATTCATTTACCGCTGATACTACAGTCGGGAGACGAATCCTGAACATTGCAACCGTCTTTTACATATCAAGAAACATGCTGGCGTCTGGACTTTAATTTAAAAACATTTTCCGACTGTAGTGACAGCGGTAAATGAATTATTGTCATTTAAATATGAAGTTAACTAAAGTGACATCGGAAGTTATTTATTCCTTTTTACATTTATTTTCATGTGAAATCTTTTTAAAGCTAAACTCCTGTTTATTATAGTTTTTGGCAGTCCGGAGTTTAAAAAATGTTTAATTTTTTTTTATTGTAGAATATAAATCTTTGTGAAACTCGCATACGGCAAACAGGATCGGGCGTCGATTCTTTGAGGTTCTGAACACTTTAATATCGTCCGAAACTCGATTACACAAGAGAAGATGTGATCCCCGCTCTCCCTCAGCCATCCAGGGTCTATAGGCAGTATCGAAAACGGTTTAGTTATCATTTCAAGGGTACCGGACGTTTTGGACAAAAACTAATTAGATTCCATTGATGCGTAACGGATGGACCAAGATCATCTGATTTAATCCGGAAAGGTCCAGCTCTCTTGAAATAAATAGTTTAACTATTATCTATACCGACTGTGTTATGTCACATAACCTTATAAAGCGAGGCTAGATACTGGACAGTTCACCTCTAAATTTCCAACACACTTTTCTCGAACCCAGATTTTCCGATAAATGTCGTTATTTGTAGGATTCGTGTGTTTCATCTGTCTCAATGTGGCACGATGAAATGTATAGAGCTCTCTGTCACTCTAGCACCTTCAAATTTTCGGATCATAAATCACGTGACTTAATCTTCCCTTAAAACCAATTTTTCCATCGCGAATTCCTCCACCGTTGACTTCTCGGATATTATTCGATAATTGTGGGTTGTAGAATTATAACCTACAGCTTACCCTTCTCCCGTTTTATCCGAAAGATCAATTGTGGCGGAGAAATGTGCATTACAGTTTTTGTTGCTAACCGAGGGCTAGCACATTACCTTAAGGAGAAGTTACACACAACAATCAGTATTAAAAAAACTAAACTATATTGTCAAATAATTTTTTCGAACAGTTAGTTCACTTTCTCTATCAGTTCCACAGTCCGACCCTATTTCCTTTTATCCCAGTAATCTTCGGTGCCCTCGAAAAACAACATTATATTTTTTTTATCTCATCGAGGCCCGGTTGGGTCGAGTTAAGTTACATTCCGTAACTTCACTTAAAGACGATGTGAAACATATTCTCAATCTTTCTCTCTCATTCCGCGGTGAGTTCCATTAGTTCTATTTCTCGCGCACTCATGTATCATATCGTCTTAACGATAATGCTTGCGCCGGGACTCACGCGTGAGTGTTGTATCGAAGTCATACAATATACAATGTGTATTGCAGACATTGCTACTAGGACGGACGACAAAGTCTGCCAAGAGCTCGGGCTATCCCCGAGAATTATGTAATCGTGATTTAACGCACCAGTTAGAGCTGTTTTGTTACCGGCGAGAGGAAGAGAGAGAATAAAAGTAAGAACGTAAAGTGTAATAAGGATATCGGTGCGAAAGAGTCGCAGTTCTTGTTAGACTCGTGCAAGAGCCAGAAAGAGTGTCCAAGCGACCATGGACCAACGCGTATTATTACACACGCACTCCCAGGATCTCACGCACGCACACTACTCACTGTAAATAGAAGCTTAATCAACTTTGAGTCGCGCCCCAGTGTATACATGCAATTATATTGGACGCCACGCCGCAGCCGCCGCCGCCGTTTGCTTCGGCTTCATTTGCATTAATGAGGCAGTTTATATTTTCACGACGTATACACACTGTAGACGAACTTTTCACAGTGAGTTTGTGTTCCTGTCGGTATTTCTTCTGTGTTATGCAGAACCCTGCACCTACGCATCTATGTATATTGTTTCTTTTCGGAATCAAGAACGCACAAAGTTGACATTTCTAAACGTGATAAAATACTTCTCGTGAGCTAAAACAAAAACAAAAATGGCTGACTGAAAAGGACGAGTGTCACGCGCGAGATCGTTGGAGGATTTCCGCGAGAGGACATACAAAAAAAAAAGCACAAAAAAACGCATCAGTTTCGTCGGTTATAAAATAATATTTTACACGCAACGAAATTATTTTGTTGGATTAGTGTACAGCTCGGTGATATATGTTGGAGCGTCGTTTTTGTCTCGGTGGCTCTGCTGCGATACGATAAACGTTACGTTAAAACGATATTCGATTGTTGAGATTGATTGAAATAAACAAATGTACGTAACTTGGTGCTAACCTGTATCTTTGATAACCAATAACAACAATCGAAAATCCGTTTAACGTAATATCGCATCGTATCGAATCCGCCGTCAACATAATATTTCGCTCTTGCTACTCTTCTTCATTTTATGCTATAATTATAGAATTATGTATGAAACCGAGGCCACGGGAACGCCTGGACCTTGAACACCGGTTGGATTCCGCACGCGTGTCGATATGTTTCGGATGATAGACCTCGCCGAATACCAACGATATGTTTATTTCGATAACAAGTTATCGAGGAAGAAACCCGTAAGAGAGAAAGGGAGAGCTTGGAATCGTAACCATGCGTAACAAGACAACTGACGTGACACTAAGCGCGCACTAACACTTTTTCACCTACTCTGACGGATTAATAACACAGCGGTGTTGTACGAACTATATATTCATGAAAAAGAAGAAAAAAAAACAACACGTTAAAGATTCTACGCACGAAGCACACATTCCTTCTGCGTTCCTGAATCATCGTAATGTAGCATTTGTGTTTTTCCGTAAACGCGTGACATTTTCACTGTAATTAACGTGTCTCTCAAACTACGTTTCTTTTGATGAAGAAAGAAAAACAAAAAACAAAAAAGTTGTAAGACTACTTTCGCCCTCGTAATTATCCATCGGTGAGAGAAAAAGAAAAAAATGTTTATTAAAGCGTGGAATTAAAAGTAAAAGAATTTATATATTTATTATCGTTTCGAATTTAAATTCTTTAGGAAAGATTAATAATTTTTTTTTTTTTTTTAGACGTAATAAATAAAAATGGAATCGGTATGTAGATGCGCAAGCACGTGCGCGTGGCCTGTAGCTAATTTCTGCAACGTGACACTTACAGTCGGGCGATCAATGCGCACAACTCTGTAAGCGCGGAGGACGCCGCTTTTGATGTTAAGTTGAGAAACTCGTAAATTTATTATTCGCTGACCGTGCGATAAGGATTCTCTCTATGCATATAGTGTTACAACTCTTTGAGCCAACTAAGTAACGCATACGGTGATTAAGATTGGCATACACAGAGGAGGTTAAGAAAGAAAAAGCAAGTAATATGTTACAAAACTTGTAATTTGCGATTGCTAGCGTTCGATCGATCGTTCAACGATGCATCGTTAAAGTTAACATTCCCGTGTGAGTTTGGTTCTATCGAGGTTTAAAGCCAGGTAAAACATTGGGTAGGTTGTTAATGAAGGAAGAATAAAAGTCAATAGGTTTTCGTGAAAAGCAGTAGAAGCGCGGCGCGAGCATGCGATGCATGTGTTTTTCTATTAATACGATTATATACACACAACGCGTACGCTATAATCGCATCACGTCGAGTGTGTAGATGGCGTTATTTAATTGTCGTTATCAATCAGTCGTCATTCCTACCTTCGATATTATAATACTACGTGCACTCTCGATAACAAAAATTCAGTGACGGAATTGACAGAGTGTCCAGTAGCGTGGTATAAAAATCGCGAAAGCCCGAGCTACAACCCCGATATTTCGTGTAACACTGTCGGCTGCCGGCGCGCGACTGTGGACATTTCGCGGCCGCGACCGGCCTAGATATATAAGAGTTATTTTTAGCGACTGTCGTCAGCGAGAAGCTTTGCTATTGGTCAGTGGTGACGTGACCGACGGGGACGATTGGACGTCTCGCGAATCGAGGTAGGGCCCCCTGAGGCTGCCACAGTGATCCTCTCTGGTACTACATGCGCGCATACGTACACAACATGTATCGCGTAATACGTGTACATAACTCTACAGTCTACATACACGATACGTCAGATCCGTGGGTGCGACTCTCGCGCGATCGCGAGAGGCAAACCAAGCGCGCGCGCGGTCTCGCGACATTTGTTGACATGAAACTGTCAGGTATAATGCAAGGGACAGAGGCGTGCTCGGCCGCTATTTTCTCACTCACTCACTCTCTCTCTCTCTCTCTCTTTCTTTTCTCTCTTTATCTATCCATTTGTATATTGCACGTACTCCATATGTATATTTTATGATATTTTATTATAGTTTTATTTTTAAATGTTATTTTATCTTCTTGTTATTATTTTCTGTACTAAAAAATTAGCCTAAAGGTAGATTATTCAATATACATTGATCGATCGATCGAACTCTCTCTCTCTCTCTCTTTCTCTCTCATTTTTGTTTAATCAACGGTGTCGTGCCGGTATAATAACGATTTGAACGATCGTACACGCATTACTCGGATACGAGAGATCCACCTTTAAAAGAGAATTCTTTGCCTCTTTTTCACCAACAGATATGCGATTCGTCGTGTATCTATATACAAAGTTAAAAATCATGATACAGCTGAGAAGGATAGATGGCAGTTGAAGATGCGCTAAGAGCGCGGCGTGGGCGTTAAACATGTGGATGAAGCAACGTATATGTGTGTCGAGTGTGTTGTACCGCTGCTAGAGACTGCGTGAAAGAAGCAGGATATAGAATGAATCTCGAGTGTCTCCGATGCTCTCGTACGATCTTTTCTCAGAGACTAATAAATTCGATCTCTAGAATCTCGTTCTGTCGGATCGTGCAAATATTATAAATTCAACTTGAAGATTCACCGAGTTTTGCAGCGATGCTCTCGATAATCTCCAAGATCAAACAGTTGTGTGCCGGTCTCGTTCTCGTTTCTAGATATAATTGACGAGCGACGTTGACGCGAGAGCTGTTTCGGGGTACTCTGGCGATATATAATTACGAGAGGCTGCTGCGCTTTTGCGCTTTGCAGCATAGAAAATTAGGAGAGTTGCCATGTTGGTCTGGCAGCGTGTGGCATCATACAGCCACACGTATCTGCTGCTTATTCGTAGCGGACACGGATATTAGACACGGTCCGTGCTATTAATTTACGCGTTGGAGCTTTCGAAAAGCCTTGAGGGACTCTTGCTACGGGAACGAGCGACAATCGAGAGGACCGAGCCTCTGTCGAGCTCTATGAAATCATAGTTAAACCGCGAGGCGCGACTCTTATTATTCGACAGATTACTACACTGGCACTCTACTCTTTATTTCTCCAATGCTGACACGCGCGTTTGTGTTGAACTTAGTCATTTGCATGATGTTACCTCGCAAGATTGTGTCTCTCATCGACTATATAGTTCGATGTGGGATAGGTGTAAAAAAATTCGGTAAACCTGCGAGATTATCTTCAACTGTTCGCTACCGACTGCATTTATGATATATGTGTGCTTGAAACAATAGGCGATAATAATAGATTCACCCGCAAGGCTCGTTTGCGTGCTGCTGCATCGACTGGATATACCGCATAGCGCTATATATTCGTTAACCATGTGTACGTATAGTCGGCAAAACGTACAGAATAATCTCTATATACCGACGAGGATCGATCGTTTACTTCGTTCTCAGCTCTCTTCGGTTCACGGTCATCCACCAGATATGCAATGTGTCCACGTAAGCTAAATTCCTCACGCGGTAAATCCTTTCGTACCTCGCGTGCGAATAACGTTCGGGATACCTGTTAGAATTCTTAAATTATCTACTGCGCCAACGTTATCCAACTCCGCAAACGATATATACGTAGTTTTGCATATAACGATTACGATCTAAACAACGAATCGGTGCTTGCGTTACGGGCTCCGGAGTTAGACAAGAATTTGCTTTCTACAGATCGAATGATTTACACTATAGATTGTGCTAGCCGCTATCGCGATTCAAATGCAAATTGTAGAACGGAAAAAGATGAAAATCGCTTGAGTTGCAACTAGCGATATCCGGTGCGCGGGAGTGGGTGGTATTCATTGCGAGAAAAAGTAAAAGAATCATGTCAGCGTCCAGGGTTCGAGATGGCGACGTTTAGAGATAGTTTTAAGTATTACAAGAGCCGTGTGCCGCCACCGGATCTCTCTGATGTGATAGACTTTGTAAAACCTGATCCCGGTAAGGTTAGTGACGCAAAACTCGAGTTATTTCATGTTTCAATTATTACTGATAGTTCGCTCGTTTTTTTTTTAGGTTAAACGCTTAACTCCGTGCGACGATGAGTTTTCGAAAGAGCGATTGGGTTTACGAGCATCGAATACGTGGAATATCTGGGAACTTTTTAATATTCCTGGATTGATATTCGTTAGGAATCCCTTTACTCCCGTTGGACAGTGTTACTGGATCACAAAATGCTTAAAAGATTATTCAAGAAAGCCAAACAAGCTTAATCTTGATGCACATCAGTTTCTTAGCACAGACGAGACCTGGTGGGATGTTTGCACCGAGTAAGAATCTTCTGCTAAAGAATGCGAGGTCAGATGTACGATTGTGGTAATAATTTTAAAAAGATCTGCGCAAGACTTTGACTTTTTTTTTTTAACATCTGCTCGCTTATGAAATAATTACAGCGAATAAAATCAATTTTCATTAGTGCTCGGTGATTTGGCATCAGAGAGTCATGAAAATGTGTGGATTTCGGAATTTTCTGATCTTCATACAGATTTCTTAACTTACCGTGTGTTCCGTTGAAAATATTGGGCTTTTATAGATTTTTACTATCCTAGGAACTCTGCAAGGAGCAAAGAACTTGTACCGAAACTCAGATGGGCAACGCTCGGCTATCACCACAATTGGGACACAAAGCACTACTCCGAAGACTCCAGAGCCGATATGCCAACAGAGCTGTCGGAGATGGCTGGAATAATTGCCAAAGTAACAGGATTTAGGGAGTTTAAGGCAGAAGCTGCGATAGTGAATTATTATCGTATGAATTCGACTTTGGCCGGTCACACCGATCATTCCGAGATCGATCGGGAAGCGCCGCTCTTTTCAATTAGTTTTGGACAATCCGCAATTTTTCTCATCGGCGGATTGACCCAAGATGAACCGACGAACGCTCTGATTCTGCGAAGCGGCGACGTCATTGCGATGACCGGGGAATCGCGACTCAAGTATCACGGGGTACCCAAGATTCTACCAGTCGACGATTTCCCGTGGAATTTAGACGAAGAAAACGATGAAACTTGCGTCACGACAAAGTCGGAAGATTGGTGCAAAGCAAGAACTTTTATTTCCGAAGCTAGAATTAATATCAACGTCCGACAGGTCTTGAGGCATGGACAAACAAGACTTTATTCATAAGATTAACGCAAACGCTCGCGTTGCTACAGTATTTATAGTATTCAAAGCGAATCGCAACCTAATTAATCAATAACAAACCTTTCGCAACCAATTTTTTAGGGTGCAATGAGATTCAAGAATAAAAACGAATTTTACATAGTCTGACGTGCTGTGCACCGTGTAAGGCTTTCCTCTTATCTGTAAAGTTCCAACACCTTAGAAAAAATTTAGATGGCAAGGTTTGTTATTGACCGAGTTGGCATTTACCGGATCACGAAGGAGCGAGAGAAAGGGGTTTCGGTCAAAGGTTATGTGAGATACGTATGGGTACAAGAAAGGTAAAACTAATGTTGCCATCCCAAATTTATCTTGTATGGTTGATCTGTCGGATAAAGAACTAGAATATCGTCCTACGGAATCGTTTGACGAAAGCAACGTTCTCGGCTTTTATCCAACAGATCAATTATGACTCATAAGTTCAAATTATAGTTTTTGTTACTAACCGACTCGTATCGCATCACTTTAATATGATGTGCTACTCCTCCATCAGTAATAAAATCTGTAATGTACATTTCTGTGTCGCGATTGATCTTTTGTATGAAAGAGTAGAACGACGAACCGCATTTTACAATTCTATATTTAATAGTTCTCGTCTTTTATCCGAAAGATCAATCGTCGCGGAGAAATTGGCAATGGAAAAATTCAGCTATTTCCCTCACGCGTATGGTGATCGGAGAGAGATAAACGACACGTAGCGCATCGTCTTAAGATGACATGCCTACCTCTCAGTCGTTAAAAAAAACTAGAATGCAAATTTCTCCACCACAATTGATCTTTCGGATAAAAGAGACGAATCGTTAACTGCGGTTTATAACTCTACATTTTAGTCATTTTTTCTTTTATCCAAAAGGTCAATCGTCGCCGAGAAATTCACGATGGAAAAATTGTGCTATCTCTTATCTTTGAGAGGCAGACGAGATGTAGCACATCGTCTTAAGGTGATATATTACAGTTTTTATTACCGACCGAGGGGTAGCATTGTCCTAACCGTATAACTCATTCAATCCGCGTTTCACACCACATACGCAAATACTATATTTTGAAGGAGTTTGAGTGTCTCCATTCTAGACACGTTGATGGAATAGTCACCAATCAATTAATATCGACAGCTCGTGTTCAAAGTCGATATATATATTTTTTTTAACGAAAGCGTTTACGCTCTGTACAGTTGTTCTGTGCTACACACAAATGTGTACAATTTTATGAAAAGAAATACAGTGTTTGTAAATAGTTTAATGACACTCAACGATGTCTTGGCTTTGGAAAATTAAATAAAGTTCTTTCTTGACGATACTCGCGAGACAGTAATGCTTTAGGATGATAAATCTTTCCGATATATAACCCGCTTATGTCCCGACTGCGGATAATGTGGTTTTCCTTCTTGAGAGCTTTTTTTTTATATTAGTTCATCAGCAAGACAATCTCTTCTACGCTGACGCGAGATCACTGAAAATCATGGTAATTTATTGAAAAACATGCTCAAAATAATGACTAAGATTCCTCGTGAAAAAAACCTTTGATTCACGCGAATTTTTCGAGGCTGCGACACGAGTTTCATTCTAATGAGAATTTCATCGCAAGCGTTTCTTACTACTCCCGGTTGCCACGAGTTATTTTTCTCCTCGTTGTATCCCACGTCGTTCGAGTTACGCTCTTGAAAGCTAGTGACTCCATTTATCATTGTCAAAACTCTGGTCAAATCATTGTCACTTGCGTACAAATTTTTATGCATATTATTCATTGAATTTGAAAAAAAAAAAAAAAAAAAAATTCTTAACTTAACCAAAGATTTTGTAAAATTTATGATTACGTGGCCGAAATTTATTTGAAAGATGTCGTGATTATAATTTTGATGCGACGCTTTTTTGTCGATAAAACATATTCAGTTTTGCTATTGCTCAATATTCAAAGTTACCAAAGGGGCGCGCTTTGTGGCACGCGCTCTGCTGATCACACGGCGAACTTACTCTCTCGTGGAGTCAGCTGATCTATCTCATTCCTGTCTGCTTCTCTGCATCAACGAATATGTCGGGAAAAGAGAGGCTTCCAATTTTTCCCTCTCGGGGGTAAGTAAAAGACTGATTTTTACTTAAATCTACATTGATCCTTTGCGTAGATATTCAATCGACATTTTCCGATTAATTTTACCTCGATGCACATTGCTATTTCGCGTTTTGAGCACTTGCTCCAAAAACTGGGTGTAACCCTTTGTAAAACGTACAATTAAACTGCCCAAATCTCCTTTGATGTTTTGCAAAAAAAACTATAATTCGTCTCGGATTTACGAGAAATTTTTATAATTCTTTGTAAAAATGATTTTTCAGTGAAAAATTTACATTTTGTTGTTTACACTGCAATTGTGGTTACCAGAATTGTTAAGATGAATTATTTTGGTTAGAAGATGTTCAAAATTGTAGTGTCGCATTATTTTCTTGCAGAGCCCAAATGTTGATGAAGTCCAGACTTCAGGGAGCCACCAAGGGCCATGGTTTGCTTAAAAAGAAAGCCGATGCCTTGCAAATGCGTTTCAGGATGATTCTGGGAAAGATCATTGAAGTAATTTAGATGTTGGGATTGTAGAAAAAAATGTTATATGTCAACATTTGAAATCTAATTCATCGAATGAATTTCAGACAAAAACGTTGATGGGGGAAGTGATGAAGGAAGCTGCATTCTCTCTCGCTGAGGCCAAGTTTGCAACTGGAGATTTCAACCAAGTTGTCTTGCAGAATGTAACAAAAGCGCAGATAAAGATCCGTTCGAAGAAGGACAACGTGGCGGGTGTGAATTTACCGGTATTCGAGTCGTACCAGGATGGCACCGATACGTACGAGCTGGCGGGTCTCGCTAGAGGTGGTCAGCAGCTTGCAAAACTCAAAAAGAATTACCAGAGTGGTGTGAAGCTCTTGGTAGTGTTGGCTTCACTGCAGACGAGTTTCGTGACTCTCGATGAGGTGATAAAGATTACGAATCGTCGTGTCAACGCGATAGAGCACGTGATTATTCCGAGAATCGAGAGAACTCTCGCTTACATCATATCCGAGCTCGATGAGCTCGAGCGAGAGGAATTCTATCGGTTGAAGAAGATTCAGGACAAGAAGAAGGCGATAAAAGCTAAGGTACGAAATATTTCAACAGAGATACATTGCGTAATAAACCGATACTGATCCATGTAATTAATTGATTTTCATATCGTCTTTCAGGCTGAGGCTCATCGCCAGGAAATGATCGCTGCGGGTAAGGATGTTCACGCTGCTAACATGCTGGACGAGGGTGATGACGATCTGCTCTTCTAAACGATTTCTTTTTTGTAAATAACCGTCGTCGTATTCGCACATTCGAATATGTAAAAAACAAACAAACAAACAAACATAAAAACGTAAGAGAAGGCGTACGATCCTGACGGAAAAATTGATTTAGAGATTTTATTGTTGGCAACTAAGGAGATACTGTCCTTAGAGAAAATATTGAGTCTCTGAACGAGATGGCGACCAGCTCCCTAGCCCTCTCTCTCACAGACTCGTTGAAATTCTTAACCAACACATGGACACTTTTTGTACAGTTAACCGTGTCGTAATCTTCATTGTTTCGTTAGCCTTTTTCTGCAGTCAACCAGCCCAGTTAGATAATTTAGAGCTTAGACCCGTGTTTGGCGAATGACCTCAAACACTGGTGAACCGGAAAAGCCTGCATTAAAATGACCAACAAGTTTTCTGGTCTATCAATAAATCATTTGGCTAGACGACAGTGACGATTGTTAAAAAAGAAAGAGAAGTAAGGAAGACGCGTTACAACCGCGATGGGCGCTTTTTAACATTTTAGATGTAAATAACGACGGAACGAACCATCCTGAGGTTCCTGGGTAGATTCGGAGAACGAATTATTCCGTTGCTTGTTACTTTTGCCGTTCTCAAACAATTATATTTTTAAGATGAAAAGTACTACTTCGAGTATTCCAATTGTCGTCTATCGCTTGATCACGATGTGGGTAAAAATCATCATCATATTTTATCTTACACATAACTTCACAGTTTGCGTATACTCTGCTATACATAACGATATAGTCTGATACAAGGTTTACTGTAAAATACGTTTGAAGGTATTGAAAGATATATTATATAATAATAATAATAATAAACGAGAGTATATCGTATCTCTGTACGTTGAAAATTTCGTTGACTTTGTTTATTATTCAAACCCTCGAGTTTATTCTACCGTAGGTTTTAAAGTGGTTAAAAAATGCTTTATCATGAGATTGCGTTGCTCATCAAAATTTTTGTGAAAAATTGTAAATCATCGTGTTTTCTAGAAGCTCAAAATTAAATGAAAGAGTTTCCATTTTAATGTTTCTGCATTAGAAGATATAAATACTGTAAAATCTATCCATGGCGCTTGCGACATAATTAAAGTTTTAGCGAAAGTCGAAGACGTTGGGGAATATTTATCTGACAACTATGCGACGTGTCGTTGAGCAACACAATCTACGATTAAAGCAATTTTTTTTTAACCACTCCGTTAATTGAATATAAATAGGATAAGAGTAAAATAAAAATAAATACATGCACGACATGAGTGTAGCATTTGCAAAAGTGTTCGATCGTTCGATCAACCGTGGATAGTTGAAGAAACTCGGTAACAAGCTTTTCAGAGTCTCATTGAGTGTCCTCGACGTCTGTGAAATTTTCATTTCCGCGTGTTACAACAAATCGTTTGGCGTATAATAATTTTATCTGGCGAATTCTTTGAACTGGGTCAATCAATATAAAGTAGAGTCGCCTATCGGGTGGTGGTTGGTCCTCCACGCGCTCTCATATAGTGTCGCGGAACGTGCGCGTGAAAACTCTGGTCACGGTTGTACGTAAACTCTCTGATCTACAGAGAGAGAGTGAAGGAAAACCACCGCGAGACACGTCCCTTAAAAATGTCCTCTGCCGGCTTGACCGTCGCCGCTATTCCCGAGAATCGTTTTGACGAGGTGATTGAACACCTCAGATACAATTTCTTCGCCGACGAACCGCTCAACAAAGCCGTTGGTCTCTGTCGCAAAGGCGAACCTCATCATGATCTCGAGAGACACTGTCTTTTCACATTGAAGCAGGGATACAGCCGGATGCTCGTCACCGAAGACGGAACGGTAAGTCAAAGGCGTTGCCTAATTTTCAATATTTTACAAGAAAATATCATAAATTTACGACGTTTTAATGATTTTTATAAATAAAACAAAGCTAAATATTAATTTCAGATAGCCGGCTTAGCTCTAAATGGTATTCAGAAGAAGGGCGAACGCGAGGAAGCCGAACGTCGTCTATCCGAGATGAACGACGTTAAATTCAAGACTATCTTTGGTCTTCTCTACAAACTCAACGAGAAGATCGATCTTTTTGAAAAATACGGCATCGATGAGATTTTTGAATGTCGAATTCTGAGCGTCGACGAAGAATTTCGTGGAAGAGGTCTCGCTAATGTTCTCATGACCGATAGCGTGGAAACAGCGAAAAAGGCAGAGTTCAAGGTATCTTCTGCCTCGAACATCAATGAGAATTTTGCATGAGATCCATAGTTCGTTTCGTGTATTTCAAATGTTGGTAATTTTTCCCCGATAATTTCGTTGTGTCTCACTAACTTCAAAGTCTTCACTGTCGATTTTTTGTTTCAGCATGCTCTCTATGTTTATTGTGCATGAGAGTTATTGTGTCTCGTTAAAGATGTTTCAAAGAAACATGCTGTGTGTACTCTTTGTGACATTTAACGTTAAAAAAAGGTATTTCCACTGATTCGAATCGCAAGCTTTCCTCGAATTCTCGAATGCTCTAGCACGTTTTTCCTCATTTCAGATTTTCAAGACCGACGCTACAGGTATCTTCTCACAGAAAGTATTCGCGAAGCATGGTTTCGATACCGTTGCGGAATTGTTCTACGCTGATATCGACGAGAACATTCGACCGGGACCGCCTCACCGTTCCTTGAAACTCATGATCAAAGTCCTGAATTAAATTCACGACGGAGAAAGTAACCTCGGGTTTCTCTGACGGTAGATAATGGAATCCTATTTCAAAAAAATTAGAGGGATCAAACGAGGACGTCTTAGTAGGCGAAAATAAGTGTCTCGTGTCGTTGAAAGTGTGACAATAACAGCTCTCTAAATATTGCAAAAAGAAAAAAACATTATCGTGTTGACGCAAATTGAGGGGATCAGTCGTTAAAAAAAAATTATTGTTACCTGTGTTAAGATTTGAAATGAATCGAGGTTGTCGTTATTTTTTTTTTTTAACATTGGAATTAATATCCTTGACGATTTGTTCCTGCTCACGATTTTTCTACATTTTTCGCTAAAATTTTGGTCGTCAATTCACGGATATATTTCGAACAAATAAGCATTTTACTTTAAACGAATGTAATGGAAATTTTTAAAAACGCTATCCGTTGAATTAATGTTCTCTCGTATAGAAAAAAATTACGCACAAGATTTTTTTCTTCTATTTTTCATCACAGCTAACAATTTATTTCTTTAGAGGCAAGGATCCCCTTAATAGTATACAAAAAAAAAAAAAAAAAAACTACTACTAGTACTCGTCGTGATCGCCGTCATTGTGTCCAGACACGCACGTCCGAGTCCCTCAAATTAACGAAAGAGCTGGCTCGTGTTTATATTGTGATTCTTCGTTAGCGATATTGAATCGATTAAACTGCCCTCCCACACCGGCCCGTTATTACATCCGTTGTTAAATATCGGATTTTAAAGAACGAGTAAAGAGATCGTCGTTTAACTGACGCGTCCGGTAAGCTTTGAGCTTCCTTCTTTGATCGTAAGAAATTGCAAATGCCTTTGCGGGATGAAAACTGAAGGAAAAAATAAAAATTTACACCTATACAATTGCTGGCATAATAAATAAAGAAAGAAAATATATATTGCAAGTTCGTAAAGAGATAAGAGATCGCTGGATGATGGATCTACTCGTACCCCTGGCGGGGAGAGTACACATACGAACTAATATATAGAATATTAAATATTTTTGTTGTCATCGTATAAATTCTAAAGTACATATATGCTTTATATTATATGATACATTATTTTGTAAGGATTTCCCCCTCAGAATAAACAGACGAGTTTATTAAATTTTCGGTGACTCTCGATTGAATATCCTGGCGTTATCATCGACGCGCAACAATCAACGGCCATGAACATCGAGCATCAGCAAAGTTTATTATTTATACAAATGCATATATATATTACAGCTGATGCATTTGTTGGATAGAACAAGAGAATTGGGAGTAAGTAAAAACAATTGAATGCTGTGTATGAGAGTCTCACGTCTAGAAGTTGACTTGTTGCCTGAAATAACGCTGAAACTTGTTGGCCTTGAATTGAAGCTGTGTCGAGTATTTTGCGTGTATTCTCTGCATGTACTTGATATCTCGGGCTTTCTTCTCTACGGCCTCTTTCTGCGCTGCCGACCAACCGAGAGCTCTGTACTGACACAGGACTTTTCGGAGTTTGTCACTCTTCGGTATCGCCAGAGCTCTGTTGGGATCCAAACTCTGCTTGTAGTATCTCATGAGCGATCTGTGACCAATGACGTTTCCAGAGGGTAGAACCAGCTGATAGTCGCTGTCGTCGAGCTCGGGTATTTCGACCTCGGCGTCGGGATCCACGTTCTCTCCGCTGTCGGGATAGCTTGCAGAGTAATCGTAGAAGTCGGCATACTCGACAAGAGCCTCACCCTCGTGCAGCATCTTGCAGTGGCCTTTGTCTATCATATGAGATTTGGCTGCATCCGCGCTTTTAAAGTCCTTGCCTGTATCGTTACACCAAAGGCACATGTAGCCTGCGTATATCTTTTCGCCCAAATAAATTAACAGACCCTTGGGATCGACGCAGTACTCAGGATCGGGAATGAAGAACGAGTGGGCGAGGGTCATGTGTTTCAGGTTCCTCAGTAACGACCTGCTGTGATGGGTGCAGAATAAACAGTCGTTGTTCGTAGCTGGATTCTCCGTGTCATCTATCCACTCGTCCGAATCCACGGATTCCACATCAGAATCAACCTCCATGTTTTCCTCGATCTTCTTGATTTTCTTTGCAGCGTCCTTTGTCAATTTTATCACGGAATTGGAAGGTTCCACGAACGTCGGGTCAAGGCGTTCGTTCTTCATCTCCATGGACTGATCCTCTTCTTTTTCGGTTTCTTCGCGCTTGCTATTGCTCCGCAGAACTTGGTCTTTGTGCTTCTTGGACAATGTGTGATTTTCATATTGTTTCTTTGTATTGAAACTGTGGTGGCATACCTTGCAGTTGATTTGAACGCCTTTGGACTCGTCTTCCTTTCCTCGCTGCGCTATCACTCGCATCTGGAACTCTTCGACGGAAACAGGTGGTAACTCGGCGACCTTTCTCTTTAAATTGTACCTGTGCCAGTCTGATTTGTAGTGCTGACGCTGTATCTCCAGGTCTCGGAACGCCACTCTACATGTTATACATGTGTATGTCGTGCGAGTTGGGTCGCAAGACATCGCGTCTTCGATAACGGCGAATCTATAATAATAAACTATCGTCTTAACACTGTTGCGGTTCAAATAGCCAAAAACATGCGACAAGTTGCAAATCATCGGTGTCGAAATGTATTTAAAAAAAAGCTAAATTTCACTTACCCCATTAAATGCGTATTTATATGACGTGAGGGATCGAAGATTCCTGGATACACGATGATTCACGAAACGTGATTATCATCACGTGCGCTTTTTATCAACTTTCAGTACCGCAGAATGTGATCTAGCGGCGTTTCTTCTGTCGTTGAGGTTATACCCGCTTAATCGAATGACAAAAAAAAACGCGAAACTGCGCACGACATCGCAAGAAAAGCGTTTGATGCCACGAAAGAAATTACTGTAGTACTCTGATCTCGCGCAAACGAGGTAACACCGGTAACACCGTGGTGCACAGTGTACAAAAGTCGTGAATTTGATCCACGCAGCAGATTAGATTCTTTCGTATCGAGTTTGACGGCGAGATATCGATGTTGCGAGAATATGTGGATACTCAGGCGCGTACCTCCTTGTGGGGGAAAAAAATGAAATACAATACATCTTCGTGGAATATATTTCGTCAGTGTATGTTCGAGAAGCTGATAGGAGCTCGTGACGAATGTGAAACGTTTTTACTCGTTCGACAAACATTATCATCGATAATAATAAACTTTTGCATTTTGTGAGCAACTTCCGAAGGCGACAAAACAAATTATCATATGTGAAAAAAATAAATAATAATTTATACGTCGTCGTATGTGCGACATACGAGAGAGGCATTGTTTCGAAATAATAAATTGGCGCGGTACCGAAACGAGCGGATCGCCGGATCACGACGATCGTTGAATCTGCCGTTCGAGATCACGGACCTGTGAATTGCGACTGTTCGCGGTTGCATTCAGGCAGTAGCCGTCCTCCGAGCCGGAACGTATATATCGCGCTATTCGCGCTGCGCTACTGCTACTACTCGATTGACTGAGAACTCGTCTTAATCGTCAGCATCGTGTTCGTGAACGCGCTCGTAACAGTTGCAGAAAAGCCACGTTCGTTACGGAAATTTAAGAAACTATCGAGGTGTGCGAGAATATTGTCGAAAGCCAGGTAAATGTAACGAAAATATCGGTGATTCCAAGAGTAATAGTTTACTGCGCGTAACTCAGTACGGATTTGTGTACTGCTCACGTGTGGTTTCTCGAAAAATCCTCGCTCTGTAATCATCGTATCTCTTTAACAGGCCGAGCTCCAAAGGAACAGCCGCAAACGTAAGCACGAGGTGCTCTCGCGAGGGGGCCATCCATCTGTCCCATTTTTCACGTGGATTACCATTGAATTTTCACGCTAAAAGGCGGCCGTCCAGCAGGGCGTTACCATTTTATATGACTTTTCTTCGACGCCAAGGTAAGGAACTTGCCAGAAACACGATTATCTATTTTCGCGAGTGTTAAGACTATCGCGTTTCACCGCGTCTTGGCGCAGAGACGTACCAACTATATCCTCCTCTTTCTCCTTCTCGCTGTCTCTCTCCGGCTCTCTCTTTAGCGAATAACTTTTTTTTTCCGTACGCGCTTGCCTTCTCGCTACGAATTCAGGCTAATTTTAGCGGAACAGCCATTTTGGTTACCAGTGGGTGTGTGCGTGCGATTCGCAACTCGTCTCTCTGGTTCTCTTTCGGTCAACGTAACTCAGAGAAATGAGAAATTAGTTGCCGCTACGGTGCAACAATTTACTTCTTCGCATCGCGGATTTTCTTAACGACTCGCTGAAAATCAATGTCGCGAACGATACGAGACGAGACGAACCCGCTGTTTATCGTATTAGGGTTAGACCTCGAAAGGAAAGCAACGAATGATGCAATGATAAATTCATAACGAAAGCACATATCGGGTATCTCGTATGTCATACGTGAATTAATCTATCGCGTTATCCTTATGGTCTTTAGGTATTTTCCACGTGGCCGAGCAACAAACGCATTTCTATGATAGAACGTCGCGCTATTTCCTCTGTAATTTATCAGTAGGATATGACTCGTGAAGCAGCTTGTCCGGCATATCAGCTTTATCTAATCTGTTTGCAACGTCACGTTACGAATATGCGAGCTAGAATACATGCGTCGAACGGACAACCGCGTACGCTCGTTTCTTTTTTTTTCCTCCGAAATTTCGTTAAAACCTATAAACTCTTGGATATTTTATTTTGCAAGTAAAGACATCGCCTCTTGTTCGAATAGTTTTGTTGCTAAGTAGACGATGAAGATTTTAACGGTAGAAAATTAATCTCGAAACACCCATATGGCTCTTGAATTTTACAATCGTCACTGTGTATCGGCTGTGAGCAACGACGGGGACAGGCAGGGATTCCCAACGTTATTTTCGGACGCGGAAGCGAATTTTGTGAACTCACGGGCACCTAATTTCGAAAGAAACCTATCTTATTACAGTTTACGAAACGCAGTTTGTAGATTCATTATACGATGATAAAAGATTAAGTTCTCTTCATTTTTTTTCTCTCAATGATTAACACCTCTTGCTGCTTTGAAATAGTATTCGTTACATGCACGAAGTCAAGCGATGCCGCTTGTGGTTAGTTTTTTACTAACGATACACACTGGATAGCATACAGTTGCATTGATAGATGAGAGGTTGTGATTTTTTATTTAATAATGAAGGGACAATGACATTCCAAGGTATTTTTATGAATAGCAAATCCATGATTGAATGTAATAAAAAAAATTGAATGCTCGAAATAACGTTGTCCTGATTTTATAAAATATTCAAACCAGTCTTCTAGCAGACGACAGTATATTACTATCTCACTCGCACTAATAGAGAAAAGTTACTTAATTACCGCTCTCGATAAGTTATCCCCACTTTTCGTCCTCGTGCTCATAACGAATATGATGTATATCTCGTTTTCGTTTCATTTTCTCGACTTTCTTTACTGCTTTTATTTCGCTCTTTTGATTTTCGGTCAATGCACGTACAATTTCCATAAATTGTAAACTTCACTCATATATTTAAATGCAATAAAATGTAATATTAACACTGGATCCGACTTAAGAAAGTACGAGTAATTATCATAAAGTAATAAGATTCTTTACGATTTGTATCGTTGTTGTTGACTGATTTCGCTTCTTATATGAAAAACCTATGAGAGTTTATAACAAGTCGTGATTCATTCGAATTTTATTATACAATCGTTATTTAGTAAATAAACTTGTCTTGTAAATAAAAATTTTAAAGTTATGGAACGTATTTGAGCTCATAAAGATCTAATAAAAGTCTAAATATCGATTACCGGCCATTAACATTGCGTTTTTAAAGCAACGTAAAATAATTGCGAATAATTACCTCATAAGAAAGACAACCGGAACATCCTGACGCAAAATATCCCTTTACTCAATGTTTTTGCTTTAAAAAGAAGGGCTAAACGATAACTTTAGCAACATCAGGGTCAGGATATATGTAAGAATTAACTGGTAATTATTCAACTGCAAACTGAAAACATTTTCTGTGAATAATTTGCATCTTTCTATCGATTCAATCATCTTATCTTTATTTCTTTCACCGTTTATTTAATATTAAGCTTGTAAAAATAGCTAACAGGAACTTTAGCCATAACTCTTCACTTTGTGATAACTTTGACACGGAATAAGTTTTTAACGTAAATAATAAAAAAATTCTGTGTGGAAAAACTAAAAAAATATAAAAAAATTTAAAAAAAACGTGACTTTATTTATTTAAAAATACGACTGAATCTGATAAGCAGCTGTACCTTCAGTATCGCCAACAACTGCCAACTGCCAATAACGGAACGACTAAAATTACATCAAGTTTCTTTATCGATTCGACTAAAATTACTTCAAGTTTCTGTACAGATTTCGACCGACCTACAGATTCTCCTCTACCGATAATGGTTATCTCAATTTTGGCTTTCTCTTAGAGAAAGTGATATTAAAATATTCAAAAGAATTGGAAATTTGTTAAAATTGCAAATTTCATAAAGTTAAAACCCCTCGATCGAATCTCCCCAAATTCAAGACCAAATATCTTTGTACCCTAGTCAATTTGTATAACAAGTTTCAATTCGATAAGTGAAAATTAACGAAAGTAAGAGCGAAAATCGATTTTTTTTTTTTTTTTTGCGACAAATGACACAATTCCATAAAATCTGAATGCTTTCATCGATTAATGCCAAACTCAATATCGAACAGCCTTATCCCCTAGTTCGTTATTGTATAAAGTTTTAGCACGATAGCTTAGAATTTACAAAAATTCGAGAGAACTCAACTTTTTTTGTCGAAAAATTCAAATTACTACAAAATGAGACACCCGTTAGCGATTTAGGGAAAAATTGCAGCAAACTGACGGGGGTTGCGACATGACTCGTGTTCGAAGTTTCAAGAACAACAATCAATTCGTTCTCAAGATATAGCCATTTCAATTTTTCAAGCTCATCATAAACACATACGCGCGGCACGTACGCACGCGCATGTACGCACGCGCACGTACGCACGCACTCACAATCTTTCTCTATATATGATTTTTCAAAGTTTTGAAACTTTAAAAATACTCTGTCGTGAAAATTTCGAAAATAAATTTTTTCACAAAAACAAAACTTCCTCTATGATGAAAACAATAGTTGATTAAAAAAATAGTCAGACGTAATTCACAGACACTTTTAAGATCATTTTTATAAACTAATTTATGACAAATAAGTATCGACATAACGTAAAAAGTGAATCATTACTTTTTCCACGTACAGTGTAACATATCTTTCGTAAACGCTTATCTCAACAGAGTTGAAGATGGTGGCCTGTTCCCTCTCGTAACGGATGTCTCGATAGCGATGCATAATAAACATCCTTCATTCATTCATTCAATGGATAGCAGTGTCTCTCAAACGAATTGAATTTATATTCAGCATTTATTAATTATTTAACATAATCAACGTTTTAATACAATTCCAATACTAATATGAGACCAACGGCGATATTAAAATTGGAAGGTTTTCCATTCAAAGCGTTGAAACAAATATTTACATCGACGGAAGGTCATTCAATCGTCGACCACTCTGGCTGACGAATTTTCTGTATACGCATTAACTCTCTCCAATCAATAATTTGACACCACCGAGCTTATCGCCGTTCAGTCATTAAGTTATGCCCTTCGAACTCTTTCCCTCTAGCATTAAAACTGTGACTGTTATATATATATATATATATATATATATATATATTTATATATCGTTTGCGGCTTCTCGTATGTCACAATTGTCAGCGACGAAAGTGTTCGAAGCTCTCTGTACTCGGCCAGGAATAGACAATGTGTACAACTTGCTATAAGTTAGCATATAAGTCTGTAAACAAGCCGGTGCTCGGCGATACACCACTGGGCAACTCGATCTTTCTCTCTCTCTCTCTCTCTCTCTGCATTTATTCGACGAACCTGAGACGACCAGGCGTTTAGCAGCTCGTGATATAAAATTTCGTTGCGATAAATTCCCTCGTTCAACATCCTGTCTGAAATTCTTTTACGAATACAACTAGAGATAATAAAAGAATTCCAGCTGCTCATCGCATTGCACGATTTACAAATAATAAATGCACCGTAGCGCAGAGAGCTTTGGGAAGGGCGGGTAGGATGTCAAGTGGACACCGGATATATATGTGCATTGCGGAATTGTGAGCTCCGAGTGCTCTCGCACGTGTTATGATTCCTGTCGCAGTAACTGCAGCAGGATCATCGTGGTAACCCTGACCTATCGAACACGCGTCAAGTGGGGTGCGCCCCACTTTGCCTCTAGGGGTGCCGTAGTAGCGCAATAGACGAACACATAGATACTAATGTCCCAGTCACCGGCAGTTTTGGTAAAGCCATAAATTCAAAAAATTAAGTAATGCAGGTGTATTGCACCGAGCAGCAATTCTGTCCATAAACCAAATCATACTTTCGATACTCATGTTTCGTCATGAAATATCGAAATATCTCGTTGTTGTCTCTTTATTCGTTATAAGATATAGTTATAGGCACTGCAGCCCGGTCCTAGCTAATAGCCGAGAAAAATGGAGTTTCAATAGACATTTATCCGCTCAAGTCATCGTATTGATAATTTGTGTTTGGATTATTCATGCACCGACGATACCCGAGTCATCGACCTTGCGACTATCCTACGTCTGCGTCCAACGAAATTCCACCGCAGGAACGAAACGCCGTAGGAAATGTACGCGACCTTGCTCGAGGTCTCCTCTGCGGATGGGATTCGAAGGGGGAAACTGCGACAATCGTCGGAACTTCTCCATGCTCGATTCCTACGAAGGATTTCGAAGTTCCTCGTCGTTCCCGTCTGGACGCACTGCCAGCGCCGAGGGCGACACACGTTGCTGTTGGACAAAGTTCTGGATTGCTCGCCTCCACCCCGTCGTCCGACCCGACGACGATCAATAACCAAGGGCGTTTTGTAGCACAGTGTGAATGCGTCAAGACCACCACCGGTTACGAACCGGAGGATATATAACGTTGCGGTGGGTACTCTGGAGTCAGGCGCGCATGCACAGCCACATACACACGAGGTACACCGGGGGTTGTCACGCTAGCAATACCACCAGCTAGCTGAGAGATTCCCGTGTGTTTGGAAACACGCCTGCGCCATAAGACGTCGACGGGGCTCGTTGACGATCCCCCGGATTTGTAAATCTGCGCCCCTCGCGCTAGACCTCGTTCAGTAACGTCAAGCTAGCGCAAGAGCTAGAGCAGTTCCGCCGAGCCCCGAGTCGTCAAAGTATTATACATCTTCGCTCCTCGTCACCGCTTCACGTTTACTTCGTCGGCTGAGCTCTCATAGCTAATAAATATCCGCAACACTCCGTGGAGAAACAGCGGATGTTCCGTGGATTTGTTGTATATTGTTAGAAGAATAAAACAAGGAGAGGAATAAGTGGATAGCTCGCTACTTCGACACCTTTGTGCAGTGGCAGAAGAAGCCAGACGTAGACAATTTTAGTGAAAGAGACAGACATAGAAAGAAAGAAAGAAAGAAAGAGAGAGAGAGAGAGAGAGAGAGAGGAAAAAAAAGAGAGTGAGCGAGTGAGTGAGTGAGGAAGCTGAGATTGCGGAAGCTAATCGGCGGTCGGGCAATTAAAAACGTAGCGAGCAGCCGAGGCATCGTCAACCAGCCCAAAGCACGACTTATGCGTCAACGCCGAGCAGGTAAATTCATCATTCAGTTTTAACACCCAACACGCGTCAGATTATATTGACGTGGTCGGTTTTCTGTTGTCACTTGTACAGTTATGCTGCCAAATTCTTCTGGCTCTAGGTGTCGTTATTGTTGATAGCTACCAGTGAGACGACGTTTAATTGATCGTGTGAGTGTCCGGTACCCTAAAACGGACATAAAAAAAATTTCGTATACCCACGAAGTCGCAATATTTCAAAGTAATGAAAGAAATAAAGACGTTTTTTGTAATATTTATTTTTTACAGACTTTATCTTGCGCATCTGATGTGTGTTTCTCGTATATATGTAGGCTGAAATGTATAGATACGTTGTAAAGCCACTTTTAAAAGTACTTCAGACGATAATGAGCGCAAGCTCGTTACTCAAATGAATCTCTGGAGATGCAACCGGTTTGTTTTATTTGCGTAAAAATTTGTTAGTCGTAAGAAGCATATGGGGTGGTGGCCAGAGAGCTGTGAGTCTCGCCGGGAAACCTCATGATCGATAGAGACGGTGTGCGAGCACGAGTACCTACTCCACGAATAATTGCACGCTGAAATTTAATTTTATCAAGTAGATTCGACGTGTCACGACCTACACCCAGAAAAAAAAATTCTAAATGCAATTAAATAAATGAGCATTTTAAAAAATATTATTATATTTCAGCATTTATTAGATTTGTATTATGTGGTTTTATTGGGTGTAAGAAATAAAAGAAAAAAAATTCTATTCACTTGACATACATTTTGTTTGTATTAAATATAATTTAATTAAAATGAAATTTAATTAAACGAATATTAATATTCGATTAATTAGATTATTTAATTGGCAACGTGTATGTTACGCAAAGATAAAAATAAAAATTGTTAGAAATTTTTTAAAATAACATTTCTTCGATCGAAGGTAATTTTTTTTTTTTTTCTTTCATGTCATACAATACGACTATTTGCTGCACTTGACTTTCGTACTTTCAAATTCGTTTCACCCTAGCACGACGATAACAGTAATGTTCGTTTCTCATGGGCGCTCTACATGCGCGCGTGCTTTTAATCAATTTTCACGTGGAATTCAACGATAAGACCACAGCGAGGACACGCAGAGAAGGCTTTGCGGTATTGTCGCTTACCACTTTTAAAAATACCTGAGCTATGCAGGTATTAAACAGTCTCTCGCGTGTTTAATTCTTCGCTACGTTTTAAACAAAGCTGTAAAATATACTGAAGAAGTATGAAAAAAAAAAAAAAAAACTTAAGGAACGTTCAGTATCCAGTATACGGTCGGTTCTTTCTCGAGGATCGATTAAAATGTTCGGTAAATATACATATACGCGCGTTGACTACACTGGGTGACGTATACTGGGCGATAGCTAATTGATCTATGCGATTCTACCTTCTGATTACCAACACGTTTAAAATATCAACTATAAAAACGTCATTGATAACGTTTTTTTGTCCTTGTAATATGTATTTACAAATGTATTGCAAAAAAAGTCATTAAGTCAGATATAGAAGATCAACGTTATGTACCACATAGTCTCTTAAATTTAAGAATATCATAACCCTGAAATATGTGTAAAGTAATTAAAAGAAGATGACATTTTTTTAATTTTAAGACAATTAACAATTATAAAAAGAAAACAATTTTATTTCATCTCATGATTGACGTTGTAATTATCCAATTTGAATTTTTCGTGGATATTATTTCAAAGAATAAATGAATTAATATTGTTAAGAATACGTGATAAAAGTAACTCTTGGTATACAAAATTATTTGGTAGTTTACACGACGTTTTATAGGTAGAGAGAAAACTTTGTTAAAATGTCAATGAAAATATAAGATTGGATAAACATTTTTTTTTGTTTTACTTTTAAAAGTTATGAAAATAAATCGGAATACGAACGACCCAATTGTGTGGGAAGACCCGAAAATCATCGTTTATACCAAGATTTAATTTTCGAATGTCTAAGGACCTTTGGATATTGCATGATCAATAAGATATTGCAATATTCTCAGATTCTGGAGTTACCGTTGGTACTGCTGCTGTTGCTGCTGCTGCTGCTGCTGCTGCTGCTGCTTCTGCATATTGTTAAGCACATAGAAACGTGCCAAACGGTGCAAGGTACATCGGGTGCAGCCCGGCGTCGTTAATATCGATCGCACGTGCATCGAAATCCGAGACGTACATGCAAGACATACGGACGGTATAAAGCTATAACGCCACGATTCTCGTGGCCGTTATTAAAAGTAACTTTGCAATTGATTTTCGTTTGTGCCGCGGGGACTGCTGCTACCGTCTGCGACGTCTCATGGTTCAGCACTTTCCGCAGCCACCAACTTGAGACTCAGTCAGTAATAAAGGGTGATTTTTTTGAGGTTAGGATTTTCATGCATTAGTATTTGACAGATCACGCGGGATTTCAGACAAGGTGTCAAAGAGAAAGATGCTCAGTATGCTTTGACATTTCATAATGAATAGACTTACTAACGAGCAACGCTTGCAAATAATTGAATTTTATTACAAAAATCAGTGTTCGGTTCGAAAAGTGTTTCGCGATTTACGTCCGATTTATGGTCTACATAATCGACCAAGTGAGCAAACAATTAATGCGATTGTGACCAAGTTTCGCACTCAGTTTACTTTATTGGACATTAAACCAACCACACGAATGCGTACAGTGCGTACAGAAGAGAATATTGCGTCTGTTTCTGAGAGTGTTGCTGAAGACCGTGAAATGTCGATTCGTCGCCGTTCGCAGCAATTGGGTTTGTGTTATTCGACGACATGGAAGATTTTACGCAAAGATCTTGGTGTAAAACCGTATAAAATACAGCTCCTGCAACAACTGAAGCCGAACGATCTGCCACAACGTCGAATTTTCAGTGAATGGGCCCTAGAAAAGTTGGCAGAAAATCCGCTTTTTTATCGACAAATTTTGTTCAGCGATGAGGCTCATTTCTGGTTGAATGGCTACGTAAATAAGCAAAATTGCCGCATTTGGAGTGAAGAGCAACCAGAAGCCGTTCAAGAACTGCCCATGCATCCCGAAAAATGCACTGTTTGGTGTGGTTTGTACGCTGGTGGAATCATTGGACCGTATTTTTTCAAAGATGCTGTTGGACGCAACGTTACGGTGAATGGCGATCGCTATCGTTCGATGCTAACAAACTTTTTGTTGCCAAAAATGGAAGAACTGAACTTAGTTGACATGTGGTTTCAACAAGATGGCGCTACATGCCACACAGCTCGCGATTCTATGGCCATTTTGAGCGAAAACTTCGGAGAACAATTCATCTCAAGAAATGGCCCGGTAAGTTGGCCACCAAGATCATGCGATTTGACGCCATTAGACTATTTTTTGTGGGGCTACGTCAAGTCTAAAGTCTACAGAAATAAGCCAGCAACTATTCCAGTTTTGGAAGACAACATTTCCGAAGAAATTCGGGCTATTCCGGCCGAAATGCTCGAAAAAGTTGCCCAAAATTGGACTTTCCGAATGGACCACCTAAGACGCAGCCGCGGTCAACATTTAAATGAAATTATCTTCAAAAAGTAAATGTCATGGACCAATCTAACGTTTCAAATAAAGAACCGATGAGATTTTGCAAATTTTATGCGTTTTTTTTTTAAAAAAAGTTCTCAAGCTCTTAAAAAATCACCCTTTATATTATATGAGCTGGATGGTATATTTTGCGCACAAGCGCGATACGCGTTACCAGATTTCTCGTATTGAGACTTCCACTTGTTTTATCTATTTACAAATTCAATACAGTTCGAATCACGATTAGCTACCAGCCACACAGCTCCACACTCTAATCACTTAATCCTGTTTAGCAATGTTTTGCAATAAGACATTGTATAACATCGGTGACCGAACGAAAACTCGTATCGCGTGGCATACACTGCTACTTCGTTGCATACGACAAAGGTACGCAATGCAGGAACGGTCGAAACGAATCTCTGATAAAATAATAATAGAGCGAAAGAGAGAGGGAGAGGAAAGAAAAAATTCAGTTCAATTCGCTCTACGATTGACATTTGATGGATGATACTCTCATTTGCAAATCAAAGACGTCTCGGATTACCATTGTGAACGAGGTATAATACGTATTAAGTATTACCATCGGAATTATGGAAATCCTTTAGGAATCTACGACGCACGTCTTCGTACCGTGTGGATATAATGGAGGGAATAATACGTCAGCACCATGAGAGAAAACGTGTTTGATGATTATTTTTGTGTTATTAGCAATTATTTAACGTCGCATCAACATCGAGGTTTTCAGAGACCCTGACATTTATTTTCTTTCGACAAAGTAGAATAAGTCTGACGGAGACAAATATAATAGCCAACCTTTTAAAAATGATAGCGTTGAGGTGATGTTCTCTACCCCTCGATCGGTAACAAAAACTGTAATACAAATTTCTCTGCGACGTTTGATCTTCGGAATAAAAGGGGGGAACGATAAACTGCGTCTTGCAATTCTACAGTTTGCCGTTCTCGTCTTTTATCCGATAGATTTATGATGACGGAGAAATTTGCGATGGAAACATTTTGTTATCTCTCGCACGTATAGCGGTCTTAGAGAGACAGACGACGTGTAACGCATCACCTTAAGGGCAGGCGAAACACCATTACATCCAATTGTTTGACATTATTTTCTCGTAGGATATTGAATAGAATTGAATTAAATTTGAACAGTGGACTGCACATACGTCAATTTCTGTTGGAATCCTAGTGGAATTGTCTAAATAAAATTTTTTTTAAAATGACATTGATTATCTACAGCTATGGATGAATGGAAAAACAAATAAAAAACGTATAGCATTACCATATTGCCAACACAAAAATACACATGGTACGTCCATTGGGATTGCGATTTAGATACGATGAAGTGAGAAATCTTTCACGGAAAAAAAAACAGTTTTTATTCTCGACACAACATCCACGAGATATGGCCGAAAGTCCTGCCAAGTATGAATGCCGCGAGAGTTTCGTTCTAATACCAGGGGCTTTGGATCCGGTTAAACATAGAAATTCCAAGTCAAAATTTTATTCAATTCTGTTCAGTGTATTACAAGAAAAAAATTTCATAAGAAACTATACGATGATGTGAGTGCTTCGCCTCCAAGTATGGAAATTTCGCCTCTCCTTAAGGAGCTTATGCAATTTTATGGTGTGTTGGCAACCTGAGCCACCGTTTTTATTACCATCATTAGATATTTGTTTAGAGTTTCTTAACTTTTGACATAGTGTTTATGTAGAGCTTCTGTGATTTTATTTAGGAAATGGATTTTTGTCTTTCTAGTTAGATTATTGTGGAAACTATTGATCGTTAAGAATAAAAAGTATTGAAAACGTAAATTTTTGTCTGAATTTATTGCTATAAATAAAAAGTTTCCACGATAATGTTACTTAAATTATTTTTAAAAAATGCATCTTCTCAACTATAATTATTTGAAACATTTAAATGCACAACATTTTAACGCTTTACTCAAGTGCTGCTTCGGTAATCGGAACTAATAAAAGTTCACAACGTGTTCAACAACGAGAATGGGTGTTTATTAACGTTCTCTTATCACTGGATCTCGAAGAGATAATACATCACAGCCGGTTAGCAAACAGTAAATAAATAGATTACATCGAGAATTTCATCTGTAATAACGAGATAAATAAGTAAATAAAAAATGAGTGAGTCACGTATTTATGTCAATTGACGATCGGATCTTTTTCTTTTGTTTATTTTCTTTTCTTTCTTTTTTTTTTTTTTTAATTTCAAGACTTTTTAAAAGATTGAACACGTTCGCTAACTACGCGAGTCGCCGCGGACGTGAACGTTCTCGTTCTTTCGTCGATGCTATGACTCTGTGGAATCAACGAGTACCCGGAAGAAGCATCTAAATGGTCGACGGAGCGAATTCGTCGAGAGTGCAGGCGTATGCCGGGAGATTGGTCACGACTCGCGAAACTGAGAAGCATACGTTAAACTCTGCAGTGACACGTCAGCATAAAGCTGAGAGATAAGTCAAATCGGCTAAATGAAAGAAAACGAAGGGCTCGTGTCCGCGGACGACGTTAAAATACAATATCCTCGATGATCATTTCACGCGACCGTTTTTAGCAGGCTGACAATCACCATTATTTATAACCCAACGAACATAAACGAACGCTAGATAAATACTCTTTATCATTACGTGACGAAGCACTATTGGAAATTCTTTAGTCATTGAGTTCAGGGAAGGCTGTGCGATCGGTGTATTTGCATTCGAGTTTTCGATGGTCGAGATGTCCTGTGCAATATATTTATTCTCGTATGTTTTCTCACTGTATACAATTGTATATAATTACAGACATTAATAATAAATGGTTTTGTTTTTTTATTTTCTACAGAAACATCCAGGATATCATCCAGAGGGAAAGAATCGGTCTACAGTACAGGCGGCGGTGGCAGGACATTGTCCAGGCATCGTACAAACGACAGCATCATCATCTCTAACGCTCGGTGTAATCGTTCGTTACGTGGGACCGTCGAGTCGCCGCTATCATCGCTACCAACTTGGTATAAGGATATAATTCTTGAGGGCACGAGCTACGGACAGGCAGCGTGTATGATCATTGAAGACTACCCCCCTCTGCCCACGAGATCGAGGCAAAACCTGCACCAAGATACCACCCAACGATTCTTGAATCATCTGGTGCTGCCTAAGCACAGGACCTCAAAATTTTCCAGGTTGTTAATATATTTTCGAATCAGGATTAATTTTTAAATTAGAAATTTCACCACCGATTAATACAGTTTCATCATTTTTGTCAAATATACTTCTCGGTGTATTAGATTATAAATTTTTCCTATATTTTCATGATTTTTTCACGACCGTTACAGTAACAGGCATCGGAAGCTGCAGCCGTTCAGAGAAACGTGACTGTCGTCACCGGGTAGTGCGGCACACCTTACCGCAACCTACGAAAACCACCCTGACTCGACACGTATCGCGCTACCATCGGGTAGCAGCCACGCACCAAGCCAGGCAAGGTCGTTACACGGCGTTCAAACTGTCGTCGTTGACAGGCATCGTCGTAAGCTGGAGATCCGGAAGAACGAGGACTAAGACGTTACCGACCTGAGAGACGAAAGCCGTAGCAACGGGGGAACGGGAGAGATACAGCGAAGGGGCGTTCCGCCGTAGGGAGACGAGAGGCAGCTTGGAAGTGCGAGCGCTGAGATTGTCAGAAGGTGATAACGACTCCACGGTTATCCTGTAATTCTCGTGAAAACGACGAGCAAAACAACAATTGGTGTGCACGGATCCACGAGTGGGAGGCGAACAGTAATTTGATATTTCGAAAGCAGATTTAAGGAGAAATAAAAAGCTTTCATCATGGGTACCTTGAACGTAAATCGCAACGTTAGCGATGCTTTCTATCGTTATAAGATGCCACGGATTCAGGCGAAGGTCGAGGGCAAGGGAAACGGCATTAAGACCGTGATCGTGAACATGGTGGACGTAGCAAAGGCCATTGGTCGTCCCGCCACGTATCCAACCAAGTACTTCGGTTGCGAGCTCGGCGCGCAAACCCAGTTCGACTTCAAGAACGAGCGTTTCATCGTGAACGGCTCCCACGAGGCGAACAAGCTTCAAGATCTTCTCGATGGTTTCATCAGAAAATACGTTCTCTGCCCTGCATGCGACAATCCGGAGACGGAGTTGCTCGTGAGCGCGAAGAAAGGCACGATATCGCAGGGTTGCAAAGCCTGCGGTCATCACGGCCTTCTCGAAAGCAATCACAAGCTCAACACTTACATTCTGAAGAATCCCCCGAGTTTGAATCCCGCGGCTCAGGGCAGTTCGCTCACCGAAGGCAAACGTGGTAAACGCTCGAAGCGCGCCAACGGTGACGCGAATGGCGATCGCTCAGGCTCCCCGGATAACGACACCAGCTCTACCGATATCGTCGTCGAGGCACCGCAAAAAATTGCGACCGACGCCGACGACGATGCTAACTGGGTGGTCGACGTTTCCGAGGAGGCGGTACGCGCTCGTCTTCAAGATCTCACCGACGGCGCCAAAGGTATGACCATCAGCGAGGATCTCGACAAAACCGAGAAAGAACGTATGGACATCTTCTACAAGCTTGTCAAGTGTCGTCGCGATGCCGGACAATTGGACAATCACAAAGAACTCCTGGCTGAGGCTGAGCGTCTGGAAATCAAGACAAAGGCACCTCTCGTACTCGCGGAATTGCTCTTCGATCAATGCATCGCCGCCCAGACGAAGAAACATCGAGTTCTTCTGTTGCGCTTTACTCATGACGACATAAAAGCGCAGAAATATCTCTTGCGCGGTATCGAGCAAGTTATCGCCCTGCACAAGGACGCGCTCATGGCGAAGGTGCCTGGAATTCTGAAAGTGAGTAACGTTCAGTAATTCCCGGATGTTTTTCCTATTTATATATTTATCGAACAATCTCGGAGGTAATCAACGCTAATTTGTGTGTATGTGCTTTTCCATTGTCGCAGTTCTTTTACGACGTTGACATCCTAGAGGAGAAGGCTTTGTTCGAGTGGGCAAGCAAAGCTAGCAAGAAATACGTTTCCAAGGAGCTGTCGCAGGAGATACACGACAAGGCCGCACCGTTCCTCACGTGGCTGAAGGAAGCCGACGAGGAAGAATCCGAATCCGAGGAGGAGGATGACGATTTGGAGGTAAATTTAACTTATTCTCTTTATAAAATTGTGTATGCTACGTTTCATTGAATTATTCAATTTTCTTTTATAAATATAATTTTTATTTCTCTTACACAGATTGAGTACAACGACAGAGCGAAGCAGCCATTGAAGCAGCAGCAACAACAGCAGCAGAAACAGTCGGCAAAGAAGCCGATCGAGGATGAATCCGAGGAAGGCGATGACTTCGACATCGACGCTATTTAAACAACGCAAAACTCGTGCATACTCTCGAATCTCCGGATTCACGGATTTCCAGCGAGCTCAAAGATGACGGATACTTTGACCGGAACGATTACACTTACTATCTATTCTCTCCGCGGACACACGAATAAAAGTCGCCACCCAATATTTCACTCCATATAAAACGTTAATTACTTGTTTTCCTTTTGCACATCGGTTTCTTGTACGAGGTCTATCGTTATGCCCATCCTCATGCTTAACACGTTGATTGCCAAACTACGAGATAACTCGTAGTTTGCCGTGGCAGTAGAAGTAACGTGGCAATCAACGTGTTAAATCGACACACACACACAGACACACAATTTTCTTTATATTTCACGAGAACACAGGATACAGGAGATGCCTTGATAAATTTTTTAATTGTTTCAATGTTTAGCCAACACCCCCACCTCCCTTACTGTACAATGATACTTTTTAATTAATGTTTCTTTTTTTAACGATGCAATTATTATCTATACGATTACGAATTATCATTGATTATTGAGAATATCTCATTATCCATGCCCACTGTCCCGTCCTAAGAAGCACGCGACTCCTTTCTACGCCTGCCTGACTGTTCCCGCCATGTTTTCACTTGGATATAATGTACCACTTTATTATCGGCGATGGCTTTCAATCGTGATTTAAACAAAAACAAAAACAGGTTGGCCTGCTAAAAACGTTCTTCATTGTAGTACTACAACCCTACTACTGTCCTTATTATGATTGATAACTATTCGAATGATAATAAACTTGATTTATCGCAATAATTATGCGTTATCAGTTGCTACGAGAGTATTTATTATACAACACTATAATAGATTAGATTACTATTATAGCAGATTAGATTACTCGATAAAAGTTACGAAAAAAAGTGTACGCAATGCAAGTATTGCTCAATGAGAGTTGCAAGACACTTTTGAAATCCTTTGATCGTTCTTGCAATATATTTTTTTTTATCTTCTCTTTTGAACTGCAAAAATTTTAACTGCAATTGCTTTCATTTTCTAATTATCATTGACATTGAAAGTACAATAATTTAAAAACGTATTTATTTATCGCTTTTCATAATTATATTTGTTACTAAAGATTTTATGAATTTATCATCTAAAAATAACATTTTCGTTCGCATTGTTTTAAAAAATAAATAAATGCTGGTACAGTAGATTTTCCATCTGCAGCTATTTTTTATTAAATAATTCGAGTAGCATTTTAAGTGTCCTAAAAAGGGCCGTGATAAGGAAAAGTAGCAGTTGCGACGCTTTGTAAAGAAAAAAACATTTAAATGCATTTTTTTTAAAAATAATTTGGATCGAGACTTACACTGCGTCTCTTGATATTCTATTTACAATTCAATTACTTTTACACAAAGTACGAGAAATAGATTCTAAAAGTAATTCTAATAAGCAGCCGCTTTCCGATATCACGAAACTACGACGATCCCGAAACCAAAGTTTTCATCAAGTTTCAAATATTCCCGGGCTACGTTGCGAACGCTTGGGTTCGCGTAACAGTCGCCAGAGAGCGTTGCGCACGCTCATGAATGCTCAGTCGTATTTTTTTACGATCGGCTGACGGCCGTCGTGGGTTCTCCCAGTGTTTTACCGAATTTCCCTGTCCCCGAGTGACTTTAAGATTGGGTCCGCACGTTAAGTGATACCGCAGAGTGTTGTGAACGAGGTAAACCATCGTATTGACGTTCTTAAGATTTCGAGGATTCGGGAATATACGATTTTTGTAACTTTCGTCGGTCTCGTATCGTTCTCGCCATTTTATTGTCGTCCGTCTCTCTTTGTCACTCGCTCTCGCTTCCTACGATTCGTGTCAAGACGAGAATTTCAAAGCACTGTTTTCCACGAAACTCTATTATTACAGTAGCGATTCAGTCACCCGTTGATCCGTAAAAAAACTCTTTTATCCGAAGAAGCTCGATATTTCGTTTATACTCGCGCATAGTCCGCTTGAAAAATCAATTTTTTTTGTTCGTTTACCTCAGATCCTTGGTCAACAATTATTAAAACGAGTTAGGCTAGAGAAACGACAAGCATAGACAGACTAAAGTGAGAGGGAGAGAGACTATGATACGTCGAGTCGATATCTAAAAGATGTAAATCTTATTTTACAGTGCTGGGATGATAGTTTGAAGAAGGTCGAGGGATTCCTGGATGGACCGTTCACACGAGTGAGTACACAAAGTCTTCGAGTTTCATACTTCCTTTGTATTAGTTATTTTTTCTCGTAGACCAAACGATTTACACGGCAGTACATTTAGGTCCTAAAGCAATGTCGCGACACGTATTGATTCAGAGAACCTGGTGGCTAGCACGAAAGATCGTCGAGTATGATGATATGTCGCGGCGTTTCGTTGGGGCCTATCCTTTTGCACCTGCCACGCCTCTTATCCTTCACTTTTATTGCCCTATTTCTCTTCTCCGTACAGCACATTATAATCGACTGTCGCAGGTGTAACCGGAAATTTATCCACTTTTTTTTTTTTTTTAAATCAGTTTCCGCAAAGAATAGGGGGCGTGTAAGCGTGACGAAAAACTTACTGACCATGACCGTGTGGGTTGTAAGTCTTAGCAACGTGAAAACGGGCGTCTTCGAAATATCCTGGTGGGAAATTCCGAGAAAATCATTGAGATTATAATTTATCGTGTTAAATTACGTTACTAAAATAGGCATTTGAGTAATCGGTTATTCAGTGTTTTCTAGTTTATTTACGTGAATGCCGGGAAGACAACGTGTGTCTCGTAAATAGCTTGGGGATGAAGAAAGTTTCATTGATCGTGACGAGCACGTTGCGTCCTTAGCTAGTCGTACGTTAGTCAGCAAATTTTAACGTTGCAAATATCAATGTACAGCGTTATGTACGTAGTTACATATATGGTCTCCGAACTGCCTTGCACCATTCCGCAGCTGCGTTCTATAAGGCTCGTGGTATCTTAGCAGCACGACGCGCGTGTGATTAAATTTAGCCCGAACCTTTCTTATTAATTATTCGGTTTTAAAACGCACGTGCTATTCTACACGCTCTCTTGTTAAATTTCTATTGATAACACGTTTTTTTCTCTCTCTATTAAGCTTTCCGAGGAAGAGATAAGGAAACACGTACGTTAATAACAATAATATGTAATATATATTCGGCTTAAGATAATGTGCTACAAGTCGTCGTTCTCTCTCAGATCGCTATCTTTTTATCTTTCGGATAAAAAATTGGAATGGTGAACTGTACAATTGTAAGACGCAGTTCACCGTACTTCTCTTTTATTCGAAAGATCACTCGTGGCAGAAAAGTTTGCATTACAGTTTTTATTACCGACCGAGTAGTAGCACATAACCTTAACCCTTTGCTCTCGAGAGGCGACTCTCGCTCACCACTTATCAGTGAACGAGAGTCACCTCTCGAGTGCAAAGGATTAATATAGTACTTACGATGTAGAATAAAGTCACCGGTGAATCAACCGGGATATGGTTAAAATTTCTGTCGGTTTTATTGTCTCAACGTGATCGACAATGGTGCTATCTTTCGCACTCATAATAACTCGATTGGTAATAATACATTATCTTAAGGTTACCTGTCGGTCGGTAACAAAAATCGTTATGCAATTTTCTTCGCCCCGATTGATCTTTCGGATAAAAAAGGTGAACGGTGAACTGCGTCTCACAATTTTACAGTTTACCGTTCTCGGTATTTATTCGAGAGATTAATCATGGTGATGGAAAAATTCTGCTGTCTTTCTCGCACGCATAGCGATCTGAGAAAGACAGACGACATGTAGCAAATCGTCACGGGGGTCGGACTCTCGCTCCTTCGCGATCCCGTAAACGCTAACTCGGTTGGTAATAGAACTTTCCGTTCAAATTTTTTCTATGATGTCGGAGCTTTACAGATAAATGCAAAGCTTTACATAAGGCACATCAGATAATTATGTTAAACTCGTTCTTTTTCTCTAGAAATCGCATGCATCCTAAAAAAATTGGTCTCTGAAAAGGTTTGTTACCAACAGCGTACGTTTCGCTTCGTTTCAATGTTTCGTGATACGTGATTTACCGGTGTCAAAAACTATTTATCTATTTTTCAAGGATACCGGAGGGTTCTGGACAAAAGCGAATTAGGTATCTCTTCATTCACTTGTTACGCACATTAACTTAATTTACTTTTGTCCACAGAAACATTCTGTATTTTTGAAATAATTGATTAAAATTTTGCGGAGGTTGTGTCATATTCCCTTGAGGGAAAGCTAAACCTCCTCAGTCGGTAACAAACCTTTCCATACAAATGTTTTTTTTTAGATTTCATTGAGCATTCAGAAATAAAATAAGTTTTTACTGATACATAGAGAGAAAAAGTTTCATTGAATCAAAGAGATTTCATTGTAATCTTGTCCTATGGAACTTTTATTTGTCATCAATGAAAAAAATATATTTATATTAATATATAAATAGTAATATTACTATCTTTAATTGATCGCGAATTGTGTTAAATGCGGTGACATTGAATCAATGAAAATTGTACTGAAGTCTACTAGTCACTTTTATTTACTTCAATGAAACTTTTATTTGTTGCTCAGTCTCATAACGAGAGTAGGATGCATTTCGTTAAAATCCTACATTTTAAATGTAGTAAAATCTCTCGAGCGAATATCACCAAATTCTGTATCGCCTCGCGCTCCATATTAGGCACGTTTACTTCGGTTGCTTGTTCTTACTTTATTTTACTTTAAAGGAGTTAAGGTTAAGGTGTAGTGACAAAATTATTATAATGAATCAATTGTTATTGTAAAAAATTGTGTTTTATTGCGTTTTTGGGTTGACGATCACGCGCGCGCGCACACACGCACACAAAACAAACAAACAAACAAATATTATAATGGTATTTTGGCGTCAGAGCTACATGCCCTTCGCAAATAGTTGCACTTTT
Source organism: Cylloceria caligata (assembly GCA_963942595.1). Classification (NCBI taxonomy): domain Eukaryota; kingdom Metazoa; phylum Arthropoda; class Insecta; order Hymenoptera; family Ichneumonidae; genus Cylloceria; species Cylloceria caligata. Next base: position 11,959,800 of record OZ012706.1, on the reverse strand, counting down.
TTTATGTGTCTATAAATAGTATCGTGATACTCATCTATGACTACATTATAGGTTATGTCTTATTATTGCATGCTTGCCGTACTAATGGAGGAAAGGTTCGAGGATCAGTGTAATGTTAATTTATTATTACACACCTTCGACTGTAGTAAAGTATTCGCGGATATCAACCTCCGTCAAAGACTTCTCCATTTGGGTAACAATTGTCGTTCCGACGGTTTTGCAAACTTGATACAACACTATTAGAAGACACAAATCACGTCTCCCGTCCAACGGCGACGCGCTTGATGCCACCAAATAAATATCTCTTTGAAATGGTAATTTCAAATATATTATTCATTTGAAGAAAGTAAATCGTTTCATTAGTAAGTACTGTCGAAGAAATAATTACTCGAAGTCAATGAAATATCCTCATTGCGGTTCAAACGCATCACATCATTGGAATCAAGTAATTATTTTATTTGAATGAAATAGATATTTAGTTGATTCAATGAGACATTTTAATGTGCCTTATCTGTAAAAATCTGACATCCTAAAAAAATGTGCACAGAAAGGTTTGTTATCAGCCAAGTTGGCGTTTATGGGATAGTGACAGATTGGGGGGGGGGCGGTTCCCCTCAATTATGTGGAACATGTAAAGATGCAAGAGATATAGAACTAATCTTGCGATCCCGATTTTCGTGATGAAAACGTCACCTTGCGGATCTTGCTAGATGGAGAGCAACGTTTTCGGCTTTCATGCGTCGGATCAACCGTAACAAAGAAATTCAAATTACAGTTTTAGTTACCGACCGAGTAGTTCCACATCGCTTTAAGCTCAACCACTGGTCTTCGTATCCGGTTTACACGAGAATCAATGGTAGGACAAATAGCGATAATTTTAACCAATAACCTATACAAAGAAATGTGTGGCACAACTACTTAAAAAAATCGTATTTTCATTGCAAAGTTAATAAAAGGAAATATTTCAATTAAAAAATGTAAAGACGTCGGTGAATGAACGGGCCAACTTAACCTACATTTTTAATCGTAATCAATTTTCAATGACAAACTGAGTATCAAGTATAGAAAAAAAAATGGAAATTAACAGATAATGTTGATCCAAATCATCGGGAATTCACACGTGTCTTAAAGAACGCCTCGTTCATTCATCATTGACTTATCTCTATTTTATATTAATAATTGTAACGAATATTATTGTTGAAATGATTGTTATTTAAATAAAAATTACGATGAACGTTGAGTTTCGAGAGTTTCCGGACGTACATGTCGAGTGATTCCGGTCCACGCCATCTTCTCGCTCTCTCGCTTCACGCAAGAGTGGGCGCACAGATTCATTGGATTTAATGCCCTGTAAGGAGACTCAAAGTGAGAGAACGAGCTAGCCGATCGAGTCGGGAGCGTACTTGGTTCTCAGTAGCCACATGTATTTATTTTTGCGCGTCTTCACTAGTGGCAGACACGATTGAATTGCTTGCGGTGCTATGTCGTCACTGCTGGGGCTGGTGATGGTGCTGGTGCTGCTGCTAGGTATGAATCATCGGGTGATCACAGATACTCCGATTGCAGTTTGCCTGTTGGTAAAGTCAAGTAGAATACAGTAACGGAAACGGCCAGACGATGAAAAGAGAGGGAACGCATTATTGCGACGCAAAACTCAATTATTCTAGCAGAGAGAATCGGGTTATGAGGTAGCACACGCCTCTTCCCCACTCGCTGAATATCTAGCCCGAGATCTAGCTACTGCAACTCAACGACTTTACCATATAATTCGTTAATGAGATCCGAGAGATCAGCGTTTTCCACAACGTGTAATCGTGTGACTAGCTATGGTGCAGACATCGAAGCGATACACCCGCTTTCTGTACGTGTCATATTTATTCGAGCACCCTTTCTCTTCGCTTTCTAACGATCTGTGATTTTCTATCAAGAGGTTGCTCTCTCGTTGATCAATTCAATTATTCAATTAGAAGGAAAAAAAAACGAAATGAGCGTAATTAGTTACTTTTTGTCGGTTGACTATAAGCGATGACCTTCGGGACTCATTATCTCATTCAATGCTCTGTATTGTCGTACTCTTTACCCTGGGGATAACGTTCGTAGCGCGGGCTCTTCTGCATTCGGCGGTGAATTACTTCACTGAAGGGTTGAAGAAGACAACCAAGGGGCGGATGATGACTTTGCGCGTTAGAGTAGAAATTCGCATAACTCTATTTCGTCGTTTTATTAAGACACTTACGTACTAGACAAATTCGTGAAGAATTTTTAAAATCCTTTTTTCCAATTCTCGAAGAACAACCAACGGTAAATTCGTGTAACTTGCATTAGTTCTCAATATACGGAATCACTGATCCCGAAATTATTTCCAAATGGATGCACCGATTGCTTTCTTTTCTCGATTTACATTTTAGTTAAATTCTATTCAAAGAATAATTAATACAGTCGGCCTAACACAACATTTAGCTATGCTGGTTAGTAAACAATATTTCAATTAACAAAACATGCTATCGAGAAGTAAGATTGAACAAACGTGAATTACATTTTTTTAACGGACGTTGATTACAGTAAAAAACGTGTTTAATTACATTTTTTTAACAAGTAAAGAAAGTAAGATAAAACATCTCATAAATTCTCTTTCGATTGATTGTCCGCAACGGTATTTTTATCGTGTGTGCTATCTCTAGATTCGAATGTATCCAATTGTAGAGAGATGAGTACCATTTTTTAAATGTTTGTTTTATATAAAATGTAACGATGCCTGTCCTGCGTATACGTTGATGATTCGAATGCGATGAATGTATAGATGACATCAGAGCAGTGGTTAGCGCTCTTACTCAGTACCTGAACAATCCAGGTTTGATCCCCGGTGATCATCATATATTTTCTCTCTTCTATACTTCAACAGGCCATCTTCATTACCATTCTACACACTTTTTCGAATTTACTTCGGTCATCACAAAAAAAAAATGTAACTTTTCCAATTGTTTTCTATTTGGATTTGGGGATATTTAAATATGATTTGAACATCGTTACGAACAATCCAATTTATACGATTTTTCTCCGATGAAAAGAATAAAATTATTTTTAATAAAATCGGTGGAGATCCCTCGCGCTTTTCTAGTTGAACGAAAAAACAGCTTATCGGACATTACGATAAATCTGTTGACGGATACATTTATTTGAATCTCGACCTAACAGAGTTTTGTTTATTGCCAATTGATTTGTTGAAATAATCAAAGGTTGTTTCCAATTGAATCTAATGTTATTATTTATTTAATTCAACGCCGGATAAAACATATCGAATGAGTCTAATGTATATATTTGTATTAGCGTTAATAAAATATTTATTTGATTAAAATAAGGACAAAATGTCAAGTTCCCAATTATGAAATGAATATATATTTTTTTTAATTTTCGAACCGTACGTTAACCGTTTACAAGTCATACTGCTCGAAACCGTCCCGGAATGGGATTATGAAGAGCAGAGTAGAGGGTAACGCGTTCTTATGGTGGAGCCGAGGAGTGGAGGTATTTTTCTGACTTATAAAGGGTTAAACATTGTGTTTGTCATATTTTTTTCTTACAATTCATGAAACAATGTTCCTAGTATCAGCTTCTCTCGTTTCCTGCTGTTGAACAGCAGTCCGAGAGGGTTACCCAATTGATATAAAAAAAAATATGATCATTTCGACTGTACAAAGTCAGTCAAAGTTGCGGGGTGCGCAGGCGCTGACGCATATTTCCGCACCACCCTTGAGTGAGTATGGGGTGTGCGCGCGCGCGTCCACGTTCTCTCTCTCTCTCTCTCTCTCCCTGTACAGGGTGGTGGGAAACCTGGCGGCGGGACGGGTCGTCCCCCGTTGGCGTCGCTCAGTGAGAAATGAGAGCCGCCGTCGTGAGCAACCTCGTATAGCGTAACCACCAAACGAGACGGATTATACATATAGATATATTAAATAACAAGAAAAACATATACATACCATACAATAGTATATATAAATAATATATTTTTCTACCAACTTGCAAAAAAAAAAAAAAGAAAAAAGAAAAGATAAGAAAAGAAAGAAACGCCTAGACGAACAAAGTTATGTTTTCTACATGGGGTTTTATGGGATCGTTGTTATATCAAATTACTGTTGCACCGATAAAAGTGACATTATAGAGAGAAATATCGAACGTGTTTTAAGCGTACCAATGAAATAACGTTTGGCGTCCTATGCAGTGAAAGCGAACGGCCGTGGGAGAAAGAGAGAAAGAAGAAAAAAGAGTCAGGTCGATATCGTAAGCGCACTACTTCCATCTTTTGTTTGCAATTCTCTCTTCTCGTTTATCTACAAATCGTTTTTATTTAATTTTTTTAAAACGGAAAATCTATACAGGTAGACACTCTCGTGGGAGTATCCAACATTATCCATGGGTAGAACGGATATGTCAAAAACGCTGAACGCTTATAGAATGTGAGTAGTAAATTCTCGTGAATTATTGATAATAATATTAATTAATTGACGATCGTTGATACTCATTAAGTCACGTATCCTCGTAGAACCTTTGAAAACGAATGTGTATCGTTGAACCCCTTGTTCGTTAAGATGAATCCTCTTCCGCATCGCATTACGTACTCGGAGGCGCACGTTTCAGTCACCGCTGTCCTGTCCCAAGAGCCTCTCTATCTTATCTCGAATATACGCTCGACATAAATTTCTCTTTATCTCTCGTCTTATCGCTTTTACTTTAAGAGCCATTTCGTATTTATACTTGTGACTGCGCGAAGGGCCTCTTTGCTTTTTACACTGAGAAAAAAATTAACTGACAACATAAATTAAACGTACGACGAAGAAGCGTTAAAATGCTCAATGAAAAAAAATATTATTTCTAATAAAATACGCAATTAACCCTTTGCCCTCGAGAAGTGACTCTCGCAAACCATTTATTGGGTAAACGAGACACCTCCCGAGTGCAAAGGGTTAATCCGGTGAAATTGATGACAGATTTTTATTTAAAGCTTCTCGTGGACCGACATTTCGTTCTTACATTAATTTCAGATTTTTTAAGATATTTTTCACCCTCTTTCATTCTTAGATTACTGCATAAAAATTTTATTGGCTAACTTACACTTTGGAAAGTTTCCTGTAACAAGCGGAAAATTCTGTGGGAAGTTATAAGTTGTAACGTTCTGCCTCACTTTTCGATGGTTAATAATTTATTATCAGTGGTTCTCCTCGCTTAATATCTCATCGAGCATGTACCGAATAAATGTTCACTAACGATGCGTTTCGCAACCTACAACTGGGATGTTACTTCAAGTTACGTCGTAGCGACCGCAATTTGATATTAGAAATTCTGCTTCGGCCCTTATACTTTGTTATAATTATATAAGATTACCGAGCGTATGTTATTACGACTCGACCTTGCGATACAAACGTCAGCTGTTAACTCGTCGAGTATGCGTGTGTGACCCAGGAAAACGGGACCCGTCCGTGTATTGACTCTAGACCGAAGGTGTGCGTAAGAAACGTGAATCGAGAATGAACTGCGTCTCTCTCAAAGGCCGAATAACACACTCTCGTCAGAGCCTTCGTTCCCCTATCATCGTAGCACGCGTGTGAAGAGTAGAACGCCAACGTGCCTCAGGGTTCCCCTCGTAGACGGGTTTCTTTTTCCTTTTCACGTTCAGAGAATACGGCACGCTGCTGGCGACCCTTTACTCGATCGCCACGTGTCCGGTTCACCTTTCACCAATTCCTCGCTCTATGAATTTTTTCGAAAATTCTTGTGAGATTCGCCAGAAAAATAGATATTTTTCCAATTTATTTTTCTCTTGATTAATAGAAATTGTAGAAAATCTATTTGATGGTAAAGAAATATGAGACAAAGGTCAAGGCGAATTGTGTCGTCTGGCAAGGATTTGGGCAAGGAACGACGAGAGGTCAAGGTTTTGCAGGCACCGTGCAGACCCGCGGCCTCGACTCAACGTTGTCTCGGTAATTGGTGAAAAATGGACAATTGAGAAAAAATGATAACCGTTTTTGTAGATGCAGAATCGATATATATCGTACATTTTTCGCGAGGCTCGTTTAATTATTTTTGTTCTTTTAATTCATCTGAATTTTCTCCAGGTTCCTCTGTAGCTATATATCGTTGTTCCGCATACGCGGAACCGAGCAAGAAGGGTAGGAAGTGCGAGATGGCGATGGTGATAGCGCGTGCGCTGAAATATTGAGCTACGTTTGATATTTTCTCGTGCAGGTGGTGGTGGTGGTAGTCGTGGTTTTTCGCACAGCCCTGACATGGGGTAAGTTCGTATCCGGATTAAATTCAATGTAATTGATCTTCTGAAGACGTCTGGGACGATCGCGATGTTTCCTTCTACCGTGAATTCGTAACTGGCGCGACTTCCGCTATGATTTTATTATTTCACACTTGATTGATCAAGACGATCGTCAGATTTCATCTTGAAATGGAGCGAAAGCTTTGCAGAGTGGAACGGGGACGATGGTACAGTGGAATTCCCGGCGGATGACAGCCCCTGCACTAGTTCGATCGTAAATTCAATGTTTTCCGACTCAGTCGGGAATATTATTGATCATCTCAGCTGAATTATGGAGATGATTGTACAGTGAAATGCAAAGTCGTTGCTTTCTATCTCGTTCTGTTCATCATGGAATTTAACTTTTCTTTTCTTTTCTTTTCTTTTTGTTCAGTAGATCGAAAAGTTATTCGCCAACCGAACCGACGAATAGATTTTTGATTCAGCGGTGGTAGCGTCATTCTACGTTGTAAGGGAATTATGACCTTTGTACCTGGATTCATTGCATCATTAACTTTATGACGCAGTTGTTGAAAGAGCGTTCGTGTGTATTTTTACAGCCATCGTGACGATTTTCCTTGGTTAAAATTAAGCCGCGGTTGGTTAAGTTTGCGCAAAAGTGAATCGGTCGAGAGCCGCGTTTCTATGGAATCTCCTTGTGTTGGATGACCAGGCTTCGAGTTGCTCGTCGGAGAACGGTTTGGCAGCATCAAAGCCTTCTTCCGCACTCGTGACACGTTCACAGTCACCAATGATAATTGTAGCAAAGATTTAATTCGATTTGAAAAAGGAGCGTTCCACATTAACTCCCGTTTTGCCTTGGCCTCCAACCGGTGCCGCTTCTGTTTTTTTGCGACGCGACGACTTCGAGTCTCCACACCTTCGTTGGATTTCGAATAAATAGTCTTGGCTACGTGAGCCATTCGAAGGTTTTTCTTCGTCTTGTCGTTGAAAGCGACGAGTTGTCGACCTTCGTTCATTGTCGTAGGTTCTCTACCAACCACAGGGTTCGTCGCAGGTATTTGGATATTAACGACACGGTTTTCTATTATTTTCAGAAAGAAAATCGAACACATCGGCAGGATGACGGCAATGACACAGGAGGAGATCGTTGCGGGTGCTCGAACGGTCGCTCAAGGCCTCGAGGCACTTCGAGTCGAGCATGGTGGTCTTCTTCAGGGTCTCCAGTCGCAAGATGCCCCGGCGGCACGTGACAAAGCCAGTTTACTAGTGAAAAACATCGAGCTGATAGAGTTGGGCCTCGGCGAAGCACAGGTGATGATGGCACTGGCCAGTCAACTGCAGGTAGTCGAGGCTGAGAAACAGAAACTGAGGACTCAAGTCAGGAGGCTTTGCCAGGAAAATGCTTGGCTCAGAGACGAGCTTGCTGGTACACAGCAAAAGCTCCAAGGCAGCGAGCAAGCCGTAAGAAAATTTCATAAATGCTCGTTTAATATTCTCGTCCGCAGGATCCGCGCGTATCGTCATGGGAATCCTGTCGATTTGGTAATGCGCTCCGTGTCAAAATATTGTAAATGAACTTTCGTATCATTTGAAAGAAAACAAAAACGCCTATTATTTCTTTCTATCGGTAAAAAAAAAAACAATCGTATGTCAAATCTTTCACGATTAATTGTTCGTAATGGTGTTCTGATTGTGTTAAAGTAATTTCAGATCCAAATATAACAATCGTAGAAGGATTTCCGTTTTTTTTAAACATAATTTTCTATCTCAAAAAAATTGATATTCAACAAACGTTTATATTTGGATCTTGGATTTTTTTTTACATAATCAGAACACAGTTGCCAACAATCAATCATCAGGGATTTTGATTTTTTTTTAACCGATAAAAAAACCTGATGTTTTTTATGGACAGAACCACTTCCCTCCTTCCAAAGTATACTTTATTTATTGCATAAAAAAAGATTGCACACAGACGCGACGTTGTTGGAACGAAAATCAGACGACGGTGTTTGTTCCAAAAAAAAAAAAAAAAAAAAAAAAGATCCTCGTTTGTCCAAGAATCAACGGATTTATTATCTTCGCAGGTCGCCCAATTGGAAGTAGACAAGAGGCACTTTGATTTCATGAAAAGTATGACACAGTACGATCCTGATCCACCGGCGGACGATGAGAACGCTAAAGACAGACCGAAGGACGATCCAGTGGTCGATCTGTTCCCCGACGATGAAGCTGACGAGAGAAACAGTAGGTGTATGTAGAAGCTTTGAGTCTCTAACGATCGTTGTATATCGTCTGGGTCTCATTGTACATCGGCTACTGAGAATAAATAAGAATAAAATAAAATTGATCTTTGTAGCAATGTCACCTACACCGCCGTCGCAGTTCGCGCAGCAAGTAAACGCTGGATACGAGATTCCAGCGCGTTTGCGTACATTGCACAACCTGGTGATTCAATATGCGAGCCAAGGACGTTACGAGGTCGCTGTGCCGCTCTGCAAACAGGCGCTCGAGGATCTCGAAAAGACGTCGGGACACGATCATCCGGACGTCGCGACGATGTTGAACATTCTCGCTCTCGTTTATCGCGATCAGAACAAATACAAAGAGGCGGCGAATCTTCTCAACGACGCTCTCGCGATCCGTGAGAAGACCCTTGGGGAGAATCATCCGGCGGTCGCAGCAACGTTGAACAATCTCGCTGTACTGTATGGCAAACGTGGTAAATACAAGGAAGCCGAGCCATTGTGCAAACGAGCATTGGAAATTCGCGAGAAGGTACTCGGTCGCGATCATCCCGATGTAGCGAAACAATTGAACAATCTCGCCCTTCTCTGCCAAAATCAAGGCAAATACGAGGAAGTGCAGAGATATTATCAGCGAGCATTGGAGATTTATGAGGCTAAACTCGGCCCAGATGATCCTAATGTCGCGAAAACGAAGAACAATCTTGCCTCGTGCTATCTCAAACAAGGGAAATACAAAGATGCTGAAGTGCTCTACAAGCAGGTACTCACTCGGGCTCACGAGAAGGAGTTTGGTGCTATCGACGGCGACAACAAACCCATTTGGCAAGTGAGTAATACATTTTTTTTTTTTTTTTTTCAAATTAAGGGTTTATCCATTATACGAAAAGTTTCTAGATAAAAAATTATGTTACATAGAAATTGTTTTACAAACAACTAAGAGGGCATCGACTACGTAAGATAACAAAAGATTATAAATGTTTAATCACCGACGATAAACATTCATAGCCATTCGTCGAAATTTCATTAGCAGCGTCCTGTCTGAGGGGTCCCTGTATAAGAAATCTCCTTGTGGGGGTTTCTGTGCGATGGATCTCCGCGTGATGAGCCTCTGTGTGAGGGATCTCTTCGCGAGGGGCCTCCGTGCGAAGGATCTCTACGTGAGAGGTCTCTGTGTAAGGGATCTTTGTGTCTCAGTGATCTCCACGTAGACCTCTTATGCAGAAGTTCTGTGTGAGCCATCATGGTGTTTTCGTGTGGGAAAGGTTTCCGCGCGATCTCGCAAGGAGATCCTCTGGGTGAGGATTGGGGAAAAAGTGAGATTTCTTGTGAAAGCTTTGTAAAAGGTGGAAAATAACGACGATGAAATGTGCAAAGGTTCTCCTTTATAAACTTGTGTTGTTTTTACGCTGTCTTCTTTAAATTTTCAAGTTTTCGCCACAAATGTCCTTTATTTCATTAACAGCAGAAAATCTTCGATCTAACAAGTTCTGAAAATGTATTGAAAGTCTACTTTCAATTGGTCATAACTTTGCTCGAGTTTTATCGATTTAGATTCTTGTTTAATGATTTTATTTGATTCGTAAATCCTATATTTTGTCGATAGGTTGCTGAGGAGCGAGAGGAGAATAAGCACAGAAACAAGGAGAATGCGCCGTACGGCGAATACGGTGGCTGGCACAAGGCGGCGAAGGTTGATTCGCCAACGGTAACTACTACACTTAAGAACCTCGGGGCTCTCTACAGACGACAAGGAAAGTACGAGGCCGCGGAAACTCTGGAAGACTGCGCTTTGAGATCGCGAAAAGAAGTGAGTAAACGCCGCGGAAGGCGTATTCCTCAAAAACAAAAAAAAAAAGAAAGAAAGGAAAAAGTATGTAATTGTTCTTTCGTATCAGCACGCGCTTTCATTCCGATTCATTCTCATCCCTCCCGAATTTCCCTTTACACGCAGCACTTCAAACAGGTGAGCCGCATTTAAATCATTTATTCAAGTGGCCTGAACGATCGTAAATCACTGTCGTGTTAGTCCATGTAAAATCGTTTCCTGTCACGAGTCCCCTCCTATCGAATGGACAACAGTCCCCTCGTCTTCGATGAAATGCAACCCCGTTTTATTGTCGTGATCTGTGCACTCTCTCTCTCTCTCTCTCTCTCTCTCTCTCTCTCTCTCTCTCTTTTTCTTTCGTGTCGAACGAATTATTTCTCATTGGCGTGGATGAAAAATTATCTGGTACTTTGCACGCAGGCATTGGATCTCGTGAAGCAAGCGAAGGTCGCACAAATCCTAGGTGACGAGAAGGGTACAACGAGACGCGGTTCCCGTTCCAGTCTCGCGAACAGCGAGCACGAGCAGCAACACGACGAGGTGAGTCGTCGACGTTTTACATTTTCTTTTATTTATTTATCGTTCTATCTCATTGTCACGAAAAACACTTGTCTTACAATTTGAAAATGAAAAAGAAATGATTTATTTGTTTATCTCTCAATATATCTGTTACTATCATTAGTACCCGAGATACATTAGAGTCGCACAATGCATGCAGTAGTTACCACACCACCACCATTAGTCGTCTACTATCCTTTTTTCTTCTTTCTTTTTGTTCTTTTTTTCGTTGTCCGGCCTGATCTGACGATTCGACACACGATCACACAGGGCTCCCTGCCGCTGGTTCAAAGGGCGCTCCACGAAGGACAGTCCGGCCATCACGACGCTAGTCCTAACAAACCCGGTTTTAAAAACAAATTCTTTCATGTTTTCGGTATACACTCGTCCACGTAGAAGGAATTATATAGCCGCCGTCGACGCTGCTTAAAACTATTCTTTGCATGTCAAATTTCGCGCATACCAATTGATTCGTCTTTCCTCTTGGTATCGCGATATTCCCGAGCGGTCGGAGTAACTGTGCTGAATACTTAATATTTCTTTTTAAAATCGTCCAATGCGAACTTTCAGTATTCGACACAATTACCAAAGAATACGAAGAAGCCCTTGATTGGATAGCGGCGATTCTTCTTTTTGTAACGATTCTTCCGTGCATTTCTTTGCCTTTTTTTTTTTACACGGATTCCGAGTTTCTTCTCGCTCGGAGATCCCGACGAATTGCATTTACACTTACGATTCGATTCCACGATTGTCGCGTTTCGTTTAGAACTCGAGGGAAGTGGATGTATCGTCGCTTTTATCATCATCGATCGATCAACGGATGTACATTTTAGTTTTTATTCATCTTTTAACGTGGCTTGATTAATCGGCTTGTCTCGAATTCACTAATTTGTTCGTATCTTTACGAGAGAACGGACGATTTTACGCCCGAAATATCGTGAATCTCTTTCTCTTACGTGCAGTTATGTTCTTCTATTTAAAACTTTATCGAAACGACATTTTAATTCGCTTTTATATCGCGCACTTACGTTAAGGTATTATCGAAAGTACGAGCGTGCATGGTGTCTCGTTCGTCTTCTCCTCTTTCATTCTCCAAGCGATATTCCTATTCCATATATTGTTGTATTTATAGTAGTTTAGAAAAAGTGAAAAAGATAAATACGTTCACGAGGATCTCAGCCAATGCGCGCGTTTAATCGAGCGATCATTGATAAAACTTGTTGTTATTATATTGATAAACTAATAATCCTTCATGAGCGTTCGTTACTGTTTCTGATCGAGAGACACCTTGCACGTCGTTCTCCATGGAATAACGTAGCTATGTTATCTAATCGATTGTTAGTCATAAATATTATACATAAATATATTTTAGAGATTATTCGCTAGTTAGTTTAAAAATCGCTGTTTCGAATTTATACAAAATAACGTTGAAAAAAAAACAAAAAAAAAAAAAAACAAAAAAAAACAAAGTAAAGAAAGAAAAAACGAATAAACGAAGCTTTTACCGGATATCGGTGACGATGCAAAATACGTCGGAAAATATCGGAGGGTTGGGTGCCTTGATACTTTAAATGAATCTACATGAAGAAATAAATTATTTTACAAAATTTCTTTATCTTATTGTTAATTTGTCGTTAATAAGTTTGATTACCGGACGCGATGATACGCGAACTGTGTATGTTCCTCGTTCTCTTAGCCTTCTCACGCACGCAATTTTGTCTTGACCGTCACACTCTCCATCGTTCTCTCTTCTTTCTCTTTTATTTATTTTCTATTGTTTTTTTCTTTTCGATATCTGCGTTGTCGTTTTTTTTTTCGCTTTGATTTGAGTACCGCGGGCCCGGGGGCTTAGGTACGGATGATACTGGCACGCTGATCGAGGAACAATACGAAGAGTCTGAAGAATCGTGCGATATCGAATACAACAGGTGCGTACACGTAGAATTTACAATATTCGTTTACGTTCTCTTCTACTCATGGTATTCTATAGTGCACATACGATTAATACTTAAACGTACGATATAACCCGATAGACCGACAGTCGCTAACTAATTCTGGCTTCTGCGCGAACGTAGATCTTCTCCTTCATTTTCTGTACGTGCGTGGGTTTGTTTAGAATATTTCCCCGAGGCCTGCTGTGTAGAATAGCATGATCGTTTGTGATGTCTTTTTGTATCGGTAGGTAATCGAGTGTTGGTGATAATTAGTTGACAATTTTATGTAAAAATAATTTTTTTTTTTTTTTTATAAATCGAAAGAGAAAAAAAAACAAAACAAATAAAAACGCTGCGACTTTATTACACGTTTTGCTGATTGCCTGATGCCACGTTACATTTGTATTCTTCTCTCTTATTTCTTTTAATTTTTGTCCGTCGATCGGGTAAATAGTTGTTTGACGACAATCGTTATTCGCATTTGTATTTAAATATCTCGCACATCACGCGTGTTCGATGATACGCAGAAGCAATCATCGAAGCAGCAATTTACACTGCAACTGGTTTAAACGACGATTCTTTATTTTCTCCAGTGAGCAAACGTTATCGTAGTACGAGCTTTTTATCAACGTTATTTAACTTTTATCTCGCACACGGCTCAAGTAACAGAGCGAATATCAAAGACGCAAAGTTTTTTTCTTCTCGTGTTACTTTACGACAATCGGTAATGGATAACGTGTATCTCTTGTGTTCCAGGATCGAAAGCACTCTGTTCGTGCCCAGTAGGAAGAGAGAGAGAGAGAGAGAGAGAGAGAGAGAGAGAGAGAGAGAGAGAGAGAGAGAGAGAGAGCAAACGATATACGGAGCTAGTTGCGAGGATACGAAAGACAAGAGAAAGAACGAGAGGCGATGATGAAGGCGGCACAAGGACTCTGCAGCGTTTTTATTCGTAAACGTTGTTCGCGACGTCTGCTACGTGTCTGGATTGTTCGTTTACTCGAAGAAAACCAAGAAAAAATTAACATTCCACCGGCTTGTCTCACATATTGGATAATTATGAACACAAAAAGTGAAGCTAAACGATTGTCTCTAGCTTTTACGTGAGATTGCTGACACGTCGATGTTGCCCGGCAAGATTTGATGATCTACTAATTTGCTTCGACTGTACTCCAATCAAAACGAAAAAAGGAAAAAATGAAATCCAACTAAACTGCATTATTCACGTGAACGATATAAAAAAAAAAATAAATAAATAACTTGCATTACGTGCTTAAGTAATAACTAGCCCGCGAGACTATGAAGTAGAAAAGGAAAAAAAAAAGAAGAAATCGTGTTCACAAAGTACAGACGAAAAGTCCATTGATAAGCAGAAAAAAAAAAACTGCACGTTTGATATGAAGATTTCGTTTTGTTTGTTTGTTTTTTATTTATTTATTTTTTTTTAAACGCTATTACGAATTATGTCTGCAAACATATCTCCTCGTAATTGCGATTGAGCGGAAGTAACGATTTTAAATAATCATTGCATTTATGATGGATTTTGTGAGAAAATATTGTACGAAGGACCGAAAGAGAGAGAAAGAGAGTGTGAGTGAGCCTGCGGAAATTGTGTCTGCTCTGTCTGATCGCCCAGTCTAAAACCCATCCGCGTGAACTTAGTCTATAAGTTATAATCGTATACTTTTTTTTTTTGTTTTTTTTTTTCTTCTTTTGTTAAATAAGATTTTTTCTTTTCGCTGAGATTCATATTTGATAATTTCGCTAAAATCGTTAAAACTAAAACGAAGAAGTTGATCATCGAGCGTTTAAGCGAGAATGGGGGCGCGAATGAATGTGAAAAGAATTGTGGGTGTAATACTAGTCACCCGAGTTATTAATGATTAAGAATTTATTTAATATATCTTTTAAAAAGTTTCGTCTCAAAGCGCGATTCACAATTTTGTTTATTAGTATTATTATTATTTTTTTTATTAAAAAATTTTATTTAATAATTTTGTTTTACCTCTGCAAAATTGTTTTACGCGAATTCGTGAAATGTCGAAGATCCAGCAACATTGAGACGATCCACGTGTCATGTTTAATTGTTGAGAGCTCGTGATGTTAACGCTTAAGTTTAACGTTCGTTCGTTTATTAAGATCGATTGATCGGCGAGATTCTTACGTTCGCTCGCTGAGCACAAAATTCAAATGTTAACAGACTTTAACTTCTTGTCACTCGGTTATTGATTTGGCAGGTACTTTAAACTAAATGGCCTATCGGAGATAACGATCGATTTCACTTTCGAAAGAGACAGAATTGTGAGGCAAAATATAGAAAAATCGTGATGATAACTGTTGATGTTTTTGAAACCGATCGCGATCGTCGTAGCTCAAAGCCGTTCTTGTCTCGGTATGTATTATATTAAAATTGACGTCCTTATATTATTATTATTATTATTATTATTATACGACGGTGCATAACTCGTAGACGTTACTCCGCGCGTTAGTTAATTAACCGATGAAAGTTTGCATGAGATATTTAAGCAGTGCAATTCCGTGTAATTAATAAGAATCTCCAAATCCGTGGAAACCGAATATTTTATTAAACGGTATAACAGTCGATCGAGAGTAAAAGAAATAAACAAATATTAAAAAAGAAATACGGATGTGATGTTGAAAAGCTTATACTTTTACATCTTCGTAAGCACGCGATTACTTTTATTTCGTGGATTTTACGTTCTTTACATTATCATTGCGATGAGGTAAAAATGCGTGCGTACGTACGTGTGTGTGTGTGTGTGTGCTAAAAAAAAAATCGCGCACCCGTCTTGTTCACGCATCTAAAGATGTACGCATGTGCGCCTGAGAGCTTAAAGGCCTAGAGATTAAAAGAGAGAGAGAGAGAGAGAAATAATGTGTAAAAGAAACTACGGACTGCCATCGGCATACAAAAGTCAATGCTACGTTTTACAATCGATACGATAATGCAGGCTGGCTGGTCGTACAATGATGATCATTCGATTAAGAATTATATATTACGTTCTTCGTTCGGTCGTTCGTTGCTTTAAAGATTGATTCCGGAGAGACATAACTATATTAAAGAGCGTAAGGAGAACATTTTTTATACACAGCTTCGATATAGATAGCCACTTTTTAATGTAGTTCTGTGACTCCAATTGCGCACAGAACGTTGAAAGTTTTTTTCTTAAGATTTATTTTATCGGCGTGACTTTTTTTTTCTTTTTTTTTTTCTTCAATTTTACAAGAGAAAGATAAAACGAGGACAGTATTTGGTAATATTTTGTATGGAGCGAATCGCGTTAAGTGATATACTAGAAACGATATATTAAACATATTTATTAAGATTTATTGGAAAAAGAAACACAAGTTTGTTTATACTTAACGTATAAGTATTAGGGTTTACATTTGATGATGATGATGATGATGTATCGCATAAACGAGAAAAACAAAAAAAAAAAACAAAGTTAATGAGAAACACATTACAGAATGTATTAGGATTGCAGGTAATCTGGCTCTCAGGTGCAATTATTGTTATCCAATGATGATCTGGCAAACTGTAAGCTTTGGTTTATAATAAATATTCTAACTTGTATAAATTATTGTTACTCTGTGTATTTATTCATCATTTGTGTGTTAAAGAAGACGAGAGGGGCGTGGGGGGAAGGAATGAAGGAATCGACGATGAAACAGCAGTAAGAACGATCTCCGATTTGTTTTTTTCACGCGTTTCCATTCATTTATTATTAATTTTTTTATCGTGTATGTGTATATATATATATATATATGTATGTATATATATATGTATATAATATATATCTAATCACATTTATTACAGCACAATACACAACGTTACACTCAATAATTTAATCGAGCTAATTAAATAGTCGGTAGTACAATGGCAAACGATTTATGTTTTATTTGATTAAATTTTTTTTTTTTTTCATGTCGTTCTTGTCGTTTCTTTTTTTTTAAATATTTTTTATCAATATTAACTAGTGATCCGGAGGTATAAATAGTACACTGATCGTAACGTAGCGGCAGAGTGGTTGTTTTTTTTTTTTTTTTTTTTGAAAATTTTGCAAATCCCCCTTGAGCTGATTTTACATCAATTTGGCAAGATATCAATTTCTCTCTTTTATTTCGCACCTGCGCACTAGTTACAGATAGAGATTGGATATGTAATATAGCCTTTGCCTTATACTAAAGTCTACCTTAAGTCGGTGTACATTCTATACATACGTATGCTTGTGTATATGTGTGTGTGTGTGTTATGTCAATGTATTATTATAATTTTATTTATTTTTTGTTAATTGTAGGCTTGCGACGATTTCGTACCAACATCTTCCGTACGTTTAAAAATTTCTTTCGTAGGCTTTCGCGACGAAGCTTACATCGTGTAAGTACATCGTCGAAATATTTTTGTATTAACGCTGCAAGAGCGTTTATAATATCGATCGATTGCCGAATGAGAATTAATACGCAACTCGATGATAGACAAGAAATTTCTCGTGTGATATATATCGCTGTTTCTTTACACTCGCGTTAATGTAGATATTATTTCTCGCTAGCATCCAAAAGCGTATATAAAGAGAATTAAAAAAAAAAAAAAAAAACTATTGGCACTCCGAATATGATCCGGTTACCGACGGTCCCTGTCGGTCGAGTTGTTGCGAATATATATCGAATAGAAAATAATTACAATTATTACAATTGCAATTTCGCGTTAACCTCACCGTTTATGTTATCGCGGGAACTCATTTTCCAATGATTCTATCGAACGCGATTGGCGCATTGACCGGTAGGTAATGCGATCGATATTTTAATTTTTTTCTGTTAATCTTTCATTTTTATTTGTTTTTTTTTTGTTGTTTTTTTCTACACTCTTGTGATGTTCGTTACTCAACGATCGCTTTAGAAATTGGCGATGATATATTTTAGTTAATTTATTTTTTGTTCACAAATGTTGCTATCGTTGTTAACAAGTTTCCCGTCGATGATCGATACGTCTATGCGATTAAATCAGAGATATCGACGATTTAATTAAACTAGAATGCTCTTTTATGAACGAAAAAAAAAAAAAAAAAATTCATGAGCGCTCGTATTCGTTAAGCCACTCGATATTCTCATCAATCTTAGCCTCTAAATACTGTTCATAATGTACAAAGACCGTTAATCGAGTAAAAGTATACAATACGAAATGGTAAATAAAGAAAAAATATTTTTCAATGAAATAATCGAAGAAAGATCATCGGCGATCAATCGCTATACGCTCGCTTACGCGTATCCATTGTGCATGTTGATCGAAACGATAAGTAAGTAATCAACGATTAGGTCCTGCCTTTGAAGAAAAGCTTTGACGATAAGATAATTATCAAACCGATACTTGACATCATCTAGAGAAGATAATAATTAAAATAGAGAAACAAACAAAAAACGAGAATAGAGCGGAGATAGTATCTTAATAATTTATAATATAGAAAATGTACAAGAAAGATCTACATTTACGAACGCGTACATAATAATAATAATAATAATAATATATTTGTATATATATTTATATATAGAATAGACGACGCACCGGAGTAGGGGGGGGGGGAGGCGAGTGCGAGAGCGATCGTAATAAATAAACTTAACGTAAAGAAAGAAAAAGAAAAAGAGATTTTGCCCGCGCGCGTTCGACATCGGGACTTGCGATAAAATAGCTTTTCGTTTAACATTTAAGTATGAATAGAGACGAAGATCGCGGACGCGGTGAAACGGGGTCTACTCCGTGCAATGGAATATAATCGCTGAAGAATTTAAGAAGGAAGATCGGTATCGGAGTCCTACGGCGACGGGGGTCGTAGGTCGGAAGAATCAGCACGGCGAACGGCAGTGTGCGCGAATTGTGGCTTATGTGTGTGTGTGTGTTGTGTATTGTGTATTTATTTATTTAGAGCGCGGACTCGGCTTTTTGCAGAGAATAATACATTATACATAAATACTTTCGATGAGATTCGAGTCATCGTATAATATAGATGCAGGGGGATGGGGGCACGATCGACGAGAAACTCTCCGGTACCTTCGGTAATCGCTATTGCCCTCGCATATACTATTATAGCATAGTAGGTACACTATAGTGTATAGATCCGAGAGCGACCGAGCGACGAGTTCCGCTCGCCTCGTCTCTTAATTTTTTCTCGCTCTCGCTCTCTCTCTCACTCTTTTACTCGCCTGTTCGATAATAATCGTTATTGCGCACGTATAGATCAGAGATTAATGGGCGAGACTCGTTCCCTGAGACGAGGGCGGGTGCTTATCGCGGTACAGCAGCGGCAGATGCGCTCGCGCTTTGCTCACGAACGACGTACGGACGCGCGAGTCTCCGCCACCCGATATTCGGCTTTGATGATAATATATGACACGGTTAAATATATTTTTGCGATCCTCCGGGGGTGTTCGGCTCTCTCCCGCACTCTCCTTCGCTACACCGTACAATCGCCTTATCTCTGTCTCTTTGAGCGCTCTTTACTCTCGTATCCTTGCGTTATTATACCCTCGTAACCAGGTCCTTCCGTCCCGTTCCCTCTGTCTCTTCTCTCTTCTCTTCGACACAAGTTTTCGCTGTATCTCGCTCTTGCTCGTTTATTCCACGCGGTATATTTAACCGTCCTTGTCTCACCCGAGGGTGCAGTGAATTACACCGAGAGACACGCGGAGGCAGCAGCGAGTAAATCAAAATTTGAAACGTAAACGGTACGCTCGCTCTCCAACGTGACGCGTGATCTCGTTTCGCCGGTGAGCAAGCGGGTATAACACTCTTTTACACAGACACACGTGGCAACAGTGGTGCGCAACGACGTTTAAAGAGTAATAAAAATGTTGCTATGTTTAGAAAAGCAGCGTAGCTACACTATAGTACTACGATATTTCGTTAGATTTCGACTAGAGTATATCGAACACCATAGACGCGCGATTACAATATTAATAGTTACACACAATTTAATATATTATCGTCACGCAAGATGATAATAATGGAGAGCGAGAAAATCGTTTGTTGCGAAAGTTAATTCCGGTTTTTCATCAGTTATTTATCTACACTCGTCGTCGCCTTTTTATCAATACAATAAAGTTTCTTTAACGATAAAGATATGTGTACAATATGAGAGACTCGTTGCTTAAAAGTTAAAATAAAATGAAGAAACGCTACGATCGGTAAAAGCGCCACCGGACGATTAGTTGACAATCATCGATGATGGAGAATTTATTTGTTATGCCGCGTTTTTGTTGATTTATTTCCTCTCGAGGTTCGAGGGGTCGTTGCTTCGAGGGCTGAGCACCACTGAAGGTACTCGGGTCGCTCGATTTTTTATTTTTTTCGCTCTCGAGCGTATTCGCGAGTAAGACGCGAGCGAGAGAGCGAGAAAACGAGAGAGATTACATATGTATATGCGTACCGGTTGTATTATATCATAGTAGTGTAGTGTATACGCACGAGCACTCGCCGCTGCTTATTATCGATCGTCTCTCGGTTAAATCGGGGCGAGGAGGCGCCTCGTTACATGTGTGTGTGTGTGTCTGTGTGTGTTTATGCACGCCCCACGCACCCCGGCGCTTATACAGGCGATTAAAACAGATCGACGCCGACGCCTTCGTCGCGAAAACTCGCGATGATCCTTTGATCCCTCGTTTCACCTCTTCAATGGCAGGATCTCGCTCTGCGCTGAAATCGACGCATTCTGCGGTGCCACTCGTCTCGCCACTCGATCACGATCGATCGTTGCGTTACCGAGAGACCGCCCTGATTTCCACCGTCGTTCTCGTGGCCCAGAATCAAGTACGACCTGAAAAATAAAATGAGAACGGTGTTGAGTATACTTTTATGATATAACTTTATCGAATTTTCATTTAAGCAGGTCCTCTTGGATCGTTGATAGATAACAATCAATCGAAAAACTTTATTTTTCTCTAAATAATTATTTTAAGGTTATAAACTTTTGATTAAATTTCATTCGACGATAGCTATTAGAAAATTCCATATACCGATTTCTTACACTTTTTACAATATTTGGAAACTTAATACAACCGTCAAGGATTTATTTAGTTCATTAATTTTATATCTAAATTGTATATCAAGGGGATAATGGAGTAGAATTTTTTACCGATTTTGGTCGGTAAAAATAGGCTATTTCGTAATTTACACCAAGTATCGTCGATACGCTCCGGATATGCTTGAAATTGTACAGGACTGTGGTATCAACATAAACACTTTGACGTTCGATCGAATTTCGATTGAAAACGTGTCAAAAATGAGAATAATCGTGTACTACTGACTCTTCAGAAATAAAAAATGGCCGCTCGGACGTTGATTCTTTAAGATTCTTCAAACATTTCAATATCGTCAAAAATTTTATCACAAAAGAAATTAACGCAGAGTGTATACACCGCGTTCGTGTAGTCCGTCTCTATTCTCGCTGCCGTAAGCAATCAGATTGCGCGAACGCGGTATACACTCTACGTTCATTTCTTTTATCATCGAATTTTTGACGATATTGAAATGTTTGGAAAACCTCAAAGAATCGACGCCTCGTCCAACTTGATGTACGGGAGTTCCAGAAAGGTTTATATCTTACGAAAGACACATAGAAAAGTCGGTAAAAAATCTACTCCGGCATCCCCTTAAACTTTAAATATACCAGCTTCTAAATAAAAGCTTCCTATACCAGTCATTTGCATAAAGACAATTTTTACAGTATATAGAATGTGTTCTTCTTATTTATCGTATAGTCTCGTATATTTATTTATCGGCATACGTTCAATATATTTATTCATTTATTTAAATAATCAACGTAATAGAATCATCCAATGTATAAATTTGAAAAATACATAGATAATAAATAATATACGTACGTAGAAAAGTGCTTGGTTAAACATACTTGAACCAAACGAACTTGGCAAACCCGACAACCAAGTAAGTACTTGGTTGTGATAACCAAGAATTTTGTTGGGACATATTTAACCAAATGCTTGGTTGTCCCAAACAAACCTTTTTCTACGTGCCACTGTTAAAAATATTTGAATAATCAATAAACATGTACAGGAGGTATTTCCGTTTAAATCGGTATATTAAATTTAATATACAATTATAAAGCAATAATTAAGTACTTTTTATATTGAAAATTATTTTTTAAACGTTTTTACTATACATTTTAGTGATTTTTACTCTAAATTGTATATCAACATTAAGCTCACGGCATTTCTTATATACCTAACTCATGAAATGCGTCAAAATGACGCGAAACCTAGTGATAAACGTTATATACCAACTTGCGCATAAATTATTTCTATTC
Organism: Cylloceria caligata; assembly: GCA_963942595.1. Classification (NCBI taxonomy): domain Eukaryota; kingdom Metazoa; phylum Arthropoda; class Insecta; order Hymenoptera; family Ichneumonidae; genus Cylloceria; species Cylloceria caligata. Next base: position 11,937,640 of record OZ012706.1, on the reverse strand, counting down.
AATATTTTCATAGCAACACATTTTTGACAGTATATAGAACGTGTATATATTATTTACCATAAAGTATTTTTGTTAAGCTTATTTATCCATATAAATACTCGTTTAATTTATTTATTCATTTATTTAACATTAGGCTTACGACATTTCTTATATACTCATCTCTCGAAATACAAAATGCGTGAAAATGACGCGTTCAATAAAGCTAGTGTTAAAAATAATCAACATAAAAAAATCGTTGAAAATATAAATGTACAAAACACACAGTTATATGATAAATAACATTGTTGAAAAGCCCGACAACCAATTAATTTGTCAGGCAAACAAGTACTTGGTTATGATAATAAATAACTTGTACATTAAGCATTTATGCATAAACCGGAATATTAAATGTATTACATCAGCTTATGAATCAAATGCTTCGTATTCGAGTATTCGACTTGAATAAATTTTGGATAAAATTGGATCAAGAACGACAATTGAAGTAACTCAAACTACAACCAATGGACATTACATGGACTGTGAGTGTTTGCAGTTAAGAATACTATGTAATTGTAGTAAAATCACTATTGTAACTATAACTAGCGTTAGAAGTTAAATAAACACCAAATCATCGTTTACGTATAACGTTCGAAGTTATCGCTACTATCCTACACTGGTAATTATTACCATAATTCGTTTGCTAGACAGATTAATACGGGAACGGATGTTTGTTGTGCATGTGGAATTATTATTATTGTTATTATTATTATTCGACTACCGTTCAATTGAATACATTTAACCGGCACATTAATTGTACGAGATGTAATCTCATTTGATTGAAATTAAATGTAGTATTGATATTGCATTTAATTTGATCAATAATTTAATTTAAAACACACGAGAGAGAGGGAGAGAGAGACGGCCCCGTGCTTCGCAACGCGTGTTTACTACACTCGTTGGCAAATTCAATTTCGTTCAATAGGTACATTTTACTACGGAGTATAGTAGATATTTCTTGTCCCATATATACGATTCCCTGTCTTCCGATAGCAATATACGCTACTGATTAACGTTACAAGGACAAGTCAACGAGTTATTCCAATTCGTCAGTCTGTGCTAGTCGGGTAAAGAGAAAAAATCTACTTCGAACTTATTCGCAAGTACCCCATTAATTTGTAAGTTTAGATATAAATATTTTACTACAGCATCAACGTTGTATATTACAACAGCGAGTGTTATTTTAGATCTAATTTGCAATTATAACGACCGCAATTAATGCAAAAATGATTGAAAAAAGATGTCTATTGATGAAATAGCGACAACCTCAATTCTTTCCGTGCGGGTCTAATTTAATGCGTTGCATTCGGTAGATAATTGCATTATACTACGTCCCATAATTTGTATTCTCGAGTTATTGCTACGATTGTACAAAAATACTTCTACAATGTGATATAAATAAATAAATAAATAAATAAATAAATATGTTACGTCTCAAACGATGTGATACAAGAAACGTTAACGCGATTCATTGTTCGACTACTGATATCAATTTATTTCTCTAAAAAATTTGAGTTTAACGGGAATTTTTCGAAAAATTCGAAATCTCATATAATCCGAAGCTCTGTCGTGAATGAAAAATTTTTGGAATGAGGAAACAAAGAGAAAATGAAGTGTACCAGCGACAATTTGCGAGCCGACACCAATTGAGAAAAAAAAAGAGAAGTTATATCCAACGCTTTTGAATCATCTTCCGGAAGATTGCCTTTTGCGTTGGATGCAAATTACTGTGTGAGAAGAAGAAAAACTTTTAGGAGTGAAAAGTGAAGATTTCGAGAAATATTTAATTGAATAATATTAAATTGGAATAATAACAGTTTATAAACTGTTCTCACACAGTAATACATATATATATATAGAGAGAGAGAGAGAGAAAGGCGGAGACGTAACAAATAAACAAATAATAACAATCTTCTATCAAATCTATCAAGATAATAACGTCCGATTGGAGCCTGAGCTATGATTAAGTAAGTTTTGAGTAAGAGCCCCGTTGTAGCGATAATAGTCATTGACGTGACTTCACGATGCATTTAAGTTAAAGATATTTGCTCGAAGGCGATGGGGTGAGTAGCGATAATGGATGGAGATGGATTTACGGCCTTCGTCGAACAAATAACGAACGATGTATCCTAATTGGATTAACGGCGGGGGTATGTACCGTATATACATCGCGAGCCATGCGTTCTACAGAGAAGAGCGTCAGCCACCGGTCAATTGGCCACGATTAGTGCGTCCCACAATCGCGATTGATCGATCGGGATGTAAGCGTCTCTCGCGAAGAGCCACGGCGCCCACGCCAGTCTGCCAACGTTCCGTAAGGTTCATCACGAAAGAATAAGAGGCGCCCGATTAATCGATTCGGAGGCACCCAATGTAGTTTATCGACGGCGTATTATACGCGTATTACATTATACGCGGAATAAAACGCTAAAAAATAAAAGAAAAAGGATACTCACTTGTTTGCCTTGATCTTGGGACATTTGCAGGCGAGGTCAGCCGTGTGAACGAACAGTGACATCAGTCCGCGTCTGACCCTCGAGTCCTGAGACTTTTTGTAGATGAGGTCGACGTTCAGGGTGAATCTGGTCCATGACGAACCCGGAGGACTACCGCTTCCCGCAGCAACGTCGTTCTTCTTGTGTCTGTCGATCACTCTAGCCAGGATTGCTGTAAAATATCAAATAATATTTTTGTTGGAAAGAATTTTATTATTTTATTATTTTTTTATTTTTGAGTAACCGTTGTATGTTATTATCCTTTCGACAGGGTTCCCTTCGAGCCTGCGAGGGTACGCTCCAGGCGGACGCGAACGATTTATCGAATTGCCGCGGTGGGATCGAACCATTCATTATATCCGACTCCACACGCTCGGCGCATAATCGTATTGGTATACGGCCGTCTGGTATCTCATAGGCGTGAGGACATCATTCGCCACTTACAGGTCTCTCTCAAACTGACAGTAGAGAATTCTCACTTGGGGTGACTCTTCCGAGAAACCCCTGCTCCTCGGAGTCAGGTTTTTCTTCTTGTTGTTATATTGCTCTAGCTGATCAGACTCGATAATACGGATAAATCTTTCGATAAAAATTTATTTCGACAAAAGTTTCATTCAAACAAAGAAATTGGACGTAGTTCACTATTCTTCGCTTTTATCTGAAACTCAATAGTAGTAGAGAAATTGGTATTTTCCTATCGCGAATTACTCCGTCGCAATTATTCTTTCGAATAAGAAACGAGAACGGTGAACTGCGTCTTACAACTCTACAGTTCTACAGGATGACCAATTGTAGCAGAAAAATGTACACTACAGTTTTAGTAACTGACCAAGGGGTAGCACATCATCTTAAGACGATGTGTTCGATACCCCTCAATCAATAACAAAAACTGTAACGTAAATTAAAAAAAAAAAAAAAAGCAAAAACAAAAAAAAAGATCCTTAAGTGTATTTAAATGATAATTATAACTTTTATAAATTTTTTTTTTTAAATCCGAACTTCTTTATCTGAATTTATATTAACTATAGTTACAATTAATAAGAGAATTATTTAATTTAATAAAAAAATGTAAATAAAGGTTTTGCAATATTGTGTACGCTAATGCCACCAAATGTTTCGATTATTCTACCAATCATTAGTGCACCTTCCTGCTTCGATTAACACCTCGATCAACAACCTTCGTATTCGTCCTTATCCCATTCACCCGGACCACAAATTTGTTTTATTTTCTTCTTTTCTTTTGTATGTCAGCGACCACCAAATAATGTAATGTCATATTCGTGACCAATCGACTGTGGTCTCGCCTCGAAAAATAATTCGGTCTTGACTCGAGCCAAAATCGTGGTCTCGGTCTCGTCCCGAGCCGAATTCATGGTTTTGGTCGTGGTCTCGGTCTCGTTTGAGTAATTTTTTTTTCTTTCTTTCGGAATTTGCAAAAATTACAGCAATACGATAATTTTTTCGGAATTTTCGAAAAGATCCAAATATTGTAATATTTGAAATGTTCGACCGATGCTCTTCAAACTTTATATCAACTTTACATTCATGATAATCTATTTTAAACAAAAATTAGTACTATATCTTAAAATTTCCAAAAATTCGAACGATTCGAACATTTTTCCAAAAAATTAATCAAAAGTCATGAAACCTGAATCGTTTGACCCATATTTCCCGAATTCAATTCTATCCTTTCATGATACTCTATTAGTATTTAAAAAATTAGCCGGAAATCTTGAAATTTGCAGACATTAGGGCGATCACAGCCAATTTCAAAATGCTGTAAAATTGGTAATTTTCAAGTAATTTCGACAAAATATTGATTTTGTGATTGATGATAGAGGTTGTATAGAATAACATCTGTACGGAATTGGAGCGCTGTAACTCAAACCGTTCTCGAGTAATAGACGTCTCACTCACTGAAAATTTAAGACCATAGTCTCGACTTTCGAGACTCGCTCCGGTCTTGATGGCTCAAGACTAGACAAAGTCTCGTCTGGTCTCTTCAATCTTGAGGTCTCGAGGTCTTGACGGCATCTCTAATCAAGATCCTTTCAAACCGAATTCTTAAAAGAAGAAACAACATTTCATCCAACTTTACATGCAATTCTTATTAATTGATAAAAAAAATAACGATTGATCACCAAATTATCTAAATAGGTCGAACCACCAATGACTACCAATTGACCAACAATCGACATGGTATAATAATTAAGGTTATACAATATTCTTTCCCATATATAGTGATTAGTATTATCTGAAGGGTCATCGAAGCAGCTGAAATTATATTTATCTTTGTTGCGTGTTATAAAGTCTGCACAATAGTTTATTTTTAATTATTTCATAACTTTTCTTAAGATCGAGTTTAACTGTACTTGATTCAATTTAATGATTATTTCTTATATATTTGCTGTATCGATAATTAATCACGACTTAACATTTTTTAATTTCGTTCTTATTTTTTTCGTATTGAGGCACTATTTATATTATTCAGGAAATTGAAACCAATATAATTACTATGAGTTTCATGTCTTTGATACCGACGTGAGGTAATGTTTATGTTTCATTGGACGGTTGTTTTTTAACTGTTGAATATAATATTTTATTTCACGAATATCGTGCTGTGAAACGATGGTCGTTCGTTTCGCTCTAACGTAACATATACATTTAGTATGTCTTGTGAATGAGTATTAGTCCATTTTTATTTAAATATTTTTATCGTATTATCGTGATTTATTTTTCTTATTTGCATTTATTTCTAAAATACCACGTTCAAAATGATTTGGCTAGATTATTTTCAATTTAGTTACTTATTTCCAAAATTATAATAAATACTTATTCCAAAATTATAATAAATAATACGAGGGTCTGTAAATGTTCGTTTCTGCCGTAAAGTAGTGCTGAGTACCTGATAGCCAACGTCCAGAATCGTTCGGAGCGCAAAGGGTTAGAAACGATTCAATATCTATCTATCGATGGGTATAACGATGCTACTGAGGTCAATTGTTTCTATAGTTGTATACTTGAAGAGGCCAATGTGGTAAGTGTGACAATGATGAAAAAAAAAATATATTTTATGTACTAACGAGTCAATGTAAAAAAAATATAAAAATTTTAATAAATGAAAATAACCGCTGCAGATGTTTGATGCGAAAATTGACTACGAGGAACTAAAAGAAAGCTTGCAATGGATTAGCGATATGCAAGAGAGAGATATAGAACAGATCATTTCAACGTTGAAGCCGTGCCAGGAAAAAGGTGAGAACTTGTCGCAGTTTTTTACGCAAAAGATTAAAAAACAAAAAAAATTCTTTTATAAATCAATGAATCGACTAAAATGTGTTTCGTAGCCAATGAACTAATTAAAAAAAAAATGTTTAGTTTTATTTTAATTAACAAATAATATTCATTTTTCATACAAAACGTCAGATAGTTTACGTAGAGCTAAAAAAATTATTTCTAATGATAAATTGATATTTTCTAGAAGATAATAATACATTTATTTAATTGCAGCAGAAACGTCGGAAAACGAGTGCGAAGTGATTGAAAATTATATGAAATGCATCATGGATAATGATGCAGTCCCTGCAAACGCTACCGAGTAATCCAATACCTTAATGCCAAACAAAGTACTCCCGTACGCCTAAAAAAAAATAAAAATAACACTAAACCGGAAGTAAATAAAACCAGTTACAACGCAATATAGTTATTCCTTCATTATACGATAATCTTGCAACGAATTGAATAATAGAACATAAGTACTTACTAAATAATAAAGAACAATGTACCAAAATTGTAATGCGATTTGCAGCACAGTTTTTGCGATAATTATATTCAAAGTTTAACTTTACGTTTCTTCCGTTAGTCTCACTATCACTGGATTTCCTATAACCGATAACATAATCGAACTTTTGAAAATAATTGATTGAAAGTTATCAATTGTTCGCACCTTAATGACGTTCCGTTATCGTCAAATATTCTATAATATCGGAGTTTTGTTACAACGATTTTCTCAAAGTGTATGGTTGAGCATTTTGTACATAGATGTTGGTATTTAACGAAAATTTATCGATCGAAGGACTATTAATGTTTTTCCAAAAAAGAATGTCTGTCTTTGTAATATCGTTATTATGAAACAGTAAATGAAAATTGCAACTTGAATGAATTTTTTACTAAGTTTGCTGAAAATTGGTAATTTTTTTTGCCAGATTTCAATAATTTCGAAAGGTGAAATACTTTTGACTTTAGCTAATCTCCGTTCAATTACATTAGGAGAAAACTAGTGTATCTTCAAATGAATAAAATCTTTCTCGTCGTGTATCACAAGATACGAAACAATATTCGAATGAAATAAATATTTGTATAAGCGTAAAAAAAAACATATATTCATTGAATAAAAAAATATTTTTTAAATTAGCATTCGTTAAAATAAAAAAAAATCTTTTTGATGAATTAATTCTGAGTGCAGATGTAGAGAAAATGGTTTGAATGACTCGAGGGTGGTGGATAATCTGTGAGCCTCTTAGTATCTTTTTATTTACTTTTATTTTCTTTCTTTTTTCTTTTTTTTTTTATTAGAATAACACGAGACACAGGCGGCAAAGAGCCGTGAGTTTCGCGAAATCTATTCCAAGTAGACGGTGTGGCAGACCTGTTGAAGATTTATTCGTGCCGAATCGAGTCTCTCGTGGTTCGTCGGCTGTACAACGCGAGCAAGGAAAGATCGAGCGAGAGAAAGAGCGAGCGAGGGAGAGACCAGGTTCTAAAATGTACATAAGGTAGGTTTGCACGTGTACATATACGTTCAACACGCGAGTTGTGAGAGAATTTTCGTTCCCTCTGCCTCTCCCGTGACTCTTGTGTCCCGGGTGTGGCCAAGCAAGCACTCTACGAAGCACGGGGCTTCGTACTACATACGAAGCCCGCGAGCGTCGACGACTCAAAAGCATGCCTTTCTATTATTGAAACGACTCTGGGTTCGCGAGAGCTCGCACAGTGTCCCGAGCCCGCCAAAGAGCCGCTCTGTTCGCGGGCCTCTCATTTTCCGGACTCTCGTTCAAGCTTTCGCACACCGTTGGTTCTCTAAAGCGTTCCACGTGCATCGAACCACTCCGGAGAACGCGGTCCAGGGTCATCTTCGGGTCACGGGATTCCTCCTGTTCGTTTGTAAATCTTTACCTTCATCTTCGTTTGTCGCAGTATATTGTGTACTACGTATATTTTGTACTCACCGTAGTCTCGCTGACAGTACTTGTTCAGGTTTAGCTTTCTCGTGCTTGCTCGACACTTGCCGCATTGATCTGTAACACAAGATGAATTGTTCTTTGAAGAAAAAAGTTTTATACTATTGTACATTACATTTATTTTAAATTAATACGATGAGATGCAAGGTATGTGTCCTTAAAAATTTATATTTATAGGAAAAAACAAAGCGCGTAAATTTGATATTTTCACATTGGTTCTTCGTCATTCTCGTTAACCCACAGAATCTTCTTAATTATCTAAATTCTGGCTTTCTCATACAGGAAGTGGTATTAAAATTATCATTCAAATTGAAAATTTGGTAAAATTGCAAATTTCATCAAATTTCACCCCTCTATCGATTCTCACCAAATTCAAAACCAAGTATCCTTGTACCCTAGTCAATTTGTATTCCAAGTTTAAGTTTGATAGATGAACATATACCAAAGTTAGAACAAAAATAGATTTTTTTTTTCGACAAATCACAAAAATTTATGATTCTATAAAATTTAAACGTCTCGATCGATTTTTGCCAAACTCAATACCGAACAACCTTGGTCCCCTGGTATATTTTTCTACAAAGTTTTTACTCTGTAGCTCAAAATTGACGAAAGCTATGGAACGTACGTTCTTTTTTTGAAAAATTCAAACAACCACAAAATGGAACACTCGTTAATGATTTGTGTGAAAATTGCAGCAAAGTGAAGGGGGTTGCGACCCGATCCGTGTGCAAATTTTTAGGATGATCGAGTAATCCGTGCTCGAGATATATCTATTGCAATTTTGCAAGCTCATTACCCCCCCCCCCCCCCCCCCAAAATACACACACGAGCGCGCGCACACGTGTACCTTTTTTTCTGTGTTCTGTCTATATTTTCTAAACATGATTTCTCGACGTTTTGGGACGTTATAAATACTTTGACATAAAAATCTCAAGAAAATTCTTTCTCACGAAAACAGCTTCTTCTGTGAGGAAGCAAAAACGTATGATTATTGGCTCATTAAGTCTACCTCACGGTAGCTTTTGGAGATGATGGAATAACCCATAGACCAATGAAATCGATACGAGATTATAGAAATTTTTCTCAACTTTACAATCATTTACAGCAGATTAACGGAACTTATCAGGAATACAGATTTATTGCATGACGATACATGTAAAACATAGATATTGATATATTTCAATGTACAATTAACCACTCATTTGATAGTAAATAGCCGCCGTGGTTTGCATCTTTTATCTATTTCAAGCTACGACGTTTTAAATATTTAATACTCGTGCGCAACGAATTTAAACTCGCAGTGAAATTAAATTGTACACGTCGCGTTTCGTCTACGCGCTTTGGCATCTACGGTAAACAGAGACCAATCGTTGGTCGCGGTAACATGATAGATATTGGAATATTGCCAGGAATTGTCGACGATGGCTTGCAAACAAAAAATTCTGAATAGTTGAAAAAAAAAAAACAAATAAATAAAAAAAAAACAAAAAAAATCAAATATTTCTTTTGAGAAATCTTTGACATTAGTTTATTTTTCACATTGCAGTCATTAGCTACGCTTGCCAATCTTTATTTTATCTTTCGTTATTCTATCCGATTGATGGTATATTCTTAACATCGGTAAAAAAACCTTAAAATTCGATTTATAAGTGTGTAAAACACTGACACGGAATATATTTTTATGACAGTTATGATTATTAAACAAACTTCAATCAATATGAAATAAATACAACGTTACTTTTTTCCTTATCCATCATAGTTCGTACATTGCTCAATATCCACTCAATATGTATAAAGTTTTGTAATCGTGAAAATCTGCAGTTCCGTACTAACGTCGCAACAGTGTAGGACCTACTACGAAATTACTAACTAACTTTGCCTCAATCGTTAATATTTTCGACTTACGTTATCTAGAAAATCTGGATCGATCATTTTCTGTACAAACATTAACATCTTGTTCTCATTATTATTATAATTACTATCCTATCGATGAGATTAGCTTATTGCATTTGAATTTTTTATTTGTTACTCGATGTGTATTAGAAAAAAATTAATCTTCAAGTCAGTTTTGTTAATTCCGATACATCGTAGATTGTATTTATTAAAGTTATGGTTTCTTCAACTTTCTATTATTTTATTTCTATTATTTTAACAGTATTTAAGTGCAGTGTCTCAATATTAGATTCTTCAATTTATTATCAACGATGTTATAAATTGTTTTTATCTATTCGCACATTTGTTTTCATAATTTTAAAGCGCAAATGCTACGTTACAAACCTAATGTCTTTAAATAATACAAGAGTTAAAATATATTACTACTCACAGCCATTTATTTCCTTTTCATTCCCTCTTTCCCTTTCTGCTCTGGTTTTTTTTTCTATCGTTATTTTTTCAAACGCTCTATCGTATTCGCATATTTCTACTTCAGACTCATTTTTCAATCTTTCCACTAATTCCATGGATAGACGCCCCCCCCCCCCCGCTTCTGCAACTCAGTCGTTCTATCCAGCCATCTATTTTCGTTAACCTGTATAGCGGTTTTATTATTCTTTATAATAATCGACGGACTCGAGATGTTGCGTCTCGGTCAAACGAGACACAAGAAATGGGAAACTGAGACATTGATTTCTTCAACCAACCGGAATAGTTAGCACAGCGTCAACTACTCGGTTGATTAAATAAATTACAATGTTATTGGTAAAATATCGGTAGTAACGGTAATCAACCGAAATGGCAACCTAAGCTTATCGGTTGGTTGATGCAATCCACCGGTTCAGCGTAATACGAAAAAATCCAGGTTAATACGGATATTTCTATTTGTTTAATTCGATAGACGAAGGTTATCTATTTACAATAATTCACTGTATATTTACGAGTTATTCAATGCGTTTCACTTTTATTTTTTGCAAGCCCTCGTCCATCCACAACCACCTGTTATTTCGAACAATGGCGTCGTTCGCCTTTGTGAAAAGTTTTACTCGTAGCGCGTACCAACCGGTTGGTTATAGAAGAAAAGGGATTGGTAATGGGAACCAACTCGTACCAATCGCTAGATTAGTGGCCCTGAAATTATTTGCAATATTGATTAAAAGCGATAACGCGTTTGATGTTTGTTCTCGTCTTTTGTTTCTTTCATTAATTGAAACGAAATAAAATGGAGCATCGTCGATGCGAAACTGACACAGTCTCGATGACGCATCGAAAGGACGATGGCGCATTTGCGACACAAAGATGATTCAAGATCGACTATGTAATTATGCTAACTCAAGTGATACGAATGCGCCTCGGAAAATAATTTTCGAGTGATGGTAACTTGCACGTCACAATCAGTTAAGCATTTCGCGTAAACTATTAGTTTGATTTCGTCACGGATGTGCTTGTTTAGTTTGTTCTTTGCTCTTTATATCATTGAATTAAATTAAATAAAAAACAAATTATATGAATTTCTTCAATTAGTATTCCAATAGATCATCGTCGACAACGCGTAGCAGCTTACCCAACGCAGTGAATTCGTTGAATTATCAATTACACAACTTGAGGGTTCACTTGGTCGCGTGCAAGCGACACATCCCGTCATCTACGGAAGTCAGCAGCGGGGATACGTCATCGCATTGCGATCCATCTCCATTCGTGTATGCGTCTACCGCATGGTAGAGCTCAATCTCTCGTATCCCTGCTCTCACCCTCGACTGGTGTCCCATCTCTCGCGCCTCGCACACTATTCTCTATTATTGTCCAACTATATTCGTTGATCCATTACGTTCGAGATCTGACTGCACAGTCGAGTGGTATAGTTATATCCATCTATTATCTCAAGAACATTGCGCGAGAGTCTCTCGACTCGCTGCACAGCGGCTTGTCTGTAGCGTTCGGTCGACCATCACCGACAACAATCTGCCTTCTATCTTCCATTTCTCTCTCGTCGACCCTTCGATCAGCTCCTCTGAAACCGCAGCTCGTGTATAGCTATTTCTCCCTTCGTTAGCGCCCGCCGCGATTAATTCCCCGAGCAATACGTTATCCGTGCCGGCCAGCCAAGCGACTCGAGCTTCTGTGTATCCTCTGCATATAGGTCCACCTGTACGTGTATTGCCAATATAACCTTTCTCTCTCTCTCTCTCTCCCTCTCTCTGTATATACTCCCCTCACTCTACATTACAACTCAAGCGGCCGACATACGCAGAATTTGCGACTCTCGACGGGTGTGCAAAGTAACACACTCGTTGGCATAACTCCCACGCGTGCGGATGCTGAAATTCATTTGATCATATCAATTTTGTTAATTGACGCAAAAGGACTGTCACTACTGTATACATGCTCCCTTGAATATGTAATAATACAAATGCAATATGATATGGTAGCTGTGTACTATAAATATCGTATGTATATACACGCGGGGAATAATTGCATTGAGAAAATGCCAATGAAAAATAAATAAAGATAAATTTTACAGTGAAAAAGGATGAGAAATACCGCATCGTGCTACGGAGACTATATATTCCTACGTGTATATTACGATGTGTATATACTCTCTGGCGCTGATGCTTTGGGAGATCCGGCCCCCGGGCATTACCTGTCCGCAACGTGCGTGCACGCTTCCCGGATACCTCAATTATCAGCTAATTGCCAGGTCGGCTATGCTCCGAATTTTCAACGATAATAATAACGATAGTAACTCGGGAAAGTATGATGTACAATATGTAAACGAGAATCCTCGGATGGAATATATTTGTGGATTATTAGTGTTTACGATTTTACGATGTTATTGCACGTTATTTTCTTTAATCAGAGTACGAAATTAACTTGTTCGAATTATTTGATAAATATCTTTCTACAGCGATTGAGGGCGGTTTAATTACACTGAATTTTCAATCGATGTCATCGAGTATAATTCCGATAAAACAACTTTAATAAAATATGTGTAATTGTAAATAAAGATAAATATATTAATAATTTAATATGAAAGTTATGTAAAGGCTACGAGTCGTATAAAATTTTTTAAATTTTTATATCTATATATATAATTGAATAAATTATAAATTAATTTAATACATTTTTTACTCGTATCGTAAAAGCTATATAAAGTATTAGAAATTAAATGAATACATCTCGGAATACATCAGTACCGTGTCGAAGGTTAAGTTATCATACAAAAATCATTACACGCTCAATAAGTTTGGTATATACACTGAAGCTTCTCTCATAAATTACATCGTAGAATATTACTGCTTTGGCGTGGAAGGGGAACACGTGAATTTTCTATTAGCAATATCAATGCACGACAACATGCGAAGAGAACTCAAGTCCCCCACCGTTCCGTGTACATGGTTGATCCTTCGGTTAACTTACTCGTCCTCGCATTATATTTTTCGCCAAAGAGTATAACGAATAAATAAATATTTAATATCTGCGAAATATAATCGAAAACAATGATTTTCATTACATTCAGAGAATAATTGTTTAATTTTGTTGTCTATGTATTTATCTTATTATTTTTTCAGCTATAATTTATACGTATTTCCATCTGAGTAGTCAGAAGCTAGGATACATTTTTAATTTGATGTATTATTTGTCATTCACAGAGAAATGTGTGACGTGTCTATTATCATTAATTACCATCATTCGTAAAGGTGTCCCATGATTGGCGTGAGTTCGTTGTAAATCCCATTGGCTCGAGACACGCGATATTCCTCTCATACACATTAAAGCAACTGAACCTTCTCAGAGAGTTACTTCTCGAGTGCCCATAACGTTCGACACGCATGCACATATATCTAAAGTTGATGGTGTACCCTCTTGAGACTCCGTCGAGTCCTGTGGAACGAGATCTAGCTCGTTCCGGCATATACGCATGGGAAGATCGGCCAGGTAACTTGTATATCGTACTACAGATGCGTGAGCGCGTGTACGACGGTTTCCATGCCAGTCGTAAAACAGCGAAAAGCATAGCGTAGAGCAATGTGTTGAGCCCGAGGCGCGTAACAAACCTGCGAACTCTCTTGGCTTGGTGTATAGTGCGTATATGCACTTAGTATGCACGTACATACTCACGCACGGCAATGCGATACCGGCAAACAGGGCTCAAGAGCCAAGCACCATTCACGAAGCCATTCATGGCCGTTTAGCCATTCATGAGGCGGCGTAGTGCTGGGGTGGACATGTATGCATGGGGTCTCGAGGTGCGAGGGCCACGAAATATCGACGAATCACCGATGCATCTATTCAGCCTCTTAGTGTGAGTGCGTCTGATAACTCCCGCTCGAAAGGATCCTCTATAAGACCAAACCCCCTTTTAGCATAATATCATTCTTTTTCATTTTCTTCTTCTTCTTCTTCTTATTCTTTTTCGTTTTTTTTGTCTATCTCCTGTAGCACACCGCATCGATTTATTATCAAGAAATTTATCGTCTGTTTTCCCAAGAAATTTTCACTGTGGTACAGAAGACGCTTTGGCTGCGGCTAGACGGTGTTTTTATTCGCGTCATAAAGCAGTCCCTCTATCCATATCTCTTCCGCGAGTTCTCCATCGAGATAAAAGATATAGGGCTTGGTTTATGGCCCATATACATTGGGTTCTCTCGTTCACATGTATACATAGTGGTAGTATTACCTAAGCAGCGAGATTAATCGTGAGACGCGCGCTTGCTTCTTCCATTTCGCATTGTTTTTCTTGGCTCGTGAGATTTCATAGAGTCGAACGATCGACGGAGATCGTGGATGAGAGGAAACGATGATGCTGCGATCGCGCGAACGAGAACCGAAGATTGATTGAAATTTTTGGCGAATTCTTGGAAATTTGGTAGAAGCCGGTACGAGAGACTTTTCGATTGACGGTGCTTTTAAGCACGAAGAATAAAATATACGCTGTCTGAGGTTTACGCTGTTTCATCGTGCACACACCTAGATAGTTTGTTTTCCCGTGAAGAAACGCAGAAGCGGCGATAGAGGGCTTTTAATCTCTTCCAGACTCCATACATTTTTTTTTCTCGCAAACGAGGTATGAGATCGAGCTACGCGGAAAGCTGTTAAGAAACTTCTAAAGCACTCTGAAGATCTTCCTGCTAATCCCCCTCCACCTTACTTCGCCTCGCCCTACTTACTACGCTTCTTCTTCTTCTTTCTAATCTTTTTCACGCAAGTTTTCACGCTCTTTTAGAGTTAACAAGGTGTTCTCAGGTGGTTGTAAAAAGTAGGCAATTTCCTCACAGACTCAACCGGTAGACGAGCGACGATAACGCGGTCCTGGCAATGGAGATTGCTCAGGAAGAACCGTAGTAGGTCTGTTCGCATATGCTTATAGGGGCGAGGAGGAAAGGGGGGGGGAGGGGCATACCATGACATAGCTCGATTTTCTGATAGTAGTCGACGATACGAATATTTGTGACAAAAATTTATCTGAACGTTTACGTTTTTAGGATTCGTTTTTTTACTTTCTCATTGCATGCTAAGTACGTAAAAGAAAAACTATTGTAACTTAAAAAATAAATCGACTATCAGAGATTATATTCTGAATAAAAGTTTTGATTGTCCTAGAATAGAAATAAAGGATTCAATAATTTATGTCTGTCTAGCTATCTGTCCATCTGCCTGAATGTGCCATCCGAAAACACACTAAAACTTTTCCAAGAGATGGCAGCCAAACACTTTGTCTGTGTCTTATATGTATTAAATGTTGTTTTGGTATCAAGATTAGCAGTAATGTACCAATTCCTTTTGGTACTCTACCTGAAATGTGAAACAATAAAACATTTATTTTTGCTGACAGACCGATTATAAAATTATTATATGCTTCGATCTGAGAAACGATCAAACCAGACTTACATGCAAATAACCAGTAGAAAATGAGTAAGGTAGATCCATTAAGTAAATCTGTCTGTACTACCTCTATCGGATACTTCAACGAACAATTCAAGTCTCAGAGGAGCTCAATAAAATACCTGATAATACCTGCAGTGAAAAAAAATCAGCAATTCCTCCCGTACATGACGTTTGAAACGAGAAGAGTAAATACGTTAAGTAAACCTAAGTTCT
Source organism: Cylloceria caligata (assembly GCA_963942595.1). Classification (NCBI taxonomy): domain Eukaryota; kingdom Metazoa; phylum Arthropoda; class Insecta; order Hymenoptera; family Ichneumonidae; genus Cylloceria; species Cylloceria caligata. The sequence continues at coordinate 11,921,838 of OZ012706.1, read as the reverse complement.
TTCCACATTTTCTACCGCACGTCAAGATCCGAGCCTATTCTTCATAGTGTGGTTAGGGACGTGTCGATCTCTTTGAATATCCATTTTTCAAATGTACATTCTAAACGATTGCTCGCTTACCTACGGATACAGAAAAAATCGTCGGGAATCATAATTTATTTAAAAAATTTGATAGACGGCGATTTGGGACAGTAAAAGTCTCGTTCTCCTTATTGCGGGAAGCAAACGTCAGCTCACTGTCTATTATGAAACAATCTTTAAACATAGTAATAAATGATTCCTTATTGGAGTATTTAGAGTTAGCGAGTCTAATAAAGATTAAATTCGTTTTCTCACTGTCTCTTTTTATTTATGGAACTTATTAATTCATTAGAATCTCTGGCCGGTATTGCGCTCAACTGTGTCGACAGAAGGGACATTGACGAGTGTGTCTTAATTTGCTTTTATCTATCTTAATAAATGAAGGATTGGATAGAATCAACGATATTTTGCAATAGTAATGATAATATTATACAGAACTGTATAAATATTAGGCTAATTTAGCCTTATCACGGTACAAAATGTCATATCCCTGTCATATCCCGGGCTAGCCTTGTAGGGGTCGAGAATACGGTCATTTACCTTATTTCATTACAGCGGTGCCTTTGTAACCTTATGCCAGTCCCTCGAATAAGATAGAAACAAACCATCGATTGTAAAAAAACGTGAATCGAATGAAATATTGATGTGTCGTATACTAAAAAAATTATTATTCTCACAAAGTGAATGATTTTAAGCGGTTTTCGAGGAGGAATATATTGATAATAACTCACACCATATGTCAAACTCGGAAAATTACGTAAACAGGATAGATTTTGACGTTGCGATATATTTTAATTATAAACACATATTCGTTTGTAGTCTTTATCGGTGGCGTAGAATTAAAAAAAAAATAGTTTATAACCGTATTTCAAATCGTCTTACCCAGCTGTGGCTTTGAAAGCTACGCACCATAACTTCCGATAACTTTGGTATTATAAAAAGTACCGAGAAGTAAACTCGATCTGTTCAAACTATTGAGGTAGCCGTTCGGCAGAGGGTCTGCGGCGACGATAATACTGTCAAGATAAGAGATAACTCGTTGCTCAATTTCCCTGAAATATATATCCAAGAACCTTTCTAAAGCTTATTTTTAACAACGCCATGTCGCGAGCACATTTAGTGGATAGATGTGACATTAAAAATTTTAACGGGGAACGTAGATCAAACTATTCTACGAAATTTTAAATATTACTTCTATATCGTTCGTAACTTTATTTCAGCAATTGCATGATAACAATTTGGCATCAATTAAAATGTGATGAAAAGTCACGAGTTGCGATTGTGTGACTCGGACATTTTTTTTTTAAATAACGGAAGCTATGGTAATTTAATAGAATTCACTTAAATAAATTAATAAAGCATACAGCAAGTCTGGAAATTTTATGAATTGCGTTGAAATGATTGAGCTTTATTAATTGGTTTGTTAGCTGAACTAATTCATAATACCTAGAGCACAATCAACTATAATATTAACACTAACATTTCTTGCCTCCGCATAGCTTTCACATTCGTAGTCCTCCACATCTCTATTGTAAATATTATGTTGTACATAACTGCTGCACATCATCGCTGTCGATATCGACAACGGTGGTATGTACAATCAAGATGCGGATGTCTTTGTCGTGGCAACAAGTATGGTGACTCGGGATATGTCGAATCGAGACGTGTAGAAAAGAGAGTGTGGGTTAATGAGATGTGAAGTATAAGGAGCGTGTATGATTGGTAACACGGATAACTAGATCTGGAGGATCGTTGGTACGGGGGCTCGGAATGTAGACGATAGAGACTGGATATTAAAATTTTAAGGGATATTTAATGCATCAAATATTGAGTTTAGTAAATTTATAATGCTTCTGTGCTGCTACGTTAAGTCGGCTACATCTGCAAGTAGTGCGAAACTGGTGATACGCGAAAGAGCTTTGTAACCGTACGGATGAAAGTATGCCGTTCGGTCATTAGACCAAATGAGGGAAGGTATCACGCCTATTATTCAACGATTTTCCTCGGCTAGAAAAGCGGCCTGGAATGTCTTACAATGTATGTGATTTAAGAAGCAAAGACTAAAGGGAATGAAAGAAAATTGGAAAAATCTGCACTGGACAATCCTTTTATTCTCACTATACAGATAACGATAAAAATGAGAGAAAGTGAGGCATACAACAGTTTTCCGACGAAGGAGAGAGTATTCGGGTGATCACGAAGGGTTAGGGTGCGTGATTATGTCTCGAAGTCGTACATAATATTTTAATTTTTGGGAGTTTTTAGTTCGCAAAATATCCGGTCGATCATATTCATAGCGCCTCTCTGCTATTCTACCTCATTGGCCGATCCCACATCTGCAAGTAGTGAAACTGGTGATACGTGAAACAGATATACGTAACAGTCTGGAAGAAATTGTACTCATCGCCTATTGGATCAAACGAGGGAAGTTCCTTTGCCAATTATTCGAAAATTTTCCTCGGCCTGAAAAGCGTGCCTGGAATATCTTACAATGTATGTGATTCAAGAAGCAAAGACTAAAGGGTATGAAAGAAAATTGGAAAAATCTGCACTGGACAATCGTTTTATCTTCACTGTACAGATAACGCTAAAAATTAGAAAAGGTTAGGCATGCGACAGCTTTCCGACGAAGGGGAGAGTAGTCGGGTGGTCACGAAGGGTTAGGGTGCATTATTATGTCTCGAGGTCGTACATAATATTTTAATTTTTGGGAGCTTTTAGTTCGCAAAATATCCGGTCGATCATATTCATAGCGCTTTTATGCTATTATGCCCCATTGGCCAATTCCACAGCTGCAAGTAGTGAAACTGGTGGTACGTGAAACAGGTATACGTAACAGTCTGGAAGAAATGGTACCGTTCGGCCATTGGATCAAACGAGGGAAGTTCCTTCGCCAATTATTCCAAGATTTTCCTCGGCCAGAAAAGCGTGCCTGGAATATCTTACAATGTTTGCGGTGTAAGAAGCAAAGACTAAAGAGAATGAAAGAAAATTGGAGAAATCTGCGCTACCTTTTATTCTTGCGATACCGATGGTGGTAGAAATTAGAGAAAGAGAAAGTGAAACGAGAAAAAGATGGGTTGGCAAAGGAATAGCAAGAAATTATCTTTTCTCACTCTCGTTGATTTTCTTTCGCTAGTTTCTGGCAAGCTGTAACGAAGTTTTCCCGGGTATACGATAGTTTTTCAAAAAACGAGAGGGTGGTCGGGTGCACACGGAGGATTAGGGTGAATCGTGCGAGTGTACCTGGATCACGTATTCGTACTGGTACCGCAGAATCCACCGCCACCATAACGATCACCGGTAGAACGGTAACGCAGACGTGCTGAAAGGAGGCAGAGTCTACGTCTTTTTCGTTCTCTGTGACACGAAATGCGTCGTGTCGAGGTTCTCGGGCCAAGAATTTCAATATTTTTCTTGGTAGGGCTGTACGTGGGTAAGGGAAGGAGTAAGAAAGGGAAAGTGGTAAACGAAAGGAAAAAAAAAGTATGAGAGAGAATGATAGAAACGTGCAGGGGAAGAGGGAGAGGCTTCGAGAAACTAATATAAAAAGACTTGGTCCACCGCTCGATGGAGAATCTCTATGTACCCTTATTTTTGGGGTTCTTCTCTCGGTAGTCATCGTCGTAGGATCGTCGCCGCGACGAAAAGAGTACTCGAGGAAAGGACTTTTCTCCCTTCTGCCGCGCGTTCGTTCGCATTTCATTATTTTTTTTTTTCGTGCTAGCGTCTCGCACGCCCCTCTACGTGTATGTTCGTTTTTTAACCGTCGATGAAAATAATGAAAGTTATAGAGAGGGGAGGAAAAGTCGAGGCGTACTGCGCGGCTAATTTTGCGAGGTCTCGAGGTCTTAAATCCCGGGTGGAAGCTGTATGAGAGAGAGAGAGAGAGAGAGAGAGAGAGAGAGAGAGAGAGAGAGAGAGTCAAACTTCCCTATAGTGCTGTACAACGCGCTCTCGCACGCCAACCCTCTCTCGTTATTTACGCGGCGACAAAACGGGCCTCGTTAAGGGTTGAAATTGCGCCTTGGTTGTCCTTGAGATTTTTTTTTTTTTTTTCGATGCTTCACGAGAGTCTGGAGTATACCTTGTTCCAAGGGACTTGTCTGCGTGCGGTGGTGCGAGGTCAATGAAAACTTTATTTTCGTAAAAAGATCCATTTTTTATTCATAGAGAAAACTTTGTTTTTATGGATAATATTTTTTTTCAAGGATTTCAATATCAGGATAAACTAAATGGTATAAAAAGATTTTAATACGTTGTATAAACTATTTGAAAAAGCTTCCTTTAATTCAAAGTTTAAAATTATTAATTTACTTATACGCACAGCAAAAGCTTTTTGGATAATGTAATTAAATGAAGAAACATTGAGAATGTATACTTCGCAAGATTTTTATACTCCAAGTATTTACTTTGAATAATATGAAATAACTTTTCATCGTAAATACAGCATGAATTGTGTCATAAATATGACTTTGCGTTACGTCGAGGTTTCATTTAATTAGAGACGGTATTACACGGTACGCTGCGCTTAGTCGATATTATACCTTCAGTCAATTTTCTTTTCTCATCGAATTTTTTCGTAGAATCTCTTCGCCACTCTTATCAATCTTTCGCGGAATATTGCAAACGGGAGAATATAACGGGTATGAGATTGCGTGAGAGAGGCGCGACGACTGCTCGGTGGTATACGAGAAAAATCGGAATTTTATTGCGAATACGATGGTACACACGCTCCATTAAATCTGAATTACACGTTCCGGAAAATAGTCGAGGGGTTCCGCGAATAAAGACGTTCTCCGCGTAGACTTTCTCTTTCGCGCATTCTCTCTCTCTCTCTCTCTCTCTCTCTCTCTCTCTCTCGGTCTCTGGTGGGAAAATATCGTCTAGCTCGCAATACCATCGCAGAGTTTCTGCTTTCTCGTGTTCTGCGTTCGACTGTGTGTTTTATGGTGGACACCGGGTCGAGGTAAAATTCTTCGAGTTCCATCTTCTCGGCTCGGCGTTACTCGTCCGGTGTGACTTTTGCTTTTTGTGCGAGCTTCGATTAGATATAAACTCACGCCCTCTGTTCTCTCGGAGCAAAAGGTCGTTCTCTTAGCTCGGCATCCGACTGCAGGAAGTGTCGGAGGAGATTGTCTGGAAATCACTTTACGTTCGGTAATTCATACGGTCTAAAGGAATATTGAACGTCAAATTAAAACGCCATTATCGTAACATACTAGTACACGCGGAAAAACGTTTGGTGAATTTAATTAAACTATTGTTACGGAATTTTTCAATGTTTCTAGATTTTTTAAATGAAACATTCATTTATCCTCTGTTATTCTATCTCTAAGAAGCTTCGTGGCAAGGCTAGTTGATTTTTAAATGGTTGCCATTTAAAAACTACCAACTCGATTCAAACGAAAAAATGATAGAAAACACTTTTAACATTGTCAAATATGTTTTCTAATTAATAATGTAACAAATCAAATGACAACGTGTTCCAAACAATTGATTTATAACTTTAGCACTAAAAAAATGATAAATTTACATTTTTAAACTTTTTTTAAGCTTTAACTGCAGGGCAACTTCCTTTTGAGATTCCATGAAAAATTTCAGTTATGACTCTTACATACTCCATTCTAGTTTCACCCAATTGTATTAAGGGCCTAAAAAGTAAATTTGAGGATCGCCTTACTGGCTAATCACACTCAAAAGAATGGGGATTCGATAGATTTCCTTGTTAGGGCTTATTAAGGCTTCTCCATTAAGCTCTTACTAAGCGAGACAACAAAATTAGTTAAATTATATTTATTCGCGCTTATTTAACCCTTTACAAGTCACAAGAATAATCCCACTTCTCGGTTCCATCATAGCAACGCGTTACTCCCACTTTGGTCTTCGTACACGGAGAGAAAAAAATGATATCAAGAACAACAATTGTAGTAACTTAAACTATAACCAATGGAGAATATATGGACAGTGAGTGTCTGCGGTTAAGAATACTACATAATTGCAGTAATATCACTATTGTAACTGTACCTAACGTCAGAAATAAAATAAAAACCAAACCATTGCTACGTATAAGGTTCAAAATTATCGCTACTATCCTACACTGGTAATTTTTATCATAGTTTGTTTGCTACACGGATTAATACGAGAATGGATGTTTGTCGTGCATGAGGTATAATAAAATATCGATAAAATATATTGATGGCATTAAAAGTAAACCATAAACATATTGTTCCGACTCGGGAATTACTTTTTAGATATATTTTGTCATCGGCGATCGTTGGCTAACGATTTTCATTGAAAAAAACGTCTTGCCTACACCGGGATTCGAACCTATAATTTACCTACCTTGCTAACAACCTGACACGCTGACGCTACCGACTACGCTATTCGACTACTTTTCAATTGATTACATCTAAATGGCATAATTGTTGTACGAGATGTAATCTCATTTAATTATAATCAAATGTATTATTGACATTACATTTCATTTCATCAATAATTTAATTCAACACACACACACACACACACAAGAGGGAGAAAGATAGAGACGGCACTGTGCTTGACACGCGTGCAATCGCAAGCATCGGAAACGCGTATTTACTACACACGATGGAAAATGCAATTTCATTCAATAGGTACATTTTACTGCTGAGTATAGTAGACACGTCTTGTCCCATATGTGAGATTCAATTTACTACTCTACAATAACAATATACGCTACGGGTTACCGTAACAAGAACAAGTTAACGAGTTATTCCAACTCCTCAGCCTATGCTGGTTAGGTAAATAGTAAAATTTACTGCAAACTTATTCGCAAGTACCGCATTGGCTTCTAAGTTTTAATATAAATATTTTACTACAACATCAACGTTATATATTACAACAGCGAGTCTTATTTAAGATATAAGTTGCAGTTACAGCGAACGTAATTCATGTAAAAATGTCTACAAAACGATTACTATTGTCTTGATGTAATATCAACAACTCCATTTCTTTACGTGTAGTCCCATCCTAAAAAAGCTTCGGGCAGATTCTACACAACGATAGATATTAATCGCTGAAAAATGTATGAACATTTTTTTTTGTCCATTGTTGAGGTTTCAGAGACTGAGATCCAGTGAATTGGTACATTTTACATCTTTAATATTAACGTCTTACATCTTACGTTATAATTCTTTTGCGCGCATAAAATATTGAATAATTATTTATCGATAGATGGTCGAGAATCGTTAATTAATAAATAATTAATCATTGTTAGTCAACAATTTGTTAATAACTGTTAACCGATAATGAAAAATCAAAAAGTCATTTGTCGACAATTATTGATTTCTCAACATCTTAATTAAGCAATGTACAATAATGCGCATATCTAAACAAAATACGCTAGACATTAAATATTGTAAATATTAATCGCGTTTTTCGCGTTCTCATTTCACAAATTAATTAAACGATTTACCGGGGAAAATGATTTAATGTTTTTAACAGTTTAGATGACAGTTGAATAATCGTTAATACGCAACGAGTTCATAATTTTTGCCGATGGAATATTTGCAGAGTTAATAATTGTTATTAGATAATAAGTTATCGACATCGGCACGTGTACACCTCCCAAAATCTGTCAGTGAGATCCTGGAATAAGACAGGGTTGATTGTATTTTTGAGACTACAATTTATGGGAAGATCCATATAGGTTGTTGTAAGGTTCTAGCTTGGAATTCCTACCATAGAATCTCTGATAAAACTTAAGCAGGGCCCCAGTGAGAAAACTCTACTGTAGATGGTCCGATATGCGCCCGAAGTGTTATTAGGAAAGCTTTCACAGATTGTAGCCTGAATCTAGTTTGGAATTTCTTTTGTAGAATCCGTAGAACGTAACAAGGACGTACATATACTCTATCGCTGGGCACCAAACATAACTTTTGCACGATGGGTAGCGAAACGTTTACTAAAGTTGATTGATTTTTTTTTCACCGATAGTAAAATTTTTATGTATTTTTTATTAACCTCATTTGGTTATTTAATCAATTTTGGAGCGTTGCAATTTATTTCGTTGTCATTCTTGAAGTACGTTCGAAGTATTTATTAAATCTTAATTACTTGGTTGGTTTAGTAGAGGCTTAATGTCTTTAGAGAGCCTAATAAGAACATTAATAAAGGCACCATATATTTTTTGAAGCGTGACCAGCATAGCAGGGTGACGATAACATTTCTTCACTGGGCCCCTAATAGAGTTGGGTCAAAGTATAAGGGGCCATGTGAGAGCCCCAACTAAAATTCTGCACGGGATGTAATTAAATAAACCAAACGAGGGACATGAATAAAGATCTAAAAAAAAAGGTAATTAATTTAAACCTTCGCGTGGCTGTACGGTTAGGAAGCGTGCGAAACATAGAAAGGAGGCAAGCGGTGGTGAGGCAGCCTCCTGGATATACAGCAACTGAATATCTGTTGGTCAGAGGTGTGCGGAATAAGAGCTGGAGGAGCGAGAGAGAAGGATCGGGAGAGTTGCAAACCGGGAACGTGTCGTTCCTCGAAGCGGAACACCTAATTTGCGAACACGAACACTGATTGGCGCGCGCAGTGCAGCGGTAGCAGTAGCTCGGAGAACGAACAGGAGTATCGCAAGAGATATATCGCCTCTGTATACCGGCTACATCGAGTATGCTTAGGAGTACTGTTGGACAGCAGTTGGTACAAGTGATACATAGTATCTACGTATACTGACCGCTGGCTCTTGGAACCTGGTATCCATAGCGCAAGGGTAGTCCGTTTCTGATGCAGCCGGAACGATAGCGTGTCACACGTACCGGCCACCTTGTTTGCTAAAGTATGCAGCGAAGCTAGGCGATCGGCGCTTGTTTCCTCTCTGACTCAGAAATCTCTAACGGTCTCCCAACGAGATCCTACAGGACCGCCGATCGATCGATTCAGTCGCGTGTGTCTCTCCCGCGAATTCTCCTCGAATCTCTAGATGTACATGCGTATATATACGCAAGTACGTACATATATTGTATATGTATGTAAGCCCTGTGATTGGAAAGCGTCCCGTGGTCTCGATGCATTCACGTCGATACGTTCGATGCAACAAAGCGCAAGAACGATTCAACCACGCTTCTACTATACACCCCGATGTAGAGTAGTTGTATATGGTAGATTGGCACCGGTCCACCCTCAAACTGGATCGGGTTAATCGACACAAAGGTCGTCTCGTTAGTCGAGGATTAAACGGATTATAGTCTTTTGACCCTCTCGCTCCTTCTCCATCCCTCTTCGTCTTGTTTTCTCGTCCGCATCGTTCCGCACGCAAGGAGAATGGCATGTAGAATATAGAGTTTTTACTCGATTCAAAATAATTTATTTATTTTCTCAGCCAATAATCGCGTGTCAAAGGAAATATTTTTTTATTTAAAACGTATTTTTATATTATAGATAATAATAATAATAATAATTATTATTATTATTTTAAAGATTTAGTCTTGTTAATTATGAATCGTTGCGTTTGGAATCCTGGCTATCGCGGATATTTTATAAAATCCTCAACTTCCGGAAAGCTTCGATGTATCTCGTTGAACAGTATTTTTATTCGTTCTGCTCATCAACCCCTCACGTAATGCAGGTGTAACAGCGAAAGTACTTGATAAGGGGAGGAGCCGAGAACAAGGAAGCAATGCACAGCGAAGCTCATTCAGGGTACGCGAGACGGAGCGTGATAGAGATAGAAGGCGATGAGAAAGATTGTATTTTTGCCTTCACCGTGCTCGATTCGTTCACGAGCGTCGACGGCCGTGGGGCATCGATTGAATTTCAAACGAAATTCAAATTACGTTTAATTTGGTTAGCCACAGACAAGCTGCTGGGCGATTCGAGGAGATAGGAGGAGAGTCAGGGAGAAAAAGGGAAAGGGGTTGGTTGGCTGTTGCAGGGTGCAGAGAGTAACAGAAGCAGAGGGTATTCGAGGGGGTGAATGTAGAAAAGCGTCCGCACTGTACGGATTCTATTATCGAACGCACTGCGGATCTCGTCGAAACAAGCTTCATTAAAACGCTACGAAATTTGCAAATACAAATTATACGTACTGATACGTTGTTTCGTTAATATATGTATCAACGTACACTGGATATTAGTATACGGAGATATAAACGATGCTGTAACCAACCCCGCTCGTTTATGTCATTCCACGTTTCAATGGCGACGTGACCAGCACCCGGTGCTCGCCAGGATTTTGCCAATTTCGCGCTTTCGCGTTGGACATATCTTTTGATGTATCGTTATGGTGTGAGAAACGCGAAGCTAGGGTACACACGAGAATGTTCGTCTGTCGCGACAACCTCGAGCAACGTTTGTCACGCGTCGCTTCCAATGTTTATGATTAATTGATTTTACGGTGTTAATTGCAAACATCTCATTCCGGTAAAGTGTCTCCCTTTACGATGATATGTGTTGGTGTCGGCATCGGCAATTTGTCGATGATTACACGCGATAATTTTGTGTCTCCGGGGATCGTAGGATAATTGCTTCAGAATGCACTGCACGTTCGGTGATTATAATCATGTGGAGTCGCCGAGAAGGATTTTGATACGATGACCGTATAACGAAATAAATAGCGTGCACGAGACTAATAATCTATTATTCAAATTATACATTGACTGTCGGTTGGATCGCATTAACGATAATTTATATAATATTTACGTTGAAATTAATCTGATGGTCGGCCGTTGGAGCGTGACTGACTGACGGGTTCGCTGGCACGAGCGAGAGCAAGCCGGTGGGGCGAGATAAATTCTCGTAAGTCCTGTCTTATCGGGTAGGAACTCGCTCTCTCTCTCTCTCTCTTCTAGTAAACTATTGCGGCAAGAGCGAGGGACGAGCGGGAGAAGCGGAGAACGCCTCGTCGCTACCGTTACCACTCCGGTAGTGCCGGTATCTTCTTAATACTATCGGAGGTACAGGCACCAGAAGCATCAGCATCAGGAGCAGTCCATTGCAGTCTCCCAGAAACGACGCGAAGACGACGTGCTGGGATGCGACGCCGCGAGCAAGAGTAAGAGCCGCGACGCGCCAGTATGAGACGTGACAGCATAGGATCGCCGAAGACACTTTTCTCTCTCCCTCTCTCTCTCTTTTCTCGTTCGAGCAGCAGCACCACACAGAGTCTACCTCGATATCGAGCCTCTCATCTGCCCGCCGTTATTAGGACGTCGTGTCACGCCTCTGGGCGTCTCATTAAATTCATTCTGGGTGAAGGGGCACTTCTTGACAATCGCACGGTGAGAGAGGGCCATCGCCGAGTGAGAATGAAACAGGCACATAACCACTATCGGAAAGGAGATGATTCTCGAAGGAACCGACAGTCGAAAAGAGCTCTCTCGCTGTCACGATAATTAACGACATTTGGGAACTTGTTCTTTCACTTACAATGTAGAAAAATTTTAATAGATATTTGTTTTCTCTCACTTTCTACCTATAGATAATTCAGTTAACGATATATGGACTGCCATGAAAATTATACAACTTTCAACTTTAACAAAATTTAGAGTAATATTAAAATCTAGTGCAGATAGGTGAACGAATTAAAAAAGTTGAAATAACTTTTTGCTGTTTCTATTTTGTGTAGCTAATATTTATTTAATGTTTAAAAAATTAAACGTTTCTCGATTCGTGACTTAATAAATTTTAACAAAAATTTTTCAACTTGGTAGAAACTAAAGAACCATCATAATTATAAGAGAAGAAAAGACTAGGATCGACGGTCGAGTTCTTTCGCTCTCTCTCTCTCTCTCTCTTTCTCTCTTGCTCGAGCTGTCCCGATGATAAACGATATTTCGACTCTTCTTTCGATTAACTGCATCTATATATATAAATTTATGACATCCTTTATACGAAGGCGATATATATTTTACTAAATAAAAAAGTTTGTTTCATTGAATTATACGCGATAAGAATTTCCGGAGCAACAGCAGTCCAGGCGACAAATAGCGCGAAATAAGGATCAAGAATGCAAATCAGGTTGGCGATCCCCCTCGATTTATCGGTCGCCCTATACTGCGTCTTCCTTTTCTTTTCGTTCATTTGCTGCTGCTGCTGCTGCTCCTGCTGCTACTAATACTACGTGGCGGCCAAATCCTCTTGTCAAAGATATTCCGGAAAGACCTTCGTTTCTTTTCGCTTTGTTTGGTTTTTTAGTATCTCACTCTCTTCCCATTCCATGCTACTCCCTGGCAATTCTTCGTCCGCCCCGAATATTTTCGCTCGACTGAAAAGCCCTCTCACTCTTTTCCTCTACTCGGCCGTTCTCTTCTCTATATCTCATCACATCCCTCGCCCACGATTTTCTCTCTGTGTGCTCCGTGTGTCGAGTAACCCAGCGAAATAAACCGTCAGCTTCGAGAATCCAGGTTTTCGTGTCTCCCTTCAGCTCTTTTCCTCGTCTTCCCTTCGCTCCTTTCTATTTTCATATGCCACGCGGGTAGAACTCGTCTACCCTCGGCGCAAGCGAGATTCGCATTATCTCGATTGCCTCTCTCATCCCTCCGGTCCTACGGCTCCTCTTCCTCGTCACTTGTTTTTCTTTTAGGCTTATACGCCTTCGTTTTTTGTTTTGTTTTATTATTCCATATAGCTTTGCCATTACCTGAATCTTTGTGCACCGACGGTTTACTGGCTCGCAGCTGAAGCGCGGATGCAGTCCGCACCCTTCGGGCACTAAATTCCGGATTAAGAAGCGATCGCTGTTGCAATTACCGGGAGAGCATTGTACTCGTGAATTTTCGCATAGATGTGAGAGTCGATACCCTCTTCGGTTCGTTCATAAATATCGTCTCTGTCATTTATAATAAATTCTGCCATCATTATTAATATTTTCTTGACGTTCCAAAAGATTCCTAAATGATCCGCGGGCATATTTGTCAGTGAAAATAATTTAATGTTCAGTTTTAAACAAATCTTCCGCCTCAGAAGTTGGACAAATGTTGAGATATCGTAATATATATTCAAAATAATAAATAAATAAATAAATAAATAAATAATAAGTAACGGCATTCTCGTCCTTTTATTACATCTGTTTTAATCTCGTTGTCGCCTCTCACTCGAGTACAAATGCATGGACCTGAATGATGGAAGGAAAGAGGACACTCTTAAGGAACGCGTATAGTTCTTGTTGCAGTCACCAGGTACTACACTTAAGCCCTGAAGCAGAGAGGCGAAGCGGGAGCAGCGAGTGAGCACACATGGGGCCATAAAGTAACGTCTTAATTATAAAAGGGCCCCGATGTGCGACGGGGTGTGCATTACGAGACGCCTTAAGTGCCCTCGCGATGTGTTCAAGTGAGACAAGCATAGCGGGAACGAAAGAGAGAAGAAACGGTAGAAGTCAAGGTAGAAAGCTGGCTTAATGGGCGCGTGGGTGGAAGCCGGCAGCAACAGCAGCAGCGTACACAGCCCCCTCGTAAGAGAGACCACGAAATGGACGATTTCTCGTGTCGCTGATCGCGGAAACGAGCTCGACGATGTTTCTCGTCGGTGCAATGAGCGAACGACACCAGAAACGGGAGATCCTGCTGGGTGTACAGTTGCGGTATCTAGGCGTACGAGTATACTCGGCGTGGGACACGTATACATTGCGTCGACCAGCATTGAAATTCATTTCCTTTAGAAATCGCAACAATTTGTCCTCTCTGCCTCTCTCTCTTTCGTAGTTATAACTGCAAGTTTCAAACGTGAACGAAGGAGTGACTATGTTCAATCTCGATATACGGAATCGACAATTCTCCATCTGAGAGTTGGCCAGGAAGTCGTCGCGATGATATAACTCCACTCGTGTTACCTATAGTGTCCTGCAGGACTCCGAGGAACCCGAACGTGGCTCCCTATACCTCTATACACATAGTACAGTGGATAACTTTGCCGAAAGTTGGTAATCCGAGAAGAGGAGAGAGGCTAAGAGGCTGGATTTAGCCATAGTGCGATCAATTAGTCTTGATTTTAATTAGTAAGATATAGCTCAGTTCCTACTGCTGCTGCAGCCAACGGTAATTAACTTTGGTTCACGTCAGCCAGAGAAGACGTTACAGCATTATAGTCCTCTTCCCGCTGTTTAAATGTCTCGTCCACCCACGTGCAGACTCTCTTTGTGTTTTTTCCTCGACGATCTACACGCTCGCACGTATAATTATGATAATTAATATCGCGTGTAAGCTACAGGTATCAGAAGACAAAACCTATGTTACGAGAGCTTGGAACCTCGTGTTTCGAGGTTCAACGTGCTTTTCGTCCAAATGCATCGTGTTACAGCATTTTGTATTCCAGGTCAAAGCGATGAAATGTAATCCCTTTCTAAAATATATTAACGTCACGTAATCTCGAAGTCCGATATACGAATGACGCCGCTTACTCGTCGTTCTGATTGGCTTTCAATGTTGTGCTCGGAGTTAATTACGCGCACACTTGATATCATACAGGAGCAATCTAATCTAATAAACAATTTAATACTGCGCAATACAAAATAGAGATTAGATAATAAATATTAAAGGAAAGGATATGACAAGCCCGCTCGTACAGCGTACGTCGCCGCCAGTAAAATAATAAATAAACATTTTTAAATGACGAGGAGTGAGAGGATGGAAAAGGAAATAAAAATCATGTATTCAGCGTTGTCGAAACTGCCGCGAATAACAGAAAACAATCATAGCTCGTGTATCGAATTTCGCGAGCTACACCGAGCCCACAACGTTTGCAACAAGAAAATTTCAATTATAATACGAAAGCGTGCATACTCGCATATTTTGATTGCATATTATTAATAAATTTTGTTGGGAGTTAACGCGCTCACCAATCTCTGCTCGTCATATGCTATTTTCGCGTTCGTTATGTGATTTTTGATAAATTATTATTATTGTGAAAATACCAGACAGCAAAGGCATCGGGGTGATAGAATCGTGTATCCTAATTACGGGGGCACTGATGCTATTTTAGAGAATAATTAAAATTTACGCTTACCGAATGTTTTAAACTTCGAACTGAATCGTCGAAGGCGACGAGACGTCGCGACGTCGTTGTTATTGGATATAAAATCAGAGGTAGAAAAGGACATTGTTCGTGATATCCAATCGGCTATCGCATCAGTTCGGGAGTGCACTGTGTACTGTATATTTCGAAACACCTTTCTCCCATCTTTCAACCTTTTCAGCGTCTCTCTCGCTCTCATTCTCCTAGTCCCGAGGTTATAATATTGGATATTACATACATAAATGTAGCAATTTCCATTCGAAGTAGACTCCATCGGGATATCGACAGTCTGGGCCATTGCCATGAGCCGGGAGGACACAGCTCGCCAGCACCATCGATGCAGTATCAGTGGAGGTAACCAGCAACAGCAGGCAAGCTACAAAGTGTGTTATAACAACCAGTCGCCAATGTCGCTGTTACTCTATTGGAAAACTGCCAAGAGGGTAATGATATCGTTTGATCGAGTGGATCGAAGAGAGAGAGAGAGAGAGAGAGAGAGAGAGAGAGAGAGAGAGACATCTCGACGCTCGCCAAGTTTTTGGGGGCGTCGAGGTACCCCTGGCGTGCTTTCAGGTTCTTTTGAAAATTTATCAGAGAGGTTATAACTGCAACGATCTACAACCATTTTCCTCACTCCATATAAATTCTATTATTTTATCACATTTGTACTCGAATCTTCAGTGTATATTTGATTTATAGAACTGCTGTTAAGTAAATCTTGGGATAAAAGGACCAGACTGGATTGCTATTTTTTTTTCCTTCGTATTACTTTACGAATTTTATGAGGGGGATGAAAGGATTTCGGGGTTGATCCAGGGAGGAGCGAGAACGAGGACGAAGCTCATTGCGTTGAAGGAGAACGAGGGTGGAGACGACACGAGGCTGTACATATAACATATTGCAACCGAGTTTGGGTTATAATAGGGATAACAAAGCCAGTGGGAATTATCTCGGCACGGTGGATGGACCGTGGCGGGGGTGCTGGCTCTTGTTTGAATTATAGATTCCATGCTCGAGCTAAGACAAAGCGTTTTCGCACCAGTAAATGTTATAACATATACATATGTATATCAAGTAGCCAATAGACACTTGATAACTCAGTTAGCTATAAATAGTTTGTAAGGATAAAACGATTAAGAATAAAGTTATTCTCATATGTTTAACCGCTATTATATTTTCGCTACTCCCGCAGTTTCGCTTGCGTGCAAGCAGGCATATTTAAAACAACAAAAAAGGAGGGGGGGGATGGAGTAGGACCAAGCGGAGGCAGAAAGGTTGTCGGATAAATACGAGGGGACTCTCGTGTATTCATGGCGTGTCTTGCTTACGAGCGTCGAGACCCGCCACCGCAACTGCAACGTGTATTCAGAGCACATGCAGTTCTGCCGCCATCGCAGGTCGTTTTCGAGCGAGATTTACACCCGCATGCCTCCGGCGAGCGAACGTCTCGCTCCTTCCTCTCATCACGAGATATGCTCTGTCAAGACTGCCGAGAAAAGAAAGAGAGAGAGAGAAGGGTGAAGTGCTTGATACTTGCTGGGTTCGAGCGTTACCGCAATTAGGCCTTGATCGGGGCTTGATATATATCGAGATAGATACTTCGTTGTGTCGTGTTTTAGCTTCTTCATATTTTTCGATACGCCCTCTCGTTTATATCCACATAGAAATCACACGTAAGTGGCATTTATTATACGACACACTTATAACTCAACGAAAAACTCTACCAAAAAATAATTCAACCACTATTTAATAATGGAAAACATCTCTATCATATATTATAATACAATCAGATTATAATCCTAACATGAGACAACTTTCTGCTCCTTTACCATCAGCAGTGTCATCGAGTTGTCCAATGGTAGAGTTGTAGGTAATCTGGTGGAGTTATTTTTTGAAAGAGAAATTAATGGTAGTGTTATAAATGTGTCACATTTAATAACTCTGTCATTAATCAATTCGGAAAAATGACTTTACCACATTACAACTAAATCATAATTACAGATACACTAACAGAGAACTCTCGGTACTTTAACCATCAGCAGCGTCGTGTAATTGTTTCGTGGTACATAGTTGTTTCCGGCAATTTAATCGTGGGTGAGTCGTTTTTTGATACAAGGAGAAAAATAATTACTAATAATTCAGTATGCTACAGGAAAAATTACTAATATTTGGGTAATAATTGTGTACATTCCAGTAATGGCAACATTGCTTGTGAATATTTTATGGCGAGAATCGTAATATTTACTTTCAACACTGATAAAAATTACAGTCGTATGAGCATTTCAATGTACAGGAGTAACTAATGACTCGGATACGTATGCACTTACTAGTGCGTTCCACTACTAACTCCCCCCTGCTTCGTACAATATTAGGAACACGTGGATATACGAATATTACTGGAAGGATCTTGTAATTTAAAAAAATGCATACTTCCATGTATTCACTATTAAAAATTCTTGTGTTATTACAGTTTTTATTCATAGATTGAAAGAAAAAAAAAGCAAATTACTGTGTTTGCATCACAGGGTGTTTGCACGAATGTTTATTCATGGAAATTCGTGTGTGATTTAATGGAAATTGGTTGAATAATTCGTCATTTCATTTTCCACGTATAGAAAAATTAATGATCGACGTATAAATGTGATTATTATGTTTGTACAGTTAATTACTTAAGTACCTCTTAAAATTGTTATAAAATAAATCTAAATCTAATTTATTATGTGGAATCATTAATTATTTTAATATAAATATTATAAAGCACTTTTGTGCTTTATTACTTTTTATTGTACGGGTTCGTGTTATTCTTCACTAGATATAATCTGTATAATATCAATATATGCAAGAGTAGATATATGGAACACACACATGGCGTAACGTTACTTCAATTGCTCTCTGTTTAACAATGTTTTGTTTCAATCATCGGGAACAATGTGAGAGAGGGGTGGCAACGGATATGAAGCTGCCGGTGTGTTGTGTTTTTAGGATGAAAGAGAGAGAGTGAGAGAGATAGAAGAAGGGGTGGTTAGCAGGTCGCACGCAATCTTGGTTGTTACGGGAGAGCGAAACTCCCCCATTATCTCCTCACGTGCACCACGCACCGCATCGACAGGCTACAGGGCGCAATGCCCTGCCCGTACAGAACCCTCGACAGTGTAAACTACCCGGCAAATCTCGCTGTCTCTCTCCCTCTCTTTTCCTTCTACTCGTCCTTCCCAGCCTAAACGATATACGGTCTTGTCATCCTTCCAAGTCTCGAAGCTTCAAACCGCGTGTCAGCGTGGAAAACGCGAATCGTTTCAGTGCTGTGCAAACACAGCAACACTTATACTTACACGTATATCATGTGTGGTACACGTAGAAAAGCTATATGTTTCACGAAACGGAAAGACCACTGAGGGGACGTTTAGCCAAGCGCGAAACGAGCGCAGGCAGAGAGATAAAAAAAAACATTGAAGAGACTACGAAAGGGACACGTTGTTGTGTCCCTTTGACGATGGTTGCCTCCGAGCGCAGGATCAGTGAAAAGTAAGAAAGGCTTATAGACAGAAATAAAAACAAAAATGAGGCTCAAGTCTCATATTATGTGTAAATTTTTTTACTGAATTTCGTTGTTAAATTATATTTTTAATATAAATAATTTTTGGTTGAATATCAATTAATATGTTTTGCCAAATATATAATTTATAGATGAAAAAATATTTATAAATAGTAAATTCGACCAGATTTCTCCGATTTCATCGGAAGAACAATCGTTGAATTATTAATGATAAAATTTCATTAATTTATCATTTCAGTGTTTCCTGACAGCATTAGATATATTTGGTTTAATTAATTATTCTGTTTTTTTTTTAAACGAGATATTTTCAATCTACGTTTATGGGAAAATTTGTATCGTTTAAATGTTATTTATATTTCAGTAATATAATATTTCTATGTATTCTATATAAAATTTTACAAATATTGTATTTGTCCCAATATTATATTTCAAATATAATTAATTTTTCATTGGATATTAGATATTTTATATTATTATATTTTATATTAATAAATAATATTTATTCATATTTTTTTCTAAATATAATTCTCGGATATAATATTTATACGTATAATTTATAGATATAAACATTTAATACATGGTTTATTGAGCCAGATAACAGAATAGTTAATTGAGCCGATCTAAGACGATCAGGAAAACATTTAAACTATTAATAAGAAATCTTCATTAATTGCAATTTCATTGTTACCTGACAGAAGCAGAGATATCTGGTACACGCACAGAAAAAAATTGTATCAGGAACAACAATTGTAGTTCTTAAACTACAACCAATGGAGATTATGTGTGTTATTATGGACAGTGAGTGTTTGCAGTTAAGAATACTACGTAAACATAGTAAAATCACTATTGTAACTGTAACTAGCGTCAGAAGTAAAATAAACACCAAACCATTGCTACGTATAACGTTCGAAGTTATCGCTACTATCCTACGCTGGTAATTATTACCATGATTCCTTTGCTACACAGATTAATACGGAAATGGATGTTTGTTGGATGTGCCTCATGCGCATCAGTGCATGACCCATAACAGAATGACGATAAAATATATTAGTGGCATTAAAAGTAAACCAAAAACATATTTTTCCGACTCTGGAATTAGTTTTTTAAACATGTTTTGCCATTGACGATCGTTAAGTAGCGGTTTGCACCGAAAAAAAAAAGTCTTGCCTATGCCGGGGATGGAACCTACAACCTACCTACCTACCTACCTAGCTAACCACCTGACATGCTGACGGTTATCGACTACGCCATTCGACTACCGTTGAAAATGGCGTAATAATTGTACGAGATCTCATTAAATTCAAATCAAATGTAATATTGATATTACATTTAATTTGATTAATCATTTAAATCAACACACGCGAGAGAGAGAGAGAGAGAGAGAGAGAGAGAGAGAGAGAGAGAAAAAAGACGGCCCTGTGATTTGCATTGCGTCCGCCCAGAGGCATCAGAAACGCATATTTATTACACTCGATGGCAAATTCGATTTCGACCACTTAGGTACATTTTACTTCTGAGTATAGCAGATGCTTCTTGTCCCATATATATATAAGATTAAATGTCCTATCCTGCAATAGCAATATATGTTACTGGTTACCGTTACAAGGACAAGTTAACGAGTTATTCCAACTCGTCAGCCTAAGCCAGTTAGGTAAATAGTAAAATATACTTTGAACTTATTCACAAGTACCGCATTTGCTTGTAAGTTTTAATATAAATATTTGACATCATCAATGTTATATATTACAAGAGTGAGTGTTATTTCAGATATAAGTTGCAACGACCACAATTCATGTCAAAATTACTACAAAAAGATGAATATTTTCTTGATGTAATATCGACAACCCAATTTCTTTCCGTGTACAAATTATTATTTTGGTCTTTTTATAATAAGATACAGTCGAAGCTTACACGAAAAGTTCTATCGTAAAAATAATATTTAAATAATACTACTTTTTAGTGTATCATTGAAACGTTATCATCGTAACATTGAAATATAAAGAAATGGGTCAACGTCCTGACGCCAAGTACTTGAAAAAAAATTTTTTAAATAAAAAAAATCAAAATGAATTAAAACTGCTTTTTTAAATTAGTGTATTTTGTATATAAACGATACAACTTTTCGGTTTTAAATTTATTTCACTGTACAATAATTCTGAGGCATCTATAAATATTTCGTGTGGTGAAAAAAATGTGTGAAATAAAAAAAAAAGTATTGAAGTTAGCGTGGGTGGTCCTACGTTGAATGCTCGTACGTACAATACATACTTCGAGTGTTCTTTGTTGCGAGTAAACTTTAAGGAGGTATATGTCGTGTCGATGGAACACGCGGTGTCAGGGTTGTACGGGGGAGACATTTACGACTGGTTTTATCGAACGCGATCGCTGTTAAAGGTGCTGTCTCGTATGTTAGTCCTTCTCCAGCTATTCGTAAATTCGGTGAGACTGTCTCGTGGTCTCTCTTGATCCTTATTCCGGCGTGGGCTTCGCAGTAGCAACTTCTCTGCACAGTGAGACACACTAAAACATATTATGTAGGCATACACGACCTTTCCTCCTCGTCGTATACGGTAGCAAGTGATAATAATATACAAGTACATGCGTATATATGAAGCGTACGTACAAGAAGAAGAGAGTGGTACGATTTTTCTTTTCGCAAACGTGGATTAACCGTGTGCCACGTACGTTTCACTCGCCTCGTGGGTGGTAATCGATGCTCAGCGACGAGAGCGAGAGAGGGAGAGAGAGAGAGAGAGAGAGAGAGAGAGAGAGAGAGAGAGCAAAATATATTCACGCATATATCCAACGTTTACGCGGCGAGCGTGTAGCCCCGTCGATTTATTCGATCGTGATCCGCTTCAAGAGGGTCAAAAGCATCTTGATAAAAAGAAAAAAAATTAAATAAAAAAAAAGGCGTCGAATGTCGAAAAGGCTAAGAGTTTTCAGGGATTTTCGGGGAGTATCAGCTTTGGGAATTTTAGCTCTTGCGAAACGCTTCAACCGAATCAGCTATACAGATATAGGAGCAAAGTGTTCCCGCTGCAAATTCCATCGCGTCGAGAGGGGTGGGTTCACGAGAGAGGGTAGAAACTGCCGTACTCGCGAAACGATCGTCCCGCGAGGGTTCCACTCGGGCATACCTATACCATGGCAATCGACACAGGCAAAATACACGCATACAAGTCCTTATTCTATGTTTCTGGCACGCACCCAGCTTTGTAATAACATTCGTCCGACCGTTCGATTAATAAATATCCAGGTTTATCGGATTAATTGTATCAGAACAAGTAAAAACAACAGTTTTATAATACGCCTATAAAGAGGGATAACGCGATTGAAAATTTTGAACGGGACAAGCTGTGATCCAACGTGGTTTAATCATCTGTTTGTACATCCAGGTACATTGAGTGTACACAGTTGTTGTTGTTGTTGTTGTTGTTATCGTCATCATTATCATCATCGTCATCATTATTATTATTGTTGTTATTGCATTCGGTCGCCAAAGACTATGTAATGCGTATTATATGAAATGTGGAGAAGCTGAAGTCTTGACGCGTGTTCGAAGCTACCGCAAAGCTGTAAGTACATCGTATATATGGGATATTCTCTGTCAGCTCACTGAAATTATTTTTTTGCTTAAAATGAATATTATATTTACACAAAAATATCGAACGATACTACATTGACAAATAAATAAAATAACCGTGTACTAGAATTTTCGTTCGAGGAACCAATAATGTTTACGATAATTTGTGTGGCGAGGAAAAATGTTTCGCCCAGCAACAGGGAATAATAAATTTGTTTAAAAAATTACAGTAGCTCAACTCGGGTAATACTACAAGCCAGGAAATTATAAACAATATCCAACAGGTTAAGTCAAAGGATTGACGGCGATTGACAGAGAATATCCCATGTATGCGTACAATAGAACGTGTACCGGGGTACACGGAGAATTGTGGCGACGTCGACGTTCTCTCGCCGTGGCAATATACCGCGAGGAGAACGAGAGTTGGCGACACAGAGCGGCGCGCAGTATAGACGTTAGGTAGGAGAGGGCGAGGGTTGATTTTAATTAAGCCATTAGGGGAGGCTGAGAGGTTGCTACGAAGCGCCGGCGAGACGTCCTTCCATCCCTTCCTTCTCCTTCTCTATCCATTCGGTCACTATCCCTTCCTTCCATCCTACGGTTCTTTCGTCTTTCTCTCTCTTCTCTCTTACTCCCTTCCATTCTTCCATCTATGCTAGGAGCACCAATTCTACCACCAACAACCGACAAGCTCCTCTACACCGATTCTCTTTGCTAAATTAATATCGCCCTAGAATTCCAGTCCCTTTTGCCAGCACGTGGCCACACCGATGAGGCTTACCTCGCGCATTTAGCTGGGTCGCCCGCGTTCCTATAAGGAAAACGTGTCCGCACCCCGTCGACATTGCTTACAACCCCTGCCGCTGCTGTACCCGCCCTAAAATTCCCAGCGGAGAATTATATCCCCTCTTCTTTTCTCGAGAAAATTCTAATCTGCGTTACGTGAGCCCCTATCTCACATATGTGTCAACTTGTCGAATATTTTTCGGCTATTTCCTCGAATCACTCTTTCCCATACTTTGCGGCTGCATACTCGTTGTGTTATCGCATACACTTATATGGTGTTTATACACGATGCGATAACGCTGCCGAGTGAATACTCGAAATACAGAGTTGTTAATTTTTATTGCAGCTTTTTATTTGGAGAACCATTTTTTCCCTACGTTTTGTGAATAGCTTGGACGGTATTCCCTTTCCTTTTTTTATTTGGTCGCATGGACGAGTTTCACTCTGTCAAACATTTCTTTTTTTTTTCTTTACTTATTCAACTTACTCACCGGCTCGTCCAGCGTAGCCGCGCTGCTCCTCGTCCTCCTCGTATTCGCCGCTGTCTTCGCCTGCGGTTCCTTGAGTCTGCACCACTTGTGGTATTTCTGCGGACGAGAGAAAGGGAGAGAGCGATAGATGAAATAAATAAATAAATAAATAAATACGGAGGCGATGCACCGCTCGTGAATAAATAAACGTTTAATTGAAGAAACTGGAATAATTTATTGAGCGTCGAGGCCGTAAAAGGCCGACGATAATCGTTTCTCGCTCGAAGAGAGCAAGCCTTTGGACTCTGGCGAGGTGCGGAGCAAAGAATTTGTACAGTATTTCTCTCTTCGGTGACTGCGCGAACCAGTCGAAGAAATCGAGGTTTCGACTAATTTCGACTAATTGGCCGCGAGAATTCGAATTCGTCCGTCGATTCGATTTTTATCTCTCTACACCTCTCCACGGGCTCGGCGTACATTCTTCGCGATCGAACCATTCGTCAACGAGTCAATAAATGTATGCGAGCATTTATTTCAGAAGCGATGTATACTTTCGATCAGCATGATCAATTTGTTAAATTTATTTATTAAACGAATTAATTAATTTATATAATTATAGGTGTTGACTTCGATAAACAAGAAAATTACTCACTGACGCAAGGCGCGATCTGCGATCTGCTTTGCTGGTATCCTCTGGCGCATCTATTACAAGTCGTTCCCGTCACACCATCTTTGCAAGGACACTGTCCCGTGCTCTGGTTGCATGTTTTACCGGAAGCTCCTATCAGGTGACAATCACAGGCTAAAAACAGACAAATTAATATTACAATTAAAATGTGAATATACGATAGAATACTAAAAATTCGGTACGTTACATGTCTTGCTGGTTGAGATTATTTTTAAATCAAGAATTTAATATCAGAATATTTGACGTTGTCTGAAACATTTAGAAACGTACAGTGGAAAAACGTAGATTGAGACGCGATCAGAAATTTAATTATCAGTCTTCTATGGTCCCTAGAAGGGAAATCTAACAAATGCTTTTCTAGGTTTGTCACACTTGAAAATATAAAACCTTTATATATTTTCTTGTTAGGACCTACAAACATTGGCCTATTAAACCTCTGCGAAACAAACCAATAGAACTAATTTAAAATGATTCATTTGCGCTCATTTAATCCGTTTATTTTTTACTTTTAATTAGAAATTTCAGCTTATTCGATAGAATGGTATTGTCATTGATACGCTTTGAACTTGCGAGTGTGTCAATTGCTGATTTTGCGTGCCTTAACCCACTTGGCTATACACATCTTAAGAAATGCATTGTTTAATTGTCTATTTAAAGTATAAAAAAATGTAAACACGGCCTGACTTTATAAAGTTATATGATTCCGACAAAAATAATTGAAATAAAAGTACTATCAGTCATTTTACACGAGAATTGATTATTTCAGTTAAAACGTACTTTTCAGTTAAAGTGCACTTTTTGTAACGTTTACAATATTTAACAATTATTTAACTATTGACAACAATTAACTAACAAGGCCTTATTCTTAATCGTGGCTGCCCGAAAAATGTCTGCACGCCGGGAAGTAGATAAATAATAACCCGATCATCGTGATGAAATTAATTAAAATAGAAATGGTCACTAAAGTTTTATGAGATTTTAATTTTCTTTTTATAATGCCAAACAGCTTAACTGCGCAAGCTCGTGTAAATTTCAAGATATCGAACTGAAACTTTCTACACAAGAGCAGTTACGACGCAGGTTGAATAGTTTGTCTCGCGTTGACAATAGGTCGATTAGATGTATCACGATTGTGGCTCCTTCGTTGACTCTTAAAAATTTTCAGGAGATAAGATAATGTATGTAAGTAGTATTTAAACACATAAGTGGTTTTGTTAAAGGTGAACAATAATAAAAAATTAATCTACAAGGTTGTACATTGCAGGTTTAAAAATCTTTTCATTGAGTATTTAATTGAAAAATTGATCAACAACAAACTGGAACTATAGCCTCATCCATAGTCAATCGAAGAATGTGTAAAACGACTTCAAGTTTCGACACAATCGTATTACCGATTTTTTAAATGAAGGAAAAAGAAATAGGAAGTTGGTGACAATTTATGGATTTGCATCAAATTCATCGATTATGTCGTTCTCGCTCCTCAATTCGCTGAATCGTTACAATCGCTAAAGCATTCCCTTGCATTCCCCGTATCAATTGCGAGATTCCGATCATCAGAATTGGTGGCGTGAGCTGAGCAATACAAGAGAAACAGAGTCTGTAACAGCAGTAGCAGTAGCAGCGATAGCACATAAATCAACAATTCGTACGATCGTTGATCGTTGATCGTTGAATTTATGCGCGTCGGTTGTAACATTCGACCGTTGGAGTTAATGCCCGGGGATAGTTGAAGTCCAAGTGGAAAGGAGACACAGCGATACACAAGTGAAAAAGATAGTGTGAGAGACAGAGAACGAGTAGTTCAGGAGGCCAGAGCTCGTGAGTATCTCGTCGTGAATCACGAATTCCCGTGAGCATTTTCGAGAATATTCATTGAATAATCGATTCCAGTAGTCGTGTCCTACTTCTCGTTTATATCTCGTTGTTAGACAATTATTTTTATAGCTAACGAGAGAACGAAAGGGCAGGAAACAGAGAGAGAAAGAGAGAGAGAGAGAGAGAGAGAGAGAGAGAGAGAGAGAGAGAGAGAGAGAGAGAGTGAGTGAGTGAGTGAGTACCTTGGCATATGCTTATCACCCTCCAGAGAAAATAATTAATTGTACAATACAATGATAGAATAAATGAAAAATAAATAAGCGATTATCATCCGGTGTGTCACTGCGTCAGTAATAATGGATTGAGTCTGAGAAAATCTTGGAAAGTATCGCTACTGAGGCCTATCGTGACTCGTGCCAGCCGATTACACACGTCGGTATATATAAATGTATAGTAAAATGCCCATTAAGAAGATACGATACCATCATCATGAAGGCACAGATAAAAAGAGAGAGAGAGAGAGGAGTGGAGTGAGAGGGGGGGGGGAAGGGTCGTACAATCCCCATATGCAGTATAAAGCTAGGCATACTGGTACCACTCTATCACATTTATCATCCTTAGCCGCGACGAAACGAAGCGCGATAGAGGAAGGAACGTCAAGAGTCTTGCGAGAGTACACTCGATTCGTCTCATGCCATCCGGTTGAAACTCCTACGCGTCTCTCTGCATATCTTGTCTTGATTGAAAATCCTTTTCACTCATTTGCGCAACTTCGAGAGAGCTCAGACGGTACGTAGTGTCATCGATATCTACATTTATGCTCGATATACATTACCTCGACGAGCGACATTCACGCGGGAGATATAATTTGACGTAAACGGACGCGTGAAATAAATGAATTTTCATAATATATCATATGGGAATTACACATGTCGGATCGTACGCATGGCTGTACTACTACTCAAGTTCGTATGTGAGCCGACGATTGGTCGCCGTCGACTCGTGAATGTACATATGGAACGAGTATAGTCCAGCGGTAACAGCCGGCATCACTGCAGGACTATTATTGTAACAGACGTTGAAACTGCGGGTGTCCGCTTTGCTGCTCGGGCTTACCGCGTAAGCAATGCAATGTCGAAAGGCTAGGCATCGCATACGCGAGTCACTTTTGCTGCATGATGGAGGGAGGGAGGGAGAGAGAGGGAGGTGGCGTAATCCGGGAGTGGATGAATTCCAAAGTGCCTCGCTGACGGACAAACGAGCCTTTGTCTCTTCTCGCTCTCTTCGCGTGGATATCTCGCGGTGATGCCTGTGTACACGTTTGCCTGTATATTTAAGCGGTATATTCATATGTCGCGATGTATCGTGAGGGCTCATCACGCTGATGCACATCGAGGTGCGGAAGAAAAAAGGATGAGATGAGACGAGAGAATCCCGCGACCCGATGGGCCATACCACTCACGTTGGAGAAGGGAAAGCACCGTTATCGAGAGAGGACCATTCGAGTTATCGAGAGCCTCACTCGAGAGAGTCACCTGGTCCCCACCCTCGCAACTCTCCTCAGAGACTTTTATTTATTTTGTTTTTATCTTTTTTTCATTTTTTTTTCGCGCCTGACTCTCCTGAGTGCGAAGACGATTAATCATTCCCACGTATATTGGCGTGAAAGCTGGGAGGTCGTCGCCTCGTAGGTGTCGGGAGGTCCTCTCGGTTGGCGCCTCTCTCTCTCTCTCTCTCTCTCTCTCTCTCTCTCTCTCTCTCTCTCTCTCTCTCTCTTCCTGTGAATAAGACGAGTATCCTCGCGCAATGCTTTCGGCGGCTTTATTTTTTTTTCTTCTCGTTAAACGCAACAACGAGTGAGATTAACCTTTTGCAAGTGAAAAACTCGTAAATTCTTTCGTTTCTTGCGCATATTTTCTTTAGGCATGCTGTAGGTTACAGCGATCAATACCAATTGAATGAAGGTATTTTATTTACTATTACACGGTAATAAATTATTGATTGCTGCAACTGACACTGTTATTGGTCGATTAAGTACACTGCAATTGAAAATGATACATTATTAATTGCTGCTATGACAAGTATCGTACGAATAATATATGGCGAATAATTTTGAAAAATAATAATTTTTAATTAAACTAATTATATTATCCGTAATTACTTGATCAGAGTAGTAATTGAAATTGTTTTTTTATTGCAGTGATTCCGATATCTCTTATAAGGTGCGCTGACTATTTTTACTCCTCACTGCCTGTTAGGGCTACAGAGGGTGTTACTAAATTAGAAGTAAAAATAAAAGTTAGCGATATGACTCGCATATCATCGTAAAATATTACTCTTTGCTGATTCCTTGCAGCATTTACGTCGTCGGTTGAATTTTTCTTGGTGTTAAGGAGCTTCGTAGGACGGACAAGAAGCGTAGGTCGAAAAATCCCAACGGTACTCGGTCGGGGAGGAGCCGAAATGTTTACATCCGTCTAAGATTATCGCGGTTTATACAGGCGTCGAGAGAGAGAGAGAGAGAGAGAGAGAGAGAGAGAGAGAGAGAGAGAGAGATATTGCGTGTGCGCGCGTGTGTGTGTGTCTGAGGGAGGGTAGGAGGAAAACGATGATAGAGGGGATAAGGTTAGAGGAAGCTAAAAGATTTTCGGTTCTCTCGAGAACGGCGATCATAAATTCGACTTATCCGCGAACGAGTTGCCAGTCGGCGGAGTAAGCGTTGCGGGTGCGAGATGATGCTGCTGCTGCTGCCGCTGGTATATTTATTCGTGTACACGAAAATCGTGAAGGCTCGCAGGCGGAGAAACACGGGCGCTTTAAGCCGATTATCGTCGACGAGAGAGGCGGAGGGTCAACCTAGCCTTGAGAGGTTTCTTCATCTCACCCTTCCTGACGGCCGGCGCTTCGGCACCGCAGTTCTTCTGGATGCGAAGTCTCCGTCGCTCTCTCGCTTTCCCTCGAAGAGTCATCGAGGGCGAGGAACCCTCTTTGCAACATTTTCGTCACCTTCTCACCTGTACTAAGCGAACAACTCTTTTGCTCCCTGTATAATAAAACATTTCTAAATAACGCTGACAAAAAAAAAACAAACAAACAAACATTAATCATGGAAATAACTAATCTGGAACACTTTTATCCATTCAATACGCTTTGGCAGCAAATGACTTTTCCCTATATTGAAATATGTATAAAACTGAAAGAATTTCATCTATTATCTATTAAAGTTATTAAGTATTAGGGACGAAAGGGAAAATTTAAGGATGCTTTACGAATACATTCCTAACCAAAAGTTGAATCATTGATTTTTAATAATAATAATAATGACAAGACGGTATCAATAGTTGAGTTACATAAAAAAATTGTTCATCAAACCTTCCGAAAAATGTATTTTTCGTCTTATGAAATGTTTTCGTTGACATTTGTCGAACGAGTATCTTGTACATAGTTTATTTTAGAAGATTTTTCACTTATCGCGAAGTACTCTAATTTTGATCGAATTTCACTTTCGGCTGAGAATAAATACGTGAAGCATCCTTGAACAAACTCCCTGATCCATTAGCTTTTGATATTCACATCGTTACCACGATATCATAGAAAATGTCAACCTCCTCTATCCTTTCTAATATATCAATATAAAACCTGTGATTGTTGCGCTCAAATATTCAATAAATTCATTTGAAAATTAGCTTTAAGATGCCAAAATAAGATAAAGGCTATGCTATCTCGTAACTTCCACTCATCATTTTATGTTTTAGATATAATAAGCCCGAGCAACACCAGGTACACGGAAAGAAAAAAGTAGTTGGAGAAACTGACACGTTGGTTCCGACAACCAGCCGGAATAGTTAGCATAACGGTAACTACTCAATGGGTCAACAAACTACAATGTCGTTGGTACAATATCGGAATTAATGGTAGCCACCCAAGGTGACAACCTCAGTTTATCGGTTGGCTGGTGCAACCTATCGATTCGGCGTAATACAAAAAAAAAACACCAGGTTAATACGGATATTTCTATTAATTTACAATATAGAGGACCGACACGTAGTTCGCGCGATGCTTCGATAGACGAAGGTAATTCTATTCGCAATATTTAAATATGTATTTACCACATATTCAATACATTTAACATTCATTTTTTGCAAGCCCTCGTCCATCCACAACCATCTGTCACTTCGAACAATGGCGTCGTTCGCCTTTGTGAAAAATTTTACTCGTGGCACGTACCAACCGATTGGTTATAAAAGAAAAGCAACTGGTAATGGAACCAACTCGTAGATCACATTCAAATGTTTGTCGCAAATACCATCGACGTTATTTGCACCACCTAACAGCTCGTGGTGGTGCACCGTGATTGGTTACAGGAATAAAGTCGTTGATCTTCGGTACAATTTTTCGCTAACCGATCGAAAATAGTTGGGAATACTATTTCGATTTGATTTCTGTAACTAATTCGCGATACAACATACGTTGACAATAGTTATCGCAACAATTTTTCTTTCCGTGTAGTTTAAGCTAGCAGTAGATGAAATGGTCCGAATTTTATACAAGTTTCAACGATCTCAACATTTTCCTAACATTTTCTTGAATATCTGTTGCAACCTTCACTTAAAAAAATTGTTTACTGTAACGCGCGAGGACAACGACCACTGCGATATTCCACTCATCCTCTTTTTCTTTATCTTCATCTCCAGGTCCTGCTCGCACGGACGATAGCGGCTAAAGATTGCGTGCGTGCGAGAGAGAGAGAGAGAGAGAGAGAGAGAGAGAGAGAGAGAGAAAGAGAGAGCTCGTGTGTGTCGTCGCGAAACAGGACATCGAGTGAGAGCAAGGAACCAGTGCGGGCACGAGAGCTGACTCCTTGCTGTATACGTACAGAGCATACAGATGGCTACAAACTAGGTAAGCCACGCGAGGGAGATCGAATCGATTTGATTTCTCGCCAGCGCGAGATTCGCCGGTTACGCGCGCGATCGCGACTCACGGACCTCATCCCTCGGTTATCTTGGTGTATATATCCACCTCCGTACATACAATATAGAGCTCCATGTACATTGTGCATATACACCGTGCATGGGACAGCATAGCCCGGGGCGAATGCGGGCCGATCCCATGAACGCGAGCACCAGCTCCCGAGTAAACGAGATCCTCGCGGTGAAACAATTTATAACGCGGTGCTCGCATATCGCGCGCCCACTCGCTTGCTCTGTCCTTTTTTTCTCTTCATCTACGATATATGCTCTAGTACAACACTATAGTATAATCTACTGCGAGGTAGCGAACGAGCGATGACCGCCTCGATAGCCCTCAGCGGTAACCGCTACTTTTATAAAACTACATTTTCTTTTATCTCTGTCTTTTTCAACGTTAATTTTTTTTTGCAATGCAACAGAGACGATTGGATAACGCGAGTGGACATTCCAAGACAACCGATCGGGTAAACTTGATAAGAATTTTTATTTCTTTATCGTTTTAGGTAGACGTACACGTAAATTTATTCTCGTTTTATTATTCGCACGAATTTTCACTCACGCGAGAAGTTACAGGAGAATCGATTGAGGGTGTGAGAAGGCATTTCGTTAGCGGGTGATTCAAGGAGTTTGAAGGGTACCTGAGCTCTCGTAGCTCTGGATAAGATAGTGAGCGGTAATTTTACGTAACTGTAGAGCCCCAGAGGATACGGGAGATAGACCGAGAGTATCATATATATATAGAGGGACAGCATCTCGTCCGGTGTCCAAGTCAATTTTCACGCGTGTCGTTCATCCCCCCGCGCGCTCAAAGAAAGAGAGCAAACGAGATCACGCGGGCGAGAGGCAATTCGTATGCGAGTTCGCCCACTTTATTTCTTGAGCGATTCCTTCTCGCTCTCTTTTTCTCTCTTGATCCCTCATTCGCAGCGGGTAGCTCGTACGTTGATGGTCGATTTGTGCGCCCACGTCTTCTTCGTCTTCTCCTTCTTCTCCTTCTTCTTCTTGTATTGCCTGATCCTCTCTTATATTATAAGGATCATACGTTTTTTCTTCTTGCTCCTGTCTCGGATCTTCCGGTCTTCTTTTCGGTCCTTTCACAGTAGTCCTGAGTGAAAATAATAAAAATAAAAGTATGAAAACGAAGAGAAACATTTCGCCGAAATTCCATGGGAACGATGATCACTCCCAACCCAACCAATCGTTGCAGACGTAACAGAGAACCAGAAAGGCAACGTAAATGGCCAATTAAATCGGTTGGCCGCCAGATGTATAGGCTCAAGTGAGCCAAGAGATATTGGTTACCTGCGCAGGTTTATATGCTTCGCTCGCGTTGGAATCTCGCTGTAGGTGCCACATACTCGCCAATTTATTAATCGGATATCGAGCTGATTTCCCTACGGAGAGTGAAGCGCCGTGGTGCGCGACAAAACCCGCGATCAATTCTCAATTTTCATCTCTCTTTCTCTCTCTACTGCTCTCTCTTGTTGTTTCACAGTGACAACACTGCAAGCCGATTTCTCGCGTTGTTTCGCGGTAAGCCCGAACGATTTCGATATACCTCTGATCCTCGCGCATCAATTCACAATCATTCACTTCTCCCATGGGAAAAGCTTTAAATTTTTACTCTCAACAATAAATATATACCGAGAATAATGGTTGGTTGCCAAAATCAACTGCACGACCAGATTCGTTCTAGCAAAATAGGTAGATTGCCTGAACTAATCAGTTAATTGCTCGAACTAACCCGTTAGAGCCAATTAGTTGGTTGGATGCTTTTAAAAATTCTACACAATATAGCTATCTTGTTCCCGTGGATATTTCCCCTGAATATTCTTTTATTTTGGAGTTTTGTGACTTCGAAATGAAATCGAGTGAGCTACCACTGGATTTGGGTCTTTGAAATGCGGGAAAAGCTTCGGGACTCGTTTCAGGTGCCTCCGTGGGATTCAACCAGACATAATTGACAAATTCGAAGGGTAACACGAAATGATCGAAGGATTTGGAGGATGTTACAAGACGAGATACAAGATAACGGTGTGATACGGTAACGAGGCTTTGTCCCTTGGATAAAACGTGCAGTCGGAGAAACAGAATGAGAAATACTAAGAAGAGTAGACGCATACACATCTAAGCAAAGAGAAATGGTTAGAGAGTAGTATGTTAGTGAAGTTGAGTTGCTGGTCGCGCAAGTTTCACCACAGCCGCGCAACCATCACGACTGATTCTGTGATGTTGGACGGCGGTCCGTAACCACGATTCATGGCTCGTTGGGTTCTCATTCTTTCTCTCTCCAGTATATTTTCATGCTCGTTTCTAGTATGTCGATATAGCTGTTTTTATTCATCGATGCCCGAAAATTTCCCGTGGGCAAAGACCCGAGTTTATCGCGGTTATATGGAATCGAACGATCGGGAATCGAGAATATTCTCTCCGTAAACTGTGTTGTTGGATTTGCTTCGTTTCGACGAATTCCCCATGCTTCTCCCCGTCCCCTTTCCAACATGGAGTGAGCTTGCCAAAATAACGATGTCCGCATTAGCCCGTAAATTGCGCAATACTCGTATCATTTATTCTCCCCCTGCTGTCATGATCGCCGGGAAAATTTGTTCTAACCTTAAGAGCTGTTTGGTATATCGAGATAAATAATATTTTTATTTACGTTATGAGATAAACAAATTTTACGAGCTTTAAATTGATCGTATAACCTTAGAAAAATTACTAATTGTCAGCTGATAGTTGTAGTCGCACAATTTGTATAGTCGGCCACATTTTTTATTGATCCACATTTCAGTATCTGGTTGATAAAATAATTTCAAAAATGTCAGTTGATATAAAGTTGAAAATTTCATGATGACATTTTTTTTCGAGTTCACGTTGAATACACAAAAATACAGTATTTTCTGAATGGTTGAATTAAAAAAAACTGAAATAAATTCATAGAGAATTTTGGGACAGATTGGAGATGATAAAAAAGTGTGCGATTTAACGGAGAATGTCTCACGTCTATAGCAGTTTTTCTAGGTAATTTTTACTAGATCCTTTTATTTATGTAAAACAGGGTTTTGAAGTGTAATTTTCATCGAATTTCGAAGATGCAGATGTTGCTGAAAGGTCGTTAAGGGAGGCTCGCATGAACTGTGCACGAATTCTCGTGGGGTTTGTGGATGTTAAAAGGATTCTTGCTGAACTGTAGCGACTAGCCACTGCTGACCGAAGACCTTCCCGACGTTTTCTTTATTCCTTTCTCTCTCTCTTTTTTATCCATCTATCCCTTTCTCCGTGCTCTGTTTGGCCTTCAATTCGATATTTCCCTCGAGACTCGACCATCCCTCAACCCATCCCCTGTCTACGCTACGCCATCGTCCTGCACGTCCTCTCTGAAATTGTCCACTTGTTCTTTTCCTGGAGAATTCTCATCTCTCTCATCTCTCTCTCTCTCTCTCTCTCTCTCTCTCTCTCTCTGTGTCTATTTCTTTCTTTCTTTGTTTTTTTCTTTCTTTCGGCAGACTCCACGAGCTCTACCGATGAGAGTCGATATGGACGGTACGTTCATCGTGCGGAAACTGATTATTTCTCGAGGACGTCAGTGGTATATATCCTCCGGCAATATTGTAACAAATCCTTTCAAACTTCTCATGATCCACGAGAAGCAACTTCTCGGGATGCAATCGAGATATTATTAGAAATCGAGGCTACTGTCACTTTGGATCTCCCCGAGATGCGCCCGGCGATATTTATCTTTCTTCGCCCCCTTACTCTTCCATTATCCGGATAAACAATCTCAAGAATCTTTTCCCAGCGACAACCAATCGAATTTCCGGGATACCTCGAGTAAATCCCGCCCACAGATCTGTCGTGCTATATACTGAAAAAATCCAGGCTCCTAAGATTATATTGTAGTGCACCTATGTAGTATATTGTAGTATGTTGTAGTATATTGTAGTATATTGTAGTATATTGTAGTATATTGTAGTATATTGTAGTATATTGTAGTACTCCGAGTCAGCTGCTTCAAGCGGAGCTTAGTAACGAAGTTTCCAGGAAAGCCTGGCACGTCTCTTCCTTCCTTTCTTATTCCTTTTCCTCGCACCTCAATCTACTTCTTGGTTTTCCTTGAAACTCGTCGGGGTGAATACCATCGAATCTGTAGACTTCGCTCGGTCGCGGAGCGAAAAAGCCGTAGAAGCGACCAAGACACACGAGCGTGCGATTTCGATTCTCGAATCGAGACACGCTCTTCTATTTCTCGCCGTTGGGCTAGAACTTGATTTATTCGTGTCACGACGACGTCGACTCCGAAGCTTTCCATTCGCCTCCGCTTTTCCACCCGCGCTTCTTTCCGCTTCACACTCTTCGCATCGTGGTCTCAGCTTCGTATAACCTCATAGCCTGTTTCTTCTTCTTTCAACACCATAATCAGACGCTAGAGTCGAGAACGCGCGGTTACGCTCCGCAAAGTAATTCGCATTCATAACTCGAACTCTTTCTCACTCTTTCTCTCTCTCTCTCTCATTTGTCGTGCTAGTGCCTATGGCGCTATGTTCTGCATTTTGTTACCGCATCGAGTCAGCAAATTGTTTCCCCTTTCGTATACATAACCCTGATTGCCACGATTCGTTCTACTGTATATCTTGTTCGCGAGTGACAGAGATATTTTTCACGGCGTTATCTTCGTCTCTCGAAAATGTCTCCCTGCCAGTCTCTCTTTTGCTTTTTTCGCGGCGATTCCACACGAACAGTTACGTGACGACCCATCCAAGTTCAGGCTCACAGATAAAACCCCACAGAGAAATCGGTACGGTTCTACGATTTTCGTGTATATGTGCTTCGTTTCGTTTATATATGGAGCTTCGTTTCTTTCCTCTATATATGCCGCCTCGTTTTGTAAAACTCCTCTGGCGTTATCATGTAAATCCAAAAGAAAGCTCGAGGCTCCCCGAGTGCATTTACAGAATCCGACTGCGTCTTTCGTGGAAAATTGGAAAATCATTCGATCGATACTTATCGCTTCTCATTTTATCGCATTAACATTCACAGACCCGTTTTTCAATCGCAACAGCCCCCGATAAGCCTCCGTACCTTTAATAATAACTGCGATGAAACGACTATAATATCAACTCCACCGTCGACGAAATTACATAAACTTAGTTTCAAACTTTGCTATTCTTAAATCTGAACTTTGCTTATCAACCTTTTAAACAAGAAATATCAATGCAAAAACTGAGTACTTAACAGAGCATCTTATGGGGAAACTGACGCCATCTCGACACTTTAATCGGACAATCATCACCGTTTGTGCTATTAGATGACGCAGATAACAAAGTTTCAACGCGATCATGAAAAAAGGGGCTTGCCGATGATTTCATACACTACTGTACACTTACGATAACTACGTGCGCGTTAAGTGCATGCTTCTCTCTCTGTATTTCCTTTGTCAGTCACCACCACCGTACAAATCAATGAAAAGTAAACGGTCCGATAAGCGACGAGAAACGAAAAATCAAAATATGTCTAAAGCTATAATAAGGTTATGATAATTGCGTATACGAATCTTTTTCAATGGGACCTTCCAACGTTACGAAAAAAAAAAAAAGACAATGTGTCCAATATTTGGCGTAAGTGTATTTAAAAATCGTTCGACTACTCGACAAAGGCTGATCGAGAACAGAATTAGCACAAGAATTTGATGTACAGGGTGTCCGCCGGGAAGGTATACTACTTTGTTTATTTATAATTTTTGATTAAATGAAAGAGAATGGATCTTATATTGATAAATGTTTTATTTAATGTCGGCAATTATGTATGGAATACAATATCAGATAAATGTCCGCCTCTGTTAGCCTCACAAATGCGAGCCCTTTTGAGCACATTTTTCATTACATTCTCACACATTTCACGCGGTATTTCATTAATTTCATCACGAATATTTTGTTTGAGTTGCTCAAGCGTTTCTGGTTTGTTTGCATAAGCCTTGCTCTTTAGATATCCCCACAAAAAGAAGTCCGGAGCAGTCAAATCAGGCGACTGTGGAGGCCAATCAACATCACCATTTTTTGAAATAACTTGTTGTGGAAAGAGGTCTCGCAGTAATTCCATTGTAATCCTGGCTGTATGCGATGTGGCACCGTCTTGTTGATACCACATGTTAATCAAGCCCAAAGCATGCAGTTGTGGCGTTAAAAAGTTTTCAATCATATCACGATATCGCTCCCCATTCACAGTTACCGTTACGCCGTTTTGATTTTCAAAGAAGTAAGGTCCAATGATTCCTCCTGACCAAATTGCACACCAGACTGTCACTTTTAATGGATGTAAAGGTGACTGATGAATAATTTGAGGGTTTTCGATTGCCCAGAACCGACTATTCTGTTTATTCACATATCCATTTAAATAAAAATGTGCCTCGTCACTCATTATGATTTTTCCATGAAAATCGTCACAGTAATCGATGATTGATTTTGATAAAATGTTTTAACGATTAAAACACGTTGGTTTATCGAATATTTTTCCATAATAAATTTGCCACGTGTCTACTTCACGACTGCCAAATATGAACTGTCAAGACTAACGTTTACCAAAATGGCGGCAAAACAAAGTAGTATACCTTCCCGGCGGACACCCTGTAGCTACTAAAATGATAAGAAGATGAAGGGAATTTTAAGCAGATTTGGAAAAATTCACTCAAGTCGTAGGAACGACTTAAACGTTCCACTTCTAGTGGTAGCGAATTGAAAAATACTGATAGCGGTATTTCCTTGCTGCATCATCACTGCAGCTTTGCAACAGTTTTGTTTAATGAAATAAAATAAATAAGATAAATGCCCCTATTACTGATCATGTACAAAGTCCTAGCCAGGTTCTCTCCACCAACCACCATAATTAACTTTTCTTCATCACTCGATAAACAGCCAATGGAGAGCGACGCTGACTCGATCATTAATTGGGGCAATCCTGCAACCTTGTTCATTCCAATCATCCTACACGATAAGAGTAAGAGGTCTTTCTTATATGGTCGGTACACTGTTAAAAATCCGGCGTTAAAAATTAACCTTACGCGGTATCCATATGAGACAACGACGACCGTATCAATGGCCGATTTTCAATAGCTCGTAGTAATTTGGATTATAATCTCAAAACGTTCGACACACTTTACTTGGAATAGACAAATGAAAATTAATAATATTTTTGAATTTTATTCGTGCCACAAATTATACATTTTCAACTACTCGTCCCGAATATAAAAGTGTTAAAAATTTTGGGGTGGAAGCCAAGTAATATTAACACACTAGCTTCTGTGAATTTAAAACTATGAACGATGTTACTATTAACAAAATATTATTGAAAAAATGGCACTGGCAACTATAAAAAGTGATAACAAATTATAGTAGCCAAGCACTCATTTTTTTTCCGTGTCACTTTGCATTATAACCTGAAACCTTTCAACACACTTTCATTGAAAATAGACAATTGACAATCAATGACATTTTGTTTTCTCACAGAGAAAGCTGTTTTCATGAAAAAAAATGTTTCTCGACATTTTGATGTCAGTGTAATTAAAAAGTCCCAAAACGTCGAGATCATATAGAGAATATGACGTCGAGATCATATAGAGAGATCATATGCAGGAAAAATTTCTTGCGCGCGCGCGTGTGTGTGTGTGATGAGGTTGCAAAATCGCAATGAATTTATCTCGAGAACGGATTACACGATCATCCTGAAACTTTGCACACGGATCAGGTCGCAACTCCTATCAATTTGCTGCAATTTTCGGGCAAATTGCTAACGGGTGTCTTATTTTATGTTTGTTTGAATTTTTTAAAAAACAAAAAAAAAAAAAACAAAAAAATCCGTTCTCTAGCTTACGTAAATTTTTAGCTATCGAGTTAAAACTTTCTACAAGAATAGGCCAGAGGACACGATTGTACGGTATTGAGTTTGGCATAAATCGATCAAGTCGTTTCGATTTTATTGAACCATGCATGTTTGTAATTTTTCGAAAAAAATCTATTTTTGCTTGAACTTTCGTAAATTTTTATCAATCAAACTGAAACTTGGTATACAAATTCGCTAGGGGACAATGATACCTCGTCATGAATTTAGTGAGAATCGATCGAGGGATTTAAACTTAATGAAATTTGTAATTTTACTTAATTTTCAATTTTATTGAAAATTTTAATACCAGTTTCTCAAAGAGCAAGCCAGAATTGAGATAATCATTATCCATAAAGGAGATTCTGTGGGTTAGCAAGAATCACGAGAAAGCAACGTGCAAAATTGAAATTTGCCCGTTTTATTATTTGTGTCACAACTTACGAATTTTCATCTACTCATCCCCAAACATAAAAGTGTTAAAAGTTTTGGGGTGCAAGTTGAATAATATTAATACATTGGCTTCTGTGAATTTAAAACTATGAAAAGTGTTTGTATTAATAAAATACTATCGTAAGAATGGTATATTCAACTGTTGAAAGAGACAACAAATAATAGTTGCGATGTACTATTTTTTTTTTTTCAGTGCATTTGTGATTGAAACAATAACTAAAAACCGTCCACGCTGTACGACGATTTGCCCCTTAATTGTTTCCAAAACAACCACGATTTCTCTGAGTGGGCAATCGTAAGAATTACAAGCGGAGTTGAAATAACAACATATGTTTGTGGCAGACAGCAATAGATTTATTATTACATCAATAACATTATTTCTCAATCTCTATCGATAAGTTAAACTGGGAGGGTTAAATATAGGTCTGAATATTGTCTCGACTTGCGTGTGTATGCATGAGGTAAATAAAAATTGAGTACCGATGATGTAATAAAAATCTTAGCGTTGCGAACGGGGGAGTTAAAAGTAAGGATCGCAATAAAATGTGTGAAAACGTGCTCGGATTGAGCCGCGTAGAGATTTTCTTGGGAATATTTCGAGGTAACGAAATTTGCAATGTGGTGAAGGAGTCTTTTATTGCGTCTTATTCTTCTTATTATTATTCTCGTATCTCTCGCGAGCGTGAGGCAAAGTTTCCTGGTTACACGAGGCAGAAGCCGAGGAGATAGAAAGATTGAAAGGGATCCCCGGTGTTTTCGTGGAGAACGAGGCGGGAGACAGAACACGCAGCACCTGTGGAGAACGCTGGCTCTGTTCTCCACAAAATCTAGAGTCCGCTCTATATCTCCAGCGAGCAGTCGCGTTATTTACCCGATTTTCCCGTCCACACGTGCATCCGCCTTGTACAGTACAGCCACGTATGGAAGTAAAAGCAGAAGCATCAGCAGCGTTTCTACCACATATAGGTACGCGTACAGCAGTTGTGTACACGGGGGTACGGATGACCCCGCGAGATATATCCGTGAATCGAGGCGCACAGAGTGCGCGACGACGTGGAAAGGAAAGAAGAGAGGAAACTGGTTTCGTCGTCGGTGCACGCGGAATCGCGAACGCCAGCAGGAAAGAACCGAAGGACACCACCATCACCACCATCACCACCACCAACAGCAGCAACAGCAACAGCAGCAGCAGCAGCAACAGCAGCAGCACCGAAGCACAAGGAGAGTAACAGAACGTGGCGATGCCCACCTGTAGGACGTCGAGACTTCGCTCTCTGCTCGTTTTCGCTCGCCTCTTCTTTTCGTTCTCGCGACAAAGATACAGCAGGTCTACCTCTACACAACGAGAACTTTCCGACTGGCCACTCCGAGTCTCTCGCTGGACTCCCTCGTTTATATAAAAGGGGTTCGCGTGAGGATAGCCCGTTCGCTGGCACTCTTCGACACGGCACTCGTAGCCGCAGCTCCTTACTTCGTGTACACGTGTGCAAAATACAGGTACAAAGGTCCAGCTATAACATGCGCGACATGGGGTGTTGATGTATCAGCTAGGACATACGTTACTCCTGTCTTCTCCCTCGTGTTTATAGTACGGTGTGTCTATTGCAGAGTTCTGAGGCTACAAGATACCGATCCTTCGATCCTCGAAGAAAAACTGAGTAAACGTGGTTTAGTTCAAATGGACCAGCGACTGTACGCTGTTTTATATGTGTTATTGGAAAATTTCAAACTTTTTGACACCAGCGAGAGTCTGCACCTGCTACAAACCTTTTGCGAACAAATTAAATGGTCAACCGAGGCACTGGGACATATTAAACGATACGATTGGCTGTGATGACAAAACATTTTTTCCCATGTATGTTTGCCATCTTCCTTAAAATCCTTTATTCCATCCGGTTAATTAGATAAACAGTAAATAAACTGTAAAATCTGATATATTCTTCAATACGCCTGGTAGCTCTAACAAAATAAAATGGTACTTTACCGATTTCTACGGAAAAAAATGTCGAATAAAAAGTTATGAAACTAACATTGTGTCATACGAGACAGTCACTGTATCAACAATACAATACGGAATTTCATGAATATTTCCAGTAGATAGAGTTGAAAATAAAGATCCTACTTGTAGATTAGATTGCGAGGTTATCGAAGTAATAATCGTAAAGTAATGTATTTTACTGAATGTTTTTAACGGAAATTTCGACGCACGACAAATGATTGAAAAACTTATTTTATTTCCATAAAATAATCTGAATATTCTATTCGGTTGATTGGCGAAAAGAAAAATCTAATAACATTAACATATGACACGAGAAAAACTGCTAATAGTCCGCTGATAGTATTTGTATTGGTACCACCCGTCAACGAACGCGAGATTTTTCTGATAATTATTATCATATTTACGATAATCATTCTAATGTATATGATAAAAATTATCGTTAAATTTCTCACTTATCGACAGGTGGCGATAACACCACAAAACCACATCACCATAACCACATGGTATATGGTAATTTTGACTAGATACTTCTCTCCGTGTAAATACAAGTTTATTAGTAAACTGTTTTAATGAATAAATCAAATGCTTTTATAAGTTTTTTTCTTTCATACGATATTTTTATTGTAATATTAACGCGAATGGCAGATAGTTAAAACGACTATCTCAAAGATAAAGTAATGAAATTTCCATTTGAAATACATTCCGTATTTGTTTTACGTACTTTGTATAATATTTAACAATTCTCGTTCAATCAAATTCATGTGATACATTCTGTGGCTTATTCGCAATAAAACGACGTATGTAGACGGCATATACTATACAGCGTTTTAATATTGGTAGAGGTAAAATATATAAAACTACTGCGGTACAACAGCGCAGTATCCACGAGTACTCATAGTAGTAGTGGTATATTGAGAAAATATAAAGACACGAGATCGTATAAACGAAGTTGTGTATTTACAGCCTGACTATTATTATACATACAATTTATTTTACAACGCCTACGAGCTGAGCTTCACTCTTGGCTATCTCTCTCGCACAGCTCGGCAGGTATTTATATGATTGCTGATATAAAAGTTGATCGGCATACGTGAACAACTTTATATGTTTGCTGTATAGTTTATTTTATGTACGAACAAGGGGGGTTTTCTCATTTCGGTGTGTTCTCTTGTGCTCGTATACTCTCTTGTATTAACAGTTCTCCCGCCATCAGAAAGAAGAGAACGCGGTACTAGAGCATATGCCGATGCCTTGTGAGAGATCGTGACTCTTAAATTTTTGGTTTTTATTCCAATCGTCGAATTCTGTAGAATGTTCACTATAAGCTACGCCCCTTCTCGCTCATCGTATTCGCTTGGTTTTTTCTTTTAGTTTATTTCGTCACGTCCTAGAGTAACTCGGACTGAACAGAATCGCTCGTCTAGAATCGACGACGAGAAGGGGAGAGGTCGGTAGCGATGAAGCGAGAGAGGCTTCAGAATCACGAGAGCAGAACTCATCGAATGCCCGAGACACGTATGTAGCAGAAGAGAAGCAGAGGCGAGATGACGAAAAGTTCCGAAGACACGTACCAGATGCACCCGCACAGACATACCGAGATACCAACGTTCAGAGAAGACCAAGTTAGATATCTCGAAATTCGATTCGCGATTCAAGCGAAAAGGTAGATAAAAGAGTCGATCTGATGGAATAGAGGCTGCAAGGGATTTTCCGATGGTTTTCCAACTTTAGAGGTAGCCAGAGAGAAAAGAGTTAGATTTGCGAATGTTATACATATCCATGGACGGTGTAACCTTGATGTAAAGTAGCATTGAGACAAACTCACGCACGATTCGAGTCATATAGCTATATGGTTAGTCCTTGTTTGCCAGAACTACGATGAAAAACAAAAGAAATGCGAGAAAACGTTGAGGAAATCATGTGGGGTTGACGAGTCGACGACAGGGAAGCCACATTCGTCGGAGACACAGGGGGAATTCCAATAAAATTATAGGAGAAGAGGATAAAAAGATCAAATTCCCTTCAATTGACTTTCCGGCAAGGATCTTCTCTGACTTCCTGTCTTAAACGCCCCCACCCCTTCTCCTTCCACACCCTGTTTTTCGAAGGTCAC
Source organism: Cylloceria caligata (assembly GCA_963942595.1). Classification (NCBI taxonomy): domain Eukaryota; kingdom Metazoa; phylum Arthropoda; class Insecta; order Hymenoptera; family Ichneumonidae; genus Cylloceria; species Cylloceria caligata. Next base: position 11,878,446 of record OZ012706.1, on the reverse strand, counting down.
CAGGACATTTATTTTCCTTGCGGAAGATTAAATTGAAAAAAAAAAGAACAACAGCCAACACGATGTATTTGAGAGAAGGAGATCCTGACTTGGATTTTCAAGAAAATTCAGTATTTATTCTGAAGCCAACGCGATACTTCACGCGGTAATTGGTATCAAGAGTATCGTTTTATCGGGTCAGCTTCTCTATCGCCAGCCAGCGAGGCGCCGCGAGGTGATGAGCTACACCGAAATGCCTTTCCTCTCGTTTTATCCGCTGGCACACTGAAGACGGCTTTCAGGGTTGTGGGATGGTGGCTGCTCGAATTGAAAAGGTTCTCTCGCATCTCGGGCCACTGGCTAGCTGCTCTTCCTCATTCTCTCGTTCGACTTCCGTTTTCCAGAACGAAGAAAGGGCGAATGAAAAACTTTAACGTGGCGAACGCGACGACGTGACCTCCGGGCATACGTCAAGCTTTTTTCTCTCCTGGCCAACCATTTTACAAACTCCCTACGTGAAACCAAGTTTAGTTATTTTCCTTTCTCTCGGTCGCCTATAGGGGAGCATCGTGGTGCAGTTAACTCTACCCCCGGGGCTCTGAAGTAGTTTATTCGCGAGAGAGGTTAACTTTAAGCGGGAGATAGTCTTAAGAGGGAGATAGAAGATAGAGAGAGATAAAATGGAGCACGGCATGTGGATATTTTTTAACAATATCAACATTTTCAACGTATCTTCTATTTCATGATTTCACAAATATTCTCCGTAAGGACAACATTTATTTATAGTTTTGAGGTATCTAACGAAAATTGAGTGATCGATAGATTAAAGAATTTAACGTTCTCTAAAACCTCATTGCTTCGATTTATTTCAACGATAATTGTCGACAATAATGGGAGCTTTTTGCGTAACTGATGTAACAAATTTTAGATCAATTGCTCAAGTAACTAAACGATTTCCAAGACTTTTATTTTTGCAAATCTTGACAATTGTGAAATAAAAAAAAAAATTATTCTATCAACTTTCTATCAAGTAACTAAACGATTTCCAAGACTTTTATTTTTGCAAATCTTGACAATTGTGAAATAAAAAAAAAAAAATTATTCTATCAACTTTGGATCACCTCTATCAATATTGACCAAAGTCGTTAAAACTTAAAAAAAAATTAATTGCTATAAAATCTGAGTTCTTCTATCGATCTTCGCCAAAACGAACATCCAGCACTAGAGTACATTCGTACATTTCTGTTGAAAGTTTCAGTTAAACTGATCAAAGTTTAACGTAATTTAGAGTGACAACGTCAATATTTCTAATTATTCAAAGTCTTAAAAAATATTTTATCACAAAAACTAAGCTTCCTTTATCAGGAAGGAAAATGACTGATTGTCGGCAGTTTAAAATCTACATAAAATCGCTTCAAGATCTTAAAATCGTATAATCTTATACTAAAACCATTGTAATTCTAGGCAAGCAATCGTGTACATTTTAACATTTATATAGATATAGTGTCTATGTTCGATCAGTAGGATGAAAATTTTTGCAAAACACAACGTAGGGTGTGAGATACGTCATCGCGATTTTAAGCGCGGGAGAGAGAACCCTAATTCAAATTCTGCATTTGCGAATCATTATAAATATCTAAATTAAAATTGATTAAGCAACCAGATTCGACAATTCCTTAACAAAAAAATTGTAAAAAATATTTCGCCACGATCCTGGTTTCAACGGGGAACACCCACAATTCTAGCCTGATGCGTTACTAATCACCCCACAGTGGCTCTGGAAAAATTAATCTCACAGTTCTCTATTATTTTTATAGATAATTTTATTAACAATAGTATTGACGAGTGACTGTGGATATCTGGAGCTTTTTCTAGGATCTACGTCTTCTTTGTGTCCGATTGATGCACCAAAAAAAAAACGTCGTTATTACAATCTTATCCCTTTAATGAATTAATGAAAATATTCGTTTATTTGACGATACGATTGTAACGAAAGCGAATTTTTTAATTTTACTGTGTTTTTTTCGTACGGTTAAAGTGTACGTTTCGTGATTTCTATTACGCTACAATATCGGCTTTTCGGATTGCCGTAAAGCTATTTTCTTATCGTCGAGGATATCTCCGAAACGTCGAGGGGAATAGAAGCGGAAATAATATCCGGTCTCGAGGGGAAGGTCGGGAAAGGAAAGGTTTGCGTAGGAGAGGAAACGTAAAACGTGCGGCTTGCAGGCAGTCGATGCCATTGCCTGTTCGATTTCTCGCGCTTCTGTAGCTTCTGCCACTGATTTGACTACAGCTTCTTTGCATCGTTCAGGTATCTTCTTGCAACTGCAGTGCTGAGAGACATCTTTCACACCGCTTCACCCTGGCGGTACTGAGGCTTCGTACTGCATACATAGCTCGTCGTGTTGCGAATATCTCTACGACGTTGCTCGTGAGTTTCCCGCGGGTTAAGTTCCCAATGGAAAGCAACCGCCTAGCGAAAATGACGAAAAAAAGAAGCCGCTTTCCTCTCTCGAGGGAGAGGAAAGAAGGCCGGAGGCCACCCGAGACCCTCACTTCCGTCGCTCTCGAGATTATCTTACCGAGCGTTCTCCGCACAACCCTCGATCGCTTTTCTCGATTCGATAAATCGACTTTCACCTCCTCCTCCTCCTCCTCCTCCTCCTCGTTTCCCTTTGGTTTTCCTCTCGCGACGTAGTCTGGCCGCTTCGATTTCCGAGATTTTTCAACTGCAACCAGAGACACAGACTAGACTCCGCCGTATGGTGTCTCGATGTAACGTGTACACATATAGGTCTGCGAAAAGTATCTATCTTGGCCTCCCTTTCCCTCTCGTACATCCGATAACGGCCCAACTGGTTTCCGTTGGGTATTCCCTGCTGGATACCTACTACGTACCTTGGATGATCGAGATATACCGAGGCCTATTTAATTGCGACGATTTTTACTCGATACAGAATCCCGTTTTTCTGCCCTCCCCGTCTTTTATGCTTTTTGCTCGTGCGTCGTGAGAGAGGATATAGTATCCATCGTTAATCTCGTTGTCCGAGATACGATAGCAGAACAGTGCAAAGACAGAAAGAGACGGAGCGTTTAATTAAGACATCCGGGGATATCGCGCTCGGTATTAAACGCTTTTATTCGACGTCGTGCGCGTCCCGCTTCTTCATTATTAATCGCATCGATTTGTAATAAAAGAAAAGGATAGAAGAAGCAATAGAGCTGCGTGGCTGGAGATTATCGCCGAGAGTACCGCAGCAACGGCCGCAGCACGCGGTCACGCACACACACATACCTGCGAGTAGAACGAGAACACACTCTCGAATCGAGTCTCTTCTACCGACCGATGCTTCTGGAACTCTAGCTCGAATAATTATCTCATTCCTCATAACACTAACACTGTGAAAGGAAGAGCGAGAGCAAGAGAGATAGAGAGGAAGGTACCAACCAGCGGAAACACAGACAAAAAGAGCCGGCTTAACCTGGATCTCATTAGAAACGTGATAGATCGAGAGATGAGAGTGCGTTTTGGTTCTTTAAATGGACAAGGCGAAAGGCCACGTCGAAAAGAATGAACTTTGATTCTTTCGCTTTCACCCAAATAAAAGAATACGTCTTTACATTTTTCTCTTTCATAATTCGTAATTCATTGCAAACTCTTTTGACCAGAGTACGCTATCGATCAATCAAAATGAAAGAATGATTTATCAACGTATGCCAGACGTGTGAAAAATTAAACCCCTTTATCATAATTTACAATAAGCAACCCTTGCTACGCTTGTAGTCCAGCACTTTTGCATATTTAGAGCATAAATGGGATTGACTGTCAGGTTAAAATATTTTTACTCGGTACACCTCTAATTATCACTTTCTCATCACATACCAAGTATAAAAAGGGAGAAAGTATTTTAATTTAAAAAAATTAAAAATTCGACGGTCAGAATATGGTGATGACATATGTTTATAGTGTCCAAAGAATACAACAAAAAAAAACTTTCACCAATTTCTAATTAACTGTCTGTAACTACCGTCCGAAATCACAAAAACTCTTCCACGCCGCTACCAAACGCAGCGAAATTCGTTGAGTGGCTTTTATATATAGAACGTAGTTTTGATATTAATATTCGAACTGAAACACCAAAGTCCTTTCAATGCATCGAGAGAAAAGATTTCATTGATTCGAATAAATCTAAACATTACATTTTTTTTCATTGTATCGACTGAATATTTATTTTATTCAAGGAAAATAATTACTTGATTTCAATGATGTGACGCATTCGAACCACGATGAGGATTGTTCATCGCCTTCGAGTAAACATTTATTTGATAGTACTTACTAAAGAAACAATTAATTTTATTCAAACGTATATTTTGTAATCACCTTTTCAAAGAGATATTTATTTGACGGCATCGCTTGGCGGGAGACGTGATTTGTGTTTTCTAATAGTGTCGTATCGACAGCGCAAAACCGGCGAAACGTCGATTGTTAGATTGTTACACAAATGGAGAAGTTTTTAAAGGACGCTGGTAACCGCGGATACGTTACAACTTTCGAAGGTATGTAATAATAAATGAATATTAAACGGATCCTCGAACCTTCCCTCGGTTAGTACAACGAGGATGCAAAAATAAAACATAACCTATTACGTAATTATAGATGAGCATCACGACCTACCAGGTGTATGCATAAGTTTTTTCCGGTTTTTTGGTAAAAAAAAACACGTAATTTTCAAGGGAAATTAATTTTTGTTTTATTCAAAATATTGGCCATCGGCTTCTACACATTTCGCCGATCTTTCAGGTAACTTATGAATACCATGCCAGAAAAACTGCTTGTCTTTTGCGGCAAACCATTCGTAGAGCCATTTTCCAACTTCCTCGAAATTGCTGAAGTGCTGCTCTGGGAGCGCGTGCCCCATTGATGCGAAGAGGTGATAGTCAGATGGCACCAGGTCTGGCGAATACGGCGGGTGCGGAAGGATGTCCCATCCAAGCGATTTCAAGGTGTCTTTCACTGCTTTTGCTGTGTGAGACGGCGCATTGTCGTGTAACAAAATCACTTTGCCATGTCTTCTGGCCCATTCCGGTCGTCTTTCGATTAATGCATGGTTTACATTAATAATTTGTTGGCGATAGCGTTGTGTATTAACGATTTCGCCGGGCTTCAAGAGTTCATAATACACAATACCGCTCTGGTCCCACCAGACACAGAGCATGGTCTTCTTGCCGAAGCGATTTGGCCTTGGTGTTGAAGGACCGACTTCGCCAGGTGAAAGCCACGATTTTTTCCGCTTCGGGTTTTCAAAATAAATCCATTTTTCGTCATCCGTCACAATTCGATGCAAAAATGATTTCCTTTCGTGGCGTTGAAGCAGCACTTCACAAGTGACTTTGCGATTTTCTATTTGACGTTCATTCAAATCGTGTGGGACCCATTTACCGAGTTTCTTGATCTTCCCCATTACTCGTAAACGTCTGCTGATTGTTTCTTGTGACACATGTAATGCTTCTGCTAATTGCCGTTGAGTTTGAGTTGGGTCATCATCCAATAACTCCTGCAATTGCTCGTCTTCGCATTTTTGTGGTCTACCAGAGCGCTCACTGTCTTTCACATTGAAATCACCACTTTTAAATTGTCGAAACCATGTCTCACATGTTCTAATCGATGGAGCGTGTTCACCATATGTTTCTACCAGCAAACGTTGACTTTCAGCAGCCTTTTTCTTTTGATTAAATAAGGAAAGCAATGCGTGCCGCAAATGTTCTTTTTCAGGCACAAAACTCGACATGATCACTGAACGATAAAACAAAGACGCTAGTTTTTGGCGGGCTCAACTTGTGTGTGTTTGTAGCTTAATGTCAGACGAACAAAATGACGTATGTGTCAAATTAATACGCTGCGTACTTTTCGCTGGCGCCATCTCTTAGTTAAACCGGAAAAAACTTATGCATACACCTGGTATTTATAGACATTTATAAAAAAAAGTGCCGCGATATAATTCCAAAGTCAAAATACCATTACAGTAATGATATTTTGTTTGCTTGTGTGTGTAGCACGCATCATGCGCACAATTTCCAAGCCAAAAACGCAATAAAACACCGTTTTTTGCAATAAAAATTGGTTCATTTTAATGTCTCTGTTACTATACCTTAACCTTAACTCCTTTAAAGTAAAATAAAGTAAGAACAATCATCGAAAGTGAACGTGCCCAATATGGCACGACAGGTACTACGTAATTTGGTGAGGTTCGATCGAGAGATTTATAATGTAGGATTTGAACGAAGTCCGTCCTACTATCATTTTGAGACTGGGAAAGAAATAAAAGTTTCATTGAAGTAAATAAAAGTGATTAGTAGGCTTCGATACAAGTTTTATAGATTCAATGCCACCGCATTTAATACGATACGCGATCAATTAAATAAAAGATAATATTAACTTAAATATATTTTTTCATTGACGACAAATAAAAGTTTTGCATGCCAAGATTTCAATGAAATCTCTTTGATTCAATGAAACTTTTTCTCTCGTTGTGCATTTACCCGAAATGTGAGAAGTAAAAAATGGTAAAAAGTTGATTATTCGTCCGCAGACTGATTTAAAAAATTGGTATGCATTAGTCCGAGACCCACAGACAACCTTACATGCAAACAGACAATAGAATATGAGCGATTTAGCATACAGCTAAAAATCTAGAGTGTTAAAGGCGATTGGTCTCGACTTTTGACCAGTGTTGTCCCATATTTAATGTTAATTATAACAATTTTTACAGTCTTCATTTCACACAAGCGATTTTGTTACAATCATTAGACTTAACATATATATCAATAAATTATCAGCAATCAATAAATTTTATTGCATTTCATTAAACTATTTTCAAGTAAAACGCGTTGAAAGTTTTATGGTTATAATGTAAATGGACACCAGTTATTGAACACCGGCTATTAACATCAGTCGTCAATGTGAACTGATGTGAACACCACCCGAAGATTAACATCGTATTTTTAACAGTGTACAGCAGTCTTTTGTTCTTTACCTTAAATTAGTCACTCAAATGAGATAAAAAGAAATCATCGGTTATGAAAAATTTGCATCGAGTGAAATATGGAACTTGCCCCGGGGCCATTAAAATAACATTATTATCATACAGTGAGTGAGCGTTTTTTGATGAGTAATATACTGATAATCATTCGCACCGAATGCTAAACTTGAAAAACCAGATCTTATCTTCAGGTTGCATTGATGTGTTTATAAACACATTATTGTATTTACCGATGGCATATCATATAATAAAAAAAAATTCGTGACCGTATTTCAAATCAACTTGTCCAGATATGATCTAGGAATCTATGCATCGTAACTTTTGATAACTTTGATACGAAAAGTACCGAGAAATCTCCCGTCAAACTATCGAATTAATCATTCAGCAGGGTACATGCGGTGATAATAATACGACCGAGATCAGAGACAGTTCCCGTTGCTAAAACTAATTTCACTCAACGCTACCTCGTAAGCATGTTTCTTAGCGTATTACGCAATGTCTCGTATTTTATATCGTGATGTTGAAAAATTCAAGCGGAGAACGTAGTTTAAGATTATTCTGCGATATTCCAAAACGTCTATCAATACCGTTGGTATCCCAGTGATATCGCAACAACTTTACAACTGATATGAAAATCACTATGCACGATAACGTTTTTAGCATCTTTTTTTTCAAAATTTATAACAATTTCACGACAAACTAAAAAAAATATGTAGAGACACGAGAATTAATAAACAATGCCTCAAGTTTTTATTTTGATGAATTTTCATTAATTTTATTTAAGAAAAGATTTGAAAAAAAAAAAAATAATAAATATATTTTTTCTCAGAACCTAAATCGATGATTTTCTTCCCAGTGATTATGAATTCGTGGCGTACTGTTAAACGATATTCACAAAAATCACGAAAGCAGTCACTTCGAACTAAAGTAAGTTTGTGCAAAACATTTCAATTGCAGCATTTTGACAGATCTAGTTAAGATGTTGATGAAAAACAGAATCATTATTGAAGAAAATGAACAGGTGCGTATAACGTATGGAGAGAAAATTTACGAGATGCGCGTTATCGTACAATTTGTCGTACAGAGATAGTACGTACGGCGACTAAGGAAGACGATGAAGTCGGTCGCAAGCGCGTCTCTGTTTATACACGGGCGTAGGAAAAGTGCTCGAAGACCGCGTGGAATCTCGACGATGCATATCGCTCAAGTCGTAACTCCCATCTGGATATCGTCACTCGGGATACTTGGCGCGTTTCTCTCTTTAGCTCGAGCTCGTCAAGAAAGCCATCTACACGCATAGACTGTCTACCTATTGTATATGTATAAGATATACGGGCGTTATTCTCTCGACTTTTCCTTCATCAATCGGAGCATCGTTTCGATCGCGGCGCCAGTGCAAACAAAACTTATGATCGCAAAAATATTTATCGTTCGTGACTCGATTTTTATTTGTTCCGAAGAAGCACCTCCTGGGTATGTTCTCGCAAATACCTATAAACTCGTATAGTGGTTGCCGCTTGGCTTCGTAACGCGTATACCGACGGCGCGAATATTAGTCGCCTGTTTCCTCCACCCCGGAGGTATGGTTCCTTCTCTCTCGTTGCATGTTCCTTCACTCTGGGGAACCCAATACCAAAGTCTGCTGACTGGCTGGCTGGTTGGCTCGCGTAGTTGGCCTCTTCATCGATCATATTTAATTGAAACCCGACACCCGTTCTCTCCGTGTGTACCTCTATAAATCTCGATCTACGTCGACTATTTTCACGGTGGCCGGGTTCGAAAGAAATTGCGACGGAGTGAGAAAGAGACGAAAAGAGAGAGAGAAGAAGAAGCGTAGGAGAGCCGCGGGTGGTTACCTACGAGTAGGAATGCGCTAAAGCCCACCGTTCTTTTGAGAAACTCATGCTTTCGTATTAATAATCTCAAGCTCTAAATATCAAACACGAGATATTCCCGTGAAAAGGATATAAAGGTGGGTGCCGAGCGTTCCTCGCGTTGTTAAATATTCATATTGTATTTGCAGCCATGTAAAAAGAATTTATGATAATACACCTTAATTAATATACCAGCTGAGTGAACAAATAGCTGACGGAAGAGAATAAATATTGTTTCAAATTATCTATCTCTTTGGTCATTTATTTTTGTTTGTTTTTCACTCCGATTGCTCGGCCGTTGCTTGTATGTGAGATAGCGCCGGGTTGGCTCTCGTTCGGAGAAAGAGTGAATGAGAGACCGGAGAGTGAATGGAAGAGACTGCAGGAGAACCCGGTGAATGCCGTCCAGAGTATACGCCGTCGCTGCGCGGCGTGAACGAGCCGAGCCGTCGTCGCATCTCCGTAACACGTTTGATTGGGCTCCACACACGAGCGGCGACTGCACCATAGCCTGTCCGTGTAGTAGTACTACGTGCCTCACGAGTGGAACCCGAGACTTTTGAGACCCGAACGTGGGCGCATCCGGAAGACACGCACCGAGGGGGGTCCCTCGTTATTTGGTAACATTGTCGTATACGGTCTACCTGCTTTTTCACCATCTTGCGTGCGGTCTACCTCCAATCTCATAGGTTTTATATCGTTGCTTATTTTACAAAAATTTATTCTAAAATTCATATCTCGAAAATGGGGTACTGAAACTTTGCACACTGGTCGGGTCGCAACGCCCCTCGGTAAGCTGCATTTTTCGTCTAAATCGATAACGGGTGTCTCATTTTATGGTTTGAATTTTTCGAAAAAAAAAAAAAAAAAAAAAAAAAAGGATATACGCTATCTAGCTTTCGTACATTTTCAGCTGTGGAGTTAAAGTTTTCTACAAGGCATTAATTGATTTGGCATTAATCGATCTCGACGTTCAGATTTTATCGAAACTTGAATTTAATTATTCGAAAAAAAAAAAAAACTATTTTTCCTCTGACATTCGCAAATTTTTATCTATCAAACTGAAACTTGGCATACAAATTGGTTAGGGTACAAGAATACTTGATCTTGAATTTGATGAGGATCAATTAAGGGATTTAAACTTTATGAAATTTGGAATTTAACAAAATTTACAATCTTATTGAAAATTGTAACACCGCTTCCTCTACGAGGAACTCAGAATTGAGATAACCATTCCCCGTAGAGGAAAATCTGTGGGTTGGCGAAAATCACGAGGAAGAAATGTGCAAATTTCGAATTTACACGCCTTGTTTTTTTATTTTATTTTTTTTTTAAGAAGCAGTATTTACTACGAATTTCAGTGCGTAGTTAAAAAAAATTAGAGAGCGTCAAGTTAAAAAATTCAAAATCTTATAAAATCTGATTGTTCCAATATATTTTAACGAAAATGGCAATGAAACAATTCTACGTGCTTATTCGCGTGCTAAATTTTAATTCCATCGCTCAAGTGATTCCTAATTTACAGATATTTAATTTTTGCGAACAGAAGCAATATCAAAATAAAAAATGTAATTTTTAGTACTAGAAGATATTGATAACGTTGGCAATATAATACGTGTGTTCCCTAACAGGCCTATGGGACACTGTCAAAAATGTTACTGTCAGTACCAAATGGATCAACACTACATCAAAAGTTTACATCAAGCGCCTTTAACACGCTGAATTTTAAACTGTGTATAATTTGAGGGAAACCTTGATGTGGGCCAGACTCATTCGGTCTGATTATATTCCCACGCGAGGTGCGACAGTGTGGCCCGTTTTTTTGTGCCGATTTTATTCTCTTTGTCACCGTTCCCGGACCTCTTGTATCCGTAAACCTTCGCGTAAATAGTAGGGCAAGGGCATACGAACCTTCGCGTGTGCACTACGTGTATTCCTAACTGGCCAATGTAATGCGATACTCTGCAACCACCTAAAGCGCCACGAGAATCTGAGATACGTGAAATTATTGTGTAAACTTTGAACTAAAGATTTTTTTCTGTCGTTTCGGTCCATCTGTTTTCTTTTGCCTCGTTCAATAGCCTCAAGATGATACCTTCATAAACTATAATTGGTAATAGAAACTGTATTTCAATCTATTCAGAGACGATTGATGTTTGAGAAAAAAAAAAGCATCTTCGGTTTCATTTCGTCTATCTAGTCTGCATATTCTCAAACATCATTCGTTTGTGAGTAAAAGTGAATTACAGTTTTTGTTAGCGATTATAGTTTCCGAAGTTGTGTAAAATAATCTTAAGTTATCATTAAATATTTCTTTTGTTGTTTTCTCCAAAATGTCCAAGTGTACACGGAGAAAACGACTTATAAGCTTTCTTATTTAAGTTCTTATTTCGTATGGGTTAAATAATTTTTTTATCGTACCGAATAATCATTTTTTTCTTCGATCTATCGGAGTGAAGTTCACCGGGCAAGAGAGATCGCTCTTGGAGAGTTTAAGAGGTTGAGTACAGAGCGAGTGTGATATGAACAAGAGGCTCGCTGAATCGAGCAGCTGATCGATAGCTATCTCTTATTCGTTTACATGCGTTTGAAGCGATTCGAGTGCTACCCGTGAGAGCACTACTGAGAGGTTGGAGGGAAAAGTCGAAGCGCCTGAAGAAGCGTTATATGCACGTGGTGAGCTCTCGTGCGATGCGACGTTCAGGCGTGTGCACGCGCGATAATGACGGCCGTCTCGAGAGTTAATGAGAGACAGTCTCGTTGCGAAGACGCGCGAGTATCACTGATACACACGCAATCGGTGTCTGTGATATTACCTACTTTTTGCTGCAACGTATACTGGCACACACGAGGTAATGTGCAAGAAGGGGAAGATACGTGACAATTATTACGTTATACTCCAATAAGCAATTTCGTCTACGAAGAGTAAAGGTTAAATCATAAATAGAAAATGATTTGGAAATCAATTCAACGCACCTACATCGATATAAACACAGCGCTATAAATGTAAATAATTTTTTTTTCTCCCTTTCTCGTCGAGGTTGAACGATTTTAATGGCATAAAACAAAACCTGAGTCTCGACTCCCAGGGCCTGTTGCCATCAATTTTATCGTCGCCCTCTCCGACGAATGCTGCCGCTCCTCCTGGTGCTGATGCCGCGTTGTTGTTGCTGCTGCTGCTGCTGCTGCTGCTGCTGCTCATACGGTGGAAGGATCGGTTTTCTTTAAAGTGCCGGGTTCCCGATCTCACGAACGGATATACGCGGTGCGCTCGCTCCCATCGAACATCGTGTGCGACTACTAACAGCTCGCGGAGAGTTTGCAGCCAGAGTATAGAGAAGAGGATCGAGTGAAGCACAAGGTGGTGAGGGGGCGGCGACGGAGGACGGAGGAGAGTTATACCTGCGTCGTGCCGCGCCCTTAAATTATTCGCGCAATTACGGTGTACCAGGGAGAGAGAGAGAGAGAGAGAGAGAGTGTGTAAAAGATATATATATAGAGAGAATGCACGTAGCACGCTGTACAGACTCAGCGAAGGTGTACCGAGGCCGCGCGACGTAATGCCGACGCATATCGAACGCACTTGCGAGAGTACGTGCAGGCCTGCGATACACACAGACACACACACACAAGAATTCTGCGCATGAAGTACAACTCCATCGTCTTCAAATGGGAACAGTCTGTCAAAGAACCATCGATATTATAAATGGTATGCGCGTACATGGAAAGAAGAGTTTAAGAGAAAATAACTATATATCTGGTAAGAACTACCATAAATTTGTCGTACATGGATCCTGCTACGACAATTTGTTAAATATTCTTATAAAATTAAAGGACTTTATAAATGTTACCATGATCGTCAATAGTTTTTGCTAGAAGATAAATACTTTCCGTTAGAAAGTAAAGTAATCGCGGTGGCATCGTTTTTGCAAATCAACGTCGGTCTCTCTAACAACTTCAAACTATTGTAACGGTAGATAAAGAATTACGTACGACATGATTTTGCTTTTCTAAAAATTAAATATATTTAAAAAATGTATTTTTTATCAAGAAAATGAAGCGCTTTATTTATTATCGAACCCAATAAGTTATGCGCTTAGAATATTCCGAGGATATAAACAGAAAATCACCGGAGGGTCTGCAATTTATGTCCATCTTGTTTCGTGTTGCCCCTCCTTTCATTCGAAATAGGTCAAATCTAGCAATATTAAGAGTTAACCGATGCTATGAATTACAGTGTCAACGGAGGTTTTAATCTTGACTCGGGAGAATTTATACGAATGATAGACGCAGGGTATACCGAGGATACAAGCAAAATCAACGGAGGGTCTGTAAAGTATGCCAATCTCACTTCGTTGCTACTCGTTTGAATCGAAATAGGTCAAATTTGCCAATGTGGAGAGCTAATTGAGTGCACGAATTATAGTGTCAACGACGTTTTAAACTTCAATTCGGATAGTGTATTACATCAGGTTCATCAAACGCTAGTAGATTTATCAATATATTTATAACGTACACTACGAGAAAAGATTTCATTGATTCGAATAAATCGGCACATTAAAATTTATTTCATTCAATCAACTAAATATTTATTTGATTCAATGAAAATAATTACATGATTCCAATGATGTAATGTATTTGTACCACGATGAGGATATTTCATTGCCTGCGAGTAAACATTTTATTTGATAGTACTTACTAAAGAAACGATTTATTTTATTCAAATGAATAATATATTTGAAATTACCATTTCAAAGTGATATTTATTTGACGGCATCATGCGCGCCGCCGCTTGACGTGAGACACCATTTGTTCTTTTTTTTTCTAATAGTGTTGTATCAAGAGCGCAAAACCGGCGAAACGGCGATTGTTAAATTGTTACACGAATGGAGAAGTTTTTGAAGGAGGCTGGTATTCGTGTTACTACATTCGAAGGTACGTAATATTAATGAACATTAAACGGATCCTCGAACCTTTTTTGGGTTACTACATAACCTATAATGTAATCATAGATGAGTATCACAATCTATTAATAGATACGTATTAAAAAAGTGCTGCGATATGCGAACCTAAAAACGCAATGAAACACCTTTTTTACAATAACAATTGGTTCATTGTAATGATTCTGTTGCTACACATTAACCTTAACTCCTTTAAAGTAAAATGAAGTAAAAACAAGCATCCAAAGTGAACGTGCCCGATATTCGCCGAGATTCGCTCGAGAGATTTAAAATATAGGAACGAAATGTATCCTACTATCATTATGAGATTGAACAACAGATGAAAGTTTCATTGAAGTAAATAAAAGTGATCAGTAGGCTTCGATACAATTTTCATTGATTCAATGTCACTGCATTTCATACAATTAGCGATAAATTATATGAAAGATCGTACTAATTTAAATATATTTTTTCATTGACGGCAAATAAAAGTCTCATAGGCCAAGATTTCAATGAAATCTCTTTGATTCTATGAAACTTTTTCTCTCGGTGTACGTGAACACACTTTATAGAAGTTCTAGTTTGCCACAAAGCCGCGTGTCTTAACACATATCACCGCACTCATATCAATCGATAAGCCACGGGTCACTGGCACGACCGGTCGTTGTATTGATCGTTGTACACAATAATTCTTTTATTTCCTATTGATTTTTTGTTATTATTGCTCTCATTTTTATCGTTGCAATTTCGTCTTTAATGTATGTACCGATGGTATGTGTATCGCAGATACTACTCGCGTGATACTCTATGATATTCCATCGTTATAACTTGGTATATATACTTCTTGGAAATCAGACGCTCGAGGTATACTAAAATATTTATAAATCGTCGTGGCGGTGGTCGTTGGTCCGGATCGATGTCACTAGGCTGATGGTTGATGCTCGATCGTACGATTTATAGTAACGGAACTTGCTGATTCGGTTACGAATGGGAAAAGGCGATTTATTATTCTCGAAGGGAGTATACGGAAGAACGGAGTAAAGGCCGGGGGGGGGGGAGAGGTTGCGCGAATAGAACAGATATCCCTCAGTCGCGTTTCTCAGATTCTATAGCATTAATTTACTAAGCTTCTTATGGAATTCTAATTGGCTGCTTGAGAGGGATTGAGTCTCGAGACGTTTGGAGAATTAAATAGAAATGGCGAGCGAGATGTGAAAACCCACGAGGACTCACGTTTAATTGGTATTATCTGATTATATCTTCGATATAACAAGCTCCGTTTGCAGTTAAGTTTGGATATTTTTATTTAAATATGACTAATGCGGGTATACTACCAAATGGTTTCCAATTTCCATACTTCGATACTTCAACGACTTAAAAGTGTGAAAAATTCTTTGCGGTTTTACCAACAACATTACTAATAATTACTTACTATCAGTGAATTTATTGAAACCTAATAGAACATTACAATGTAATCTGAATTTTTCATCTTGAATTTGTCTATCTATATTATAAAAATTATTGTTCATCGCCACTGAAGCTACCGCTGTGTAGGAAAAATGAGAAGACAGGGGTTAAAAAAACTTACCCTTAAAGTCAAAAGCCCCCCCAATTGGATTATTATAAGCCCTTTCCAACTCTGGGCCCGGATTATTCTAGGCCACGCTTGGAGTTTACCCCCCCCCCCCCCCAAGGAATAAAGGGTTCAAAGATAGGGTTTGAGGGAGTTATCGATGATACGGACAAAGTTCAATGATAGATCGAGAGGGTGCATGGCGCCTGAGCCAAACGAAATCCCAATACATATACAAAATATTATATATATTGAACCCTACGGGGTCCTTTCCCTTTTACGAGTCCCATCGACGCCTTGATTATATCCGCAGCCCTAAAGTACCACATTCGCACGTGAGTATATGGAAACTGCGAAAAACCTATGTCAAATACAGTTAACACTTCCGACTCGTCTTCCTGTAAGGAATCACATAAATTAAATATCATAGATTTTGAAGACACCGTAGCTAGTGCGTTATTTAATTACAAATTATTTAGTTAAACTCAATGTATTTCCACGAATCTCATCAGTATGCCTGCGTCATAGGATACGTACTGTTAAAAATGTTACGGAGTTATACATTTAATATTAAAAGTCATATGAAATGTACAAATTTCATTACAAACTATTGAGTTAATGTCAATGTACTTCCAGGAAACACATCAGTATGGCTGCATTATAGAACACATTGTTAAAAATATTACAGAGTTGCAATGTAAATAATATGTTTAATATACAAAGTCATATCAAATGTACAAACAAGACATATAAAATTTGAATTCATGTACATTGCATTGGAAATTTCATAATTTAGGTTAATTTAGATAATAATGAGGTACGGAATTCAAGATATCTGTGTACACAGATTAACGTAGTTGATATTGAATATTAACACATCCGTATAGTAAAATAATGTTAATTGTAAAGGTAAACGACATAATTGTTTATGGAATTTCATACAATGTAAATTTATGCATACAACTTCACACACATATCATTAATTTTCAAACAGAAATGCTTAACAATGATAGTTATTGCAACGTCGCTCTTCTAACAAATTCTGCTTTATTTTATGAATAAACATTCCTTTTCATAATTTCGTTAGTGGGACGAAACTTCTGACGCTTCGTGATGATCAAGAGGCTGTCACGATCAATATAGAGGTTACGAAAATCTATTTTGATCATACGCGAACGCTAGATTGCAAGCAATAATTCCTTCTCTGTGTACGATTGAGTCACGTTAGAAATTCAGAGTGAGAACGTGCCCATAAAAACGTTTGAATAATCTTATTCTCGATTTAGAAATGATCTTTATAGCTTGCAATAAATATTAAAGTGTCATAGGAGTGCAGCTAACGATTTTGTTTAGTATTTTCAATTCGCGGCAGTGTTGTGACTAGCACGCGGCATTTCTATATCGTTTTATAATTTAAGGGGCTGTCGGAGTCACCTACCACTTTCGCTCTGAATATATTTGAACTTAAAATAACAAATGAATTGCAAATTTACACAAGTTTCAAGCCGTCAGATATAATAAATTCACGTGCCATCCTATTAGTGATGCATCATCTGAATTAAAAATAGAAAAAAAAAAATCTAATTACTCCACTGTAATAATCATTATCAATATGAGAATAAACCAAAATTACTTTTTTTTTTCAAATGAAAATAATGTTGGTTATTCAAAATCTTTGCTGTTACACTGTCGAAATAATAATTTAAATGTTTTTCTTTTTATTCGAGTGATGTCAATCCTCGTGTACTCTCAATATCAAAAGACTGACAATCGATACCTTTATTTAAATTAAATAATGACGAACCTGTATGCACACGGATATGCAGGTGCAGTAGGACTCGCATGCTCGGGAGAGACCCCAGTCAGTGCAGAGGCCAAGAAACACGCACAACACGCGAGTCTGTTGCTCGTTCGGTCTTCCGGAGATGTATCGTCGCGCCACGGGAATAAATTAAAAGGTCGGGAAGCAAAGGGGTTGGGTGTGTTTGCTGGAGCCTCAGGGAGAAGAAAGGGTGAGGGGGGCAGAAGGTGCAGCAGGTAAAACTCTGCTCGGGTATCCTGTCCACGCGGTAACTAGACACCACGTTCGCCCCCTCTCGAATCGCTCCTTTTTCTCTATTTTCTATTTAAATCTCTTTGCACTCTCGAGTCAGCTTGAAATATGCTACACACCTCCGATACTCCGTGGCCGGAGTTGGTCGTAACTGACTTCGCGACACGGCAGCAAAGCTGATTGATAAAAGAGCATAGAAAATTGGAGTAGGATCGAAGGGGTATGTTTCTCGCTCTGTCTATCTCGTTTTCTTAGGTTTCTCTAAGTTGTTGAAAGAAAAATTGACTCAACGGTAGAGTGAAAGGAGATACGACAAGGACGTCTGCGAAGGAGAAGAGACTAATAGTGCTGATACAAGAGTGCAAGAGGTAGGCAATAGTAGGAAGAACGAAGAGGCTGGGAGCGAGTACAGTAAAGTAGAGTAGAGAGTAGAGGAGAATAGTACAGGGCTCGTCGTCGTCGTCGTCGTCGTTGGCCGCGCTTCAAGCAGCCTCGCCGGCTAAGTGGCGAGTAATGAATATGCTAACGTGTGCGGAGAGCTACGAGAGAGAAAGCTTTGTACTTTGGATATATCGAGTTCAAGCACCTTTGGTGGTGTGGCGAGGCAGTTCATAGAGGAATGAGCGAACGCGAGTACGCGACACGAAAAGGATCGAGAGCGAGTGAGAAGCGGTTTTGCGATGGCGAGAGAGGAAGAGATTGCGAGGGCGCGGTGTGTCCCCTCTTTCTTTCATTTTCAGCCCTTGCTTTAACCGCGCACCTCGAGGATGTGATTCTGTGAGAGACAGTAAAAAGGCGAGAGAAGCACGAGAAAGAAAGATGAACGACTCGGGCGAGCAGAGTACGTGCACGTTCGGCTCACGAGAATCGTCGATACATTGAGGACCAAATCGCGCGAGGAGCCGAAGAAAAAAAAAAGAGAAAAGAAAAATATGAAAGAGAGAGACGGAAAGTCAAGTGCAGGTGCGCGCAGAGGAGCAGCCCGAGTTGTTCTTCGCTGTTGTTCTGCACACGGGATTCACTGTATCTATAGATAGAGAATGGAACAAGGAACAAAAAAAAACGACGAAGAAGAGTCGTAGAGTACGTAGTGGTATCTTGTTGGCTGGTTGTGCTCCAGCGACAATGGGTGAACAGGGAACAGACACTCGGCGCGCGCGACGTGTACGTGGTTCTCTCTCTACCCGGGGAATTGAATCAGCTCTTTCAATTCTTTCTACTGCTGTGCTACTGTACTGAATAGGATGGGAACGACTCTTTGGGGTTAATCGTCGATAGAGTGAGGCGGTTAACTGTATAGTCGCTTGCCTCACTGTCTATGTCGAGTACGTATACTCCGCTCAACTCTACTCTACTCTCAATATTCTACTGTAGACGACACTGTAACTGAAACTCGTCGTATTATGCATCATACGCGAGACACAAAACGATCGTTGAGCTAGCGAGATTCGACTGCTCGAGTTAAAGCATCTACCGCGCACTATACAAATTCATTAATTTTTATTATCATTTTTTACAATATTTTAACGATCGATCGACTATAGTGAAACGTGGTGCAAAACATTAATTGTACATGTTTTCAATACTTTATATCATTAATAGTGAATCATTTGCAATTTGTTTGATAGATTTATATCAATTTCTCAAGATTTACAACTGACATTCATAATTCATTCGTTGGTCGATGTAGTTGGTAGGATCAATTGGGGTAATTGACCCAAACAACATTTTCTAGGCTACACAAATTATTATGCTTTGTTTTATTCAATACACGTTAGCGCGTACATTTCCTTCACAACATTTGAAGAAAAAAAAAGAAAGGTTATGCGAATAAAGTCTTTCTTGTAATTACTCTCCTGTAAATTATATTTAAGAATCGCAGAACCTTTCAACTTTCAAGTTTACAAGAGCGTTTGTAAAGTAAACTTTTACTTCAATTTTATAAAGTTATCGTTGCATACCTTATACTAAAAGTAACAAACGATCGAAGTATACTAAATATTTCGTACAGATACTACATTCTTCTGTTAAAAATAAAATATTACAAAAACCCTGCGTAATTTCGCTTCATTGGAGCATTGGCGATCAAGGCTGTCAAGGGATTGTGATATACAAATCGTTTGTTTTTCCTCGACATATCCGAATAAATATTATTATGAGAGCAATTTTATTTTTTCCCCATGATATAATGACTTTCATGCAATTTTAATATTCTTTATTGCTAAAAAAATTATGTGAACAAAGTTCCAAAAATGTCGTGAAAGTAAAATCTGAATTTTATTAAATAAAAGTAGAATTTTTCGAACGAAAAGGAAATACTTTATAAAGTTATAGTATCTCAAAGTTATATTGATGTTATAAACGAAAGATTTACGATTGGTTATTTAAAATAATAATATCCTTCGATTATACTGAAATCGATTATACTATCAGGAGTACAAATTGAAAATGCGGGATTTTTTTCTATTTTTGAACGTTTATTCTGAAAAAATGGTAACAAATGAATTATTCAAAGTATTGTCCATCGCTAGCCACAACTTTTTCCCATCTTTCTGGCAATTTACGGATACCGTCGCGAAAAAATTCGGCCGGCTTGGCTGCTATCCAGTCATCGACCCATTTTTGGGCTTCTTCGTAAGAATGGAAGCGCTGGTCAGCTAGGCCATGTGTCATCGATCGGAAAAGGTGGTAATCGGAAGGAGCAATATCTGGGCTATACGGCGGGTGGGGTAAGACTTCCCATTTCAGCGTTTGTAGGTATGTTTTGACCGGCGCTGCAACATGTGGCCGAGCGTTGTCATGTTGCAAAATTACTTTGTCGTGTCTTTGCTCGTATTGTGGCCGTTTTTCTTTGAGTGCGCGGCTCAAACGCATCAATTGAGTTCGGTATAGTGCTCCTGTGATGGTTTCGTTCGATTTCAATAGCTCATAATACACCACACCCAGCTGGTCCCACCAAATACAGAGCATGAGCTTGGCGCCGTGAATATTTGGTTTGGCCGTCGATGATGATGCATGGCCGGGGTAACCATATGATTTTTTGCGCTTCGGGTTATCGTAATGGATCCACTTTTCATCACCAGTGACAATGCGATGCAAAAAACCCTTCCGTTTTTGCCGTTCGAGTAGCAGTTCGCATGCAAAAAAACGGCGCTCGACGTCTCTCGGCTTCAGCTCATACGGCACCCAATGTCCTTGCTTTTGGATCATTCCGAGGGCTTTTATACGATGGGAAATGGCTTGTTGTGTCACTCCCAATGAATCTGCGAGCTCTTGTTGAGTTTGACACGAGTCTTCATTGAGTATTGCCTCCAATTCAGCATTCTCAAACTTTTTCACTTGGCCCGGCCGCTCTTTGTCCTCAACGTCAAAATCACCACTTCTAAACCGCACAAACCATCTCTCGCACGTTGAAACCGATGGAACATGACTCGGATAAGCCTCGGAGACCAATCGATGTGCTTCAGCAGCACTTTTCTTCAAATTAAAGAAGTAAATTAAAACTTCCCGCAAATGCTGTTTTGTTGGCACGAAACTCGACATATTGAGAGCTCAAAAAAACTATGAATTTGACACTGCGACAAATTGACACATACTGAAAATTAAAGCTATAAGACGTAGCTTTGACATGAACATAGTCACAGTACTGCCTGATGCGTATAGCGTTAGTAACGCCATCTGTTATCAAACCCGCATTTTCAATTTGTACCCCTGATAGTATGTTGAAACATTATGTAAACCGTGATTAAATAAATAAATTGAACGTTTGGATCTGTTGTTGTGATATCATGGAGCGATTCCAAGAGTTTGAAATATCGTAAAAGTTGAAAGATTTATTCAATTAAATTATTCAGTAACTCATAGTGAGTGCATCGAACTTGGAATATCTGCGAAATGTAAAAAAAAAAACGACAAGAAAAAGTTCACTTTGTCGTTGCATGAAGTTTAACTTTGAAATTTCTTGTATCAATTATCCCATTGCTCCTACGGTAAAAAAAAAAAACGTATAAATAATTCAGTATGTCATTGATTCAATGATATTCTGCCAAAAACGTATGTTGTGATCTTAACTATGCCTCTAATTCTCATAATATCATATGAGATTGAAAGAATGACAAATTCTTTTGAACATTTTTCAGTTATTATTTCAATCCTACACCGAGAGGAAAGATTTTTTTGATTTGAATAAATCAACACATTAACATTTCTTTCATTGAAACGACTAAATATTATTTCGATTCTATTAAAATAATTACGTGATTACAATGATGTGACGCATTTGAAACACGATGAGGATATTTCATTGCCTTCGAGTAAACATTTATTTGATTCTACTGAAATGAATAATACATTTGAAATCACCGTTTCAAAGAGATATTTATTTAACGACACGATCCGTGCTACCGTCGCTTAATGGGAGATGTGCTTTGTTTTTTTTTTATTAATAGAGTCGTAACAAGCGAGTAAAACCGGCGAAACACCGATTGTTGGATTGTTATCCAGGTGGAGAATTTTTTGAAGGAGGCTGGTATCTGCGAATACGTTTCTACATTCGAAGGTATGTAATAATAAATGAAGATTAAACGGATCCTCGAACGTTTGATCGGTTAGTACGGCAAGCATGTAAAAATAAAACATAACCTTTAATGTAATCATAGATGAGCATAACAAACTGTTTATATACCATCGAGAAGCACCCGGAATTTCTCATTTAAACGAGCCACCCTTGAGATATTGTCAAAATAATTTTTTTTCTAGGTTGGTACATCTGTCAGTTGTTTACATGTTACTTTTAAACGCAATGTGTCAGATAGTTTGTGCGTAATAGCTTAGTAAACAAGTCATTGTTTGGTGTACTCTGCGAATTTCGCTATGTCGAATTTAGTTGAGCAAAGAGTGTGCCTAAAATTTTGTATTTCTAACAAAATATCATTTGCGGAAGCGTTGAAAATGTTAACGGTAGCCTACGGGGACTCGACAATGTCGAAAAAACAAGCATACGAGTGGTACAAAGAGTTTAAAGCGGGCCGTACTGTGGTTGATGATTTGCCTCCTTCCGGTCGTTCATCTACCTCTCTGTGACTGACGAAAATATCGAAAAAGTTAAGAAAATTGTGCTCGAAGATCGTCGTGTGAGCATCAGGGAGATATCAGCCGATCTTGGTATCTCGTTCGGATCGGTGCAGAGCGTTATGCACGATGTTTTGGGCATGAGATGAGTTCAAGCGCAGTTTCTGCACCATGACAATGCACCGTCTCACACATCTCATCTTGTACACGACTATTTGATCAAAAACAACGTTAATACCGTTCCGCAAGCTCCGTATTCACCTGACATAGCCCCGTGTGACATTTTCCTGTTCTCACGACTCAAGTTACCACTTCGCGGAAAGCATTTTGAGACGATTGAGGCGATAAAAGAGAATTCGCAGAAGGAGCTGAAGGCGATTCCAAAATCGGCCTATGAAAAGTGTTTTAAAGATTGGAAAAAGCGTCGGAATATGTGTATTGCTTACGATGGAGATTACTTTGAAGGGAATAAAATAAATATCGATGAAAGATTGAACCGCTTTCGTTTTATTAACAAATTGCGACTACTTTTTGATCGTAAGGTACATATATAAAAAAAAAAAACGCCGCGATATAATTCCAAAGCAAATATATTATTATACTATTTATTTGTTTGTTTGCTTGTTTGTGTGTGTTCGTATGTAGGATGTATCATGCGGGCGATTTCCAAGTAAAAAAAACAATAAAACACCCTTTTTTGCAATAATAATTGGATCATTGTAATGTTGCTGTTACTACACTTCAACCTTAACTCTTTTAAAGTAAAATAAAGTAAGAACAAACATCCAAAGTGAACGTGTCCGATATTGCACGCCAGGCACTACAGAATATGGCAAGATTTGATGAAGATATTTAAAATGTAGAATTTCAACGAAATGCATCCTACTATCATTATGAGAGTGAGTAACAAATAAAAGTTTTATTGAAGTAAATCAAAGTGATCGGTAGGCTTTGATACAATTTTCATTAATTCAATACCACCGCATTTAATACAATTCGCGATTAATTAAACGAGATATAGTATCAACTTAGATATATTTTATCATTGAGGGCAAATAATAGTTTTATAGGTCAAGATTTCAATGAAATCTCTTCAATGAAACTTGTTCCCTCGGTGTACTTGAAATTTTAAGAATTAGATATAGAGTTGATATTACAACATACGTTGTAATGCATCAATGACATTTTTGTGCAGTGGATCTTATCTGCTTTACTCCGAAAGTATCAGCCCTGGATAGTTAAAGGAGGATTCACCGCAAAGCAGAGAGGAACTGTACAGAACGATGTGGCGTTGCGTGCACACATGTAAAGATTTTTTCTATAGAAACTCGACTGTGTTGTCCTTAATGTTGTTGTTCTCCGCAACGTTCCTATACATATAGTATGCGCATACATATATACAGTTATACCGTATAAATGTATTCAGTGGAAAATCGATGGAAGAGCGAACGAGAGCCAGGCTACCAGTGGCCAGAGCAGGGCAGCCTCACCGCAACAGTAGCCACGAGCATCTCGGTGACCGATTCTGTTTGAGAAGCAACCCTTGCCCCGGGCAAGGCCTGCCTGCTGCCATTGCTGTGCTTGGACCCCATGCCCTCCCCCCGCCCTTACCGTTAAAGTAAACAGCCGAGTGAGCGAGCGATAGAACCTCCAATGCGTGGACGCTTAAGCTTTCTCGTTCTTTCCCTCTCTCACCCTCTTCTCTGTTGAAACGTATCGTTTCGGTACGGTCACGCGTGCTGGGCAAACAGACCGCAGGGTGAAGTTTCTAATATAACGCGTGGGTACAGGGACCACACTATGCATGTGGTGTAGTCGCGTGCTCTGGTGTACAGTAGCGCATGTGTACCGGGCTATGCGAACCGCTATGGTACGCAAAGCACTCTGCAATACTCTCTCATTCTAGTCGTGACGATTCACGCGTATGTACCCATGGACTGAGGTGTACAGTGACTGACTGCTCTGCAGTGATTGGCCTATTAAATGCATCAAACGGAAAGGGACAAAGATACGCCAATGACCAACGATTGTCATTCTCTTAAAGAGCTAATCATACTATAGAGCTTGCTCTGATACATACTCAACTCTGTCATCGGGATGAAGAGAACACGTGGCGTGTACGTTTGCCACAATCTGTATGCGTAACAGCTTCTGGTTTCACTTGCGTTCTTCGTTCGGAGCACTGCTCGCGTTCGAGGGAGCAACGACGCGCTTTTACCCTGGGAAGCGATGTGCATGCAGTCGCTTGCCGAGTGAAAGAACGAATGAATACGCGCGAATACACGAATTCACGTAGCGCCGTATGCCGTGTACGTTGGTAAGTATGTATGGTGTGGTGCACGGTAGTGCCCGTGCGGTGAAAGAACACGCTGCTGTGTACGACGACGTTGCACCATTTCTTATACAACTTTCCCCGAGGCAGATGCCACACACCGACAATTTCACCTCGCGCTTCGTATGCTGTGCGCGCTCGGTACACTCGCCAGAATTTTACATGCCGCAAGCTCGGTGTGCTGCAGCTTCTCTGTGCTACCCCGGAAAACCGGAAACTCCGTGATTTTGCTTTCCGGAGATTCTTCGCTCTTTTCGCACTCGGGGGAGTACCCGTCGAGTTGCCGCGTAACCCCGTGCACCACTTCTGTCTTTATCTCGCGCAACATTTTCGCGGATATTCTACCTTTCGTTTTTCATCCACGTCGGGATATTAAGAACGAATTGAGGCGAGATTTACTCCGCGTCGAAATTCTACGAGAAATTTCTCGGTTGCCATTATATTCTACGCGCGCTGTATTATACAGCGTGGAAAATAAAGAGACGAGGGTATGGAAGAAAAAAAACGAGGAAGGAATGGCAAAATGTTTTATTTAGTGGATTTGTGTCACGAGTCAAGAACGAAGCGAGATTATAGAAGCGAGTTTTAAACAATGCACCAGAGAGATTACACGAGTGACGAAATAAAAGATATTGAGTGCGAAACGGGTCGACCTTTTCCGGGCGAACCTCATTCACAAGTCCTTCTCTTCTGTATATTATATTTCTCGTCGCTTTATTTGTAAGAGTTGAGAGGCCTTTGCGAAGAGTGCAGAGGATCGCGTGTACCAGTAGGTCGAGAGTAAAAATTCTCAGATGGAAAGCCCACGGGGCCATCCTCCTTCGTCTATTCGTTCACCGTTCGCTTTATGATCTTTTATTTTCTTTTGTACATTCGCACTCCTCCATCCTCTCTCGATACTCGTGTCCCGATAAAACTCTTTCGACGGAATAGCTGCTCGCTCGCGCTCGTAATATCTGCGAGCGCATCGTGCTCCCGCAACGAGGGAAGGACTTGCGTCTCTCATTGTTCTCGGTACTCGCGCTCTCTGGTTCGCTCACCGATGTACGTCCGAGAGATGTTCGCTCGCATTTCGCCCGATTCGCTGTTCCGATAGTCGCCGAGAGAGTCTCGTCCGTCGGAATGCCTGGCATTGGCATGCTCGGAGTTTCTCTTCTACATTGAAAACTGCACGTTTAAATATAGACACGTAATGCACTCGTGGAATGTATAACGGCGAGGAGTCAGGAAATCCTGGAAGTGAGAAAATTTATCGAAGGTAAATTGAACAATTGGGGCTAAACAATGGAAGTTACGATCCCGGCGATGCATCCCAAACTTGTATTTCAAATTGAAAAAATGTTTAAATGTTATCGCAAACTGTTTACCCAACCGGTAAGTTTTAGTATTTATTTAATATAATCCCGGTGTGTGCTTTCTTCGAATCTTTATAAACCCTCTGTCCCTTTATAAATGAATTTTCAATCAATTTTTATTTCAGTTATCGCCACCACTGGGTAAATGTGTAAATTGACTTTTTATCCATTGTGTTTTTAGTGAATATATTCAGCGGTACGCGGTATCACGTACCGAGCTATATCCGATTTGAATTTTGATGGCTCTCGGATGGGTCTAGGTACCGTGGTCTGCCGCACGTCTCACGGTGGTTTACTACTACACACTACATACTATTACTGCCGTTCAGACGTTCCACGAAACATCCTATCATCGTGTTTCTCACAGTTTCACCTCCGAGTCCTCTCGTCTTCGTCGTGTCTCGTGGTTATAACAGAGATGAAGGAAGGGAGAACGACGTACTACTCACGTTTGCAAGCCTTGCGGTGGGTGATCGGTCTCGCCGAGTCCCTGTAGTAGCCCTCACGGCAATAGTGACAGTGCCTGCCAGCAGTGAAGTGTCGGCACTGAAGACAAACGCCCCCGCTCACTCGTCCCGACAGCTTGTACAGCTCGACGTTGAATCGGCATTTTCTCGCGTGAAGATTGCAGTTGCACACTGTTGAAACAGACAAGAGAGGAAGAACAAGATTTAGTATGAGTGTATTAAGGTACTCGTCTTATTTCAGTAGGTATTAAATAAATGCGATTAAATCTGAGATAATTCTTCGTTACGTCTGTAGCTTTACGCTGGCACAATTATACGATTCTTTACCGATCATTTTTGGCAATAAACTTCCATTGAAATTAACGAAAATGTATACTGTGCCGTACAACACAGTCGCTGAAATAGCAACGTATTAAAAAATTTAATACATATTTCGATTAGATAGCATTAAAAATAAATATTCTACTTGTAGTTCAGATGATGAGGATTATGACGCAACCGTCAAGAATATTGTTTACCGAATTTTTTTATTAAAAATCTCGACGTAAAACGAAGCTGCGAATAATTGTAAAAAACGATGATTCGATGAACTCAGAGAACCCAAATCCATAAATAAACGTATTTCATTTGTATAAATAAACTAATGCGTACAGTCTATTCAGTTGATACATTTAAGATTTTTTATTTTATCTTTTATACGACATTACACACGATAACACGTTGTAAGGGAATTAACATAATCGATTGGCTATTTTAATTCATTGTTTGGTTGTGTCAGCTGATTCTTTTCTTTCGTGCGTTCTAACAACAAAAAATTGTTCCAGTCACATTTTTTGTTACTATTTATGGCTGTCTTGGTTTTTTCTCGGTATTATCAATTAAGCTTGATCGCATAAAAGTTTATTTGGTATAAAACAATGATATTTTGAGGTATTAATTATTTTATTATCAACGTGTACTATCCGTTACGTAATAACAGCTCTCGAAGCTTTCCTCACTCCGCGAAAAATGAAAAGTACGCGATGATACCGATAACCCCCGAACTCATTGACTCTACGAGTGTAGGGAAAGAATGACAGAAAGGGGGTGAAAAAATCGCTCTCTTCAACACGAGCGAGGCTCGCTTTCGTCTCTGCCAGCTGCATTCTCGAGTAGAATTGAATCGGTGGTGCAACGGCACATCCCTCCGTACACGACTTTACAGTGAGTCGACCTGAGCAGGAAATACGGAGAGTTGTCTCGCGAGAAGGGTCTCGAGAGTCGCTCGGTTCTCCTCCGTTCATCGACTTATTCCTCTCTCGATCCTCAACATTCGTTACGTACGTACGTATGTACGTACGTACCTACGTCGAGATAGACAAACGAGACAAATTTCCAGAGTCTGCAATTTCTCATTTTTCTCATCCGCGGCACGATTCTTCGCGCTGATTTTTTGCAATTCCGCGAAAGCTGAGATGACCAACGAGTCTTTTTTTCACTCTGGAAAGTATTGCGTCTCGACCTAGTAACAATCCTGAGGGCTGTCGTATCGTTGACGTGATGATGAAATGAAAGAAAAAGAGAGAAGAGCGATGGAAACAAATAATTTACACGAAGCGAAAGCTGTCGTCGAGTATCGTGCAAGACCGGCAGTTGAAACACGATTCCATATCTCTGGAACACGGCCGATCGTTCGACGAGGAAGAAGATTCCGTATCTCAAGCCGAAGATCGAAGCGGGCTCGAAGGGACAGGGGTGACAGGTACCTGACGCGATTTTTTTCATGTCGAACCAACCAGGTTCTAGCGAACGACTATTTGCTCTTCGAGACAAAAAGATAAAAACCCGGAGGCTTTTGCCGCTCTATGTCGCCGAGTTTACGTATCTTGCTCGATCTTGGACAGATCGGAGGTAACAACGCATGCGGATAACGGAAAAGAGAAGAAAAGGTAATAATGTAGGGTAAATCGACGACTGGTTCGTTAACGAATGCTCCTCGAGTCCTTTCTCTTGTTTTCTAATCAAGAACTGCGTTGGAACTCGTAGTCGTGCGGAGAGCCGACAAGATCCGACTGATTTCTCACGCGGTGAGAACGGTCTGATAAGGATGGCAAACGGAATGGTTAAATAGATCCCGGATAACTTCTTAGTTCTCGCTAATCAACTTATTGCTCGATCCAACGATAAAAGATTCTTACAATAATGCGTTGATCACTTGCACTAAAAAATGTATGAATTCAAACATTCTAAATGGAAAGTTGGTTGGTACAACCATTTAGAGTTTACAGTTAATTGGTCCAATACTTGAAAACAAAAAATTAGTCGGTTTAACCATTCTAAATAAAAAATTATTTCACTCAAGTAGTTATAAGTTGAGACTAAATCGTTTTCTCAGTTCATCAATTACTGCGATCATTTAGCTGTATCCTGATACTTTGTCTTCAACCGTTAAGCCATTAAAAATGAAAAGTTAACATCAACACTTTAAATCAAAAAGTTGGTTGGTTCAAAGATTCAAAACAAAAAAACTTGTTGATCCATTTATTCCAAATAAAAAGTAGCTTGGCTCAGCAACTCAGTCAAGACTAAACCGTTTTCTCTATTCTACGCCGAGACTGCGGTAATTTTATTGTTTCCTGTTACTTTGTCTTTTTTTTTTTTTTTTAATAAAAAAAGTCGAAAGCCGAAAGCTGATGCTCCTTTGATAGCTCAATCTCGATCATTCGGGTCGAGAGAGAACACTACTCAGCTCTCGATACTACATAGTATAAATCTCGATCATCGATTACGTGGGCGTCACACGGTTGGCCAAATCGCCACCGACAAAACTCTCTTGGATCTGCTCCATGCTGTGTGCCCGAAGCTCTTTTGCTCTTTCTTATTATTACAGACGCGCGCGCGATCTTGCCGTCGGCGTAAGGAAAGAGCAGTTTCGCTTCTTCCCTTTCTTCAAAACCGCCCCCCCCCCCCCCACCCGAGGCCCTCTGGATATTTTCGATCATCCAGTGGAAATTACTATTTTTATCGACATGGAAGAGGGGCGGAGAGGAGAGAGACAACGATCACAGTTATCGAGATTGCACCGAGCATTGATCCTTCCGATCCATATTTATCATTATCGCATGGTGATATGTATAGAGAGTTCGAGAGTTACGTTTTTCAACATTATTCACTCCTATCGAAAATTTCAGCATTGAGAATCGTTCGAACGAAACTAAAATATATTTTTTACTAATAATGCTTAATACAGCTCTCGAAATACGTACTTCGGGACTAAAAAAAGACCCAGGGGATACGCAATGCGACGCCAGAGATTTCTCACACCCTCTAGAGCCACTCGAAACTGTGCCTATCGCGTGTACATCGTCGAACCTCAATTCTCGCTATAGGATCGAGGAAAAAAACACAGCAGAGATATAGTCGATGTTAACGTAGAAAACGCCTTATCTTGCTAACCGTTTTGTTCTAACGAGCTGAGAGCCTCCTGCGGTGAGTCGAACCATTCCATTCCATAAAACTATGTAGTAGACCTGCAGGGTTCACAACACTATTACCAATAAATTTACGACATAACGATTGCCTAATTTTCTCTTAATTTCTTTAACTCTTTTGTTCATCATTAGTAGGAAAATAAAAATTTCTTCACTCGACGATTGAAATAAATTCCTTTGATTGAAATAAATATTTAATGTCGGTGCGGTAAAGATAAGAAAAAAACAATATCCTAATCAAAATATTATATTGACGAGCCCTGATATGATTAGTTGAATAAATTTCGTCGATTTATCTGTAAATTCGCAGAGTAAATTTGGTTGCTCATGGTACTTGGGGGGGCGGTATATCCGGTAATACGAGGGAAGATTACAACTCCCTCGAGGGAGTCAACTATACTCGGTGCATATAGGTACAATATATTCCCTACGTTCTCGGTTAATCGGGGGATATGTGGAAAATTATCCTCTCTTCTGCCATATTATTCGCCTGCTGTTCTGACTCGTACCTATATACCTATATACCTATATAAACTCGTGAGCGGGCGGGTACACACTTGAGGCCACCGGATTTGCCCGGAAATTCTCCCGGGAGCGTTAGCAGGTGGATAACCTTCGCCTTCTCCTTCTTCTTCTTCTTCCGATGATTCGCGAGTGCGAGGAAGAGGCCTAAGAGGGAGAAAGAGAAAGAGTGATTGCGGAGAGAGCGATAAGCGGGTCGAGGGGGGGGGGGGGGGTACCGGGACGAGAGTAAATTATATGTACGGCCTTTACCCCTCGCGCGCGGACGGGTAAATTGCCGAACGGTTCGGTAACGAGGCGTTACTCTATCTCTCGGTATGCACTTGTTCATCTTTCTCATCCGCTCCTTCTTCATCCGACTCGTTTGTTGTCTCTTCGTTTATTTTCTTTCTTTTATTTCTATTTGTTTCATATCCAGCGTCTCATCTTATTATTTTTAACCTAATTTTCTCTGACCGGTAATGTGTAATATCTCATTGCATAAATGCATTGGTAAATGACACGATAAAAATAATGTGTGAGTGTGTATATATGTACGATACGTACGACATGTCAGGGTCGTTATCAGAGGTACTTTAGCAACGATAAGTGTATATAGGAAAACCTTCATTATATCTCGATGATGTGGCGAACGGACGAAACATTATAGATTTACCGGTTTCGACAGTGTCTCTCACGCTCCTTTACGCCACTCACGAAGAATTTGTATTTACAAAACGCGTCACAAAATGTGTGCTATATCCCAAGGCTCTCGTCTCGTTATAAAGATTCTTTCACCGCTTTTTCTTGTTCCTAATTTTTTTCTGCGTTCTCTTGAACGAGTGAGACTTTTCTTGAGTTAGCTAGCTATAGCTAGCTTGGTAGCTTGGCCCGTTCGCTGCGCCACATGCATCTCGTTACTCGTTTACTTTATTATCCTCATCGTTCGGAGCACCGGCTACTAAAGGCTTTCGTAATAGCCCACGTAATTCGTTAACAACGTTATCGAATACCAAGGTGTGCTTTCTTCGTGTACCTCTCTGAAATTGTGTGGGTAGGAACGCGACGGGAAAACTTGGTAGCGGCTAGCGCGCAATGTAATATTGTCTCTATAGTATATCCGTGGCAGCCGGTCATACTGCCGGAGGAGGAGCAGAGGCTGTGAGAAAGGTGAGCGAGGAGAGGGGGAGAGGGAAAGACAAGAAGAACCGGTAGTCAACGGGAGCCCCCGAATTAAGGACGAAATTCCACGTAGCGCCGCTTAATGAACCGATTTTAATTTTGAGCGGTGCGAGACGCCCACGGAATAATTAATTAAACGCGCGCACGGTGCTCTGCTGGTTGGTAGCGCGCTCGCGCGCGCGACCGCCTGGGTATCCCCTGGTATCAGAGGCCAGAGGCGCATAGCGACCTCCTCGCAGACACCAACATCAACCGACCGCAGAGTTCGAGTCGATGGCGGGGCGCGCGCGATCAGACGAGGAAACGAGGCAAGCTCGGAAAGTAGAAGCTAAGAATGACGAAGATAAAGAGAAAAAAAAAAGACCCGAAACGACAGAGAGCCGACGCGGTTACGTTAACTTTCCCGCGTGGCACCTCAATTTCTCAAGGTGGTATTTTATCTTAACTGTTAGGAATTCTGTGATTATGCTGGTAAATTTTTTGACAAATTAGACATCTTAAACGACTTTCGATTTAATTGACTCAACGCTTATTTACAATCTTTTCATTCGTAGAATAAACGAGATAAGTTAGAACGAGTTTTGTATTAATATTTTTTATAACTTTTCATTGTTCAACATTGAACGATAACGTGATCTTGGAGCACTAGTTTCTTAATGGTTTATTGCTTTTCTCGGACAAGTGAAAATATTATATCTCCTATTTGCATTAGTTCGATAAACAATCACGAGATTTTTATGACGGTTTGAGCTAAGATCTTCGACTGATTGAAATTATATTTTACTGGCTGAGCACACAGGTTGTGAGAATAAATATTGTTCGGAAGATCAATCCGCACCAAAAGCCGAAACGTGTACGGTCGTATTTTTCTTTGCGCACACCTGCAACCGTCAAAACCAAGTTAGCCTTGACGTAGGCGCATAAAACCATTAATCATAATTAAAAAATAATTTTATAAAATAAAGAAAAAGTGGTTAACACGGAGAAAAAAAATTGATGGGGGAGCAATAATTATGTTACCATAACTAATTTGGCTACTTAAAATATCGGGACAAAAAAAGTCTCTTGTTACGGTTGCGACATTTTTCGACTCGAAAGCAATTTTACTACGAGACAGATCTACAATGTTGCTGATGGTACGAATTCTGATTACAAAAAAAGCAGAGTCGTCTTATGGTAAGCAAATAATATATTTGTGTCGTGATGCAGCAGAGATGGTGTCCGGAATTAAATTTTAGTATAAAAATTGATGTTAGCGTTAAAGATATGACGACACTCTCGTGGGATATTTTTAGTGCAACTGCTTTGTAACAATTAAAAATATGCAATCACCTAGGCACGCGATAAAAATCGCATGTAAGATTACAAGTAGGTAGACCAAAGTGCCGAGAAGTAAAATACTAATTTATTAATTTTTTTTCTTTGTTACTTTGCCTGTCTTTCAATATTTTATTTTTCTCGTTACGAGAGCTCAATTAACGACTCTTTATCGAAGAGATAATTATCAGGAGAGGGCTTCATCGCTGCGGCATCGTTGCTTTGTACTGTCTTATTATTCGTTTATTATTATATTGCTCGTCGGTGGTCGACTCACCGAGGGTTTGTATTTTGCTTTCTTCCTTTGCTTATACGATCGGCGGGCGCGGACGCGCGGGCAAGCAGGCAGGCGAGGATATAAGCGTTTTCATTGCACGCGAGACGCATCCGTCTTTTACCGTCGGCCCTATGCTTCCTCTTATGCCCGATGACGATAAAGCTGAGAGTTATTAATGCGTGCCTTCGAGAATCACGTGTACATTTCGCTTCGCAAACTTGCTTGAGTTCGTCGGCAGTGCGTGAGACGCGTAGGAGGCAAATGGGTGAACGAAGAGATCGAGAAAGTGAAAGAAAAACGAATAAGAACAAGAAGAAGGAATGAGAAGAGTCTCGTGTAGCCAGGAACACCTGTGCCAGTCAGCGACAGAATCGAGACGAAAATTTACAGATAAATATCTCGATTAAAATAAATTATATTCGAAAGATTTATTAAAAATATATATTCAATAATATCGTGTTTATCGTGAAAATGGCGTATCTCTATATATTGGGTCTAGGAAAAAGTTCGTGGGGTTTTTTTTAGTAAAATTCAACTGGTTTTCTTATAATGTCAAAATGAATTTATTTAAACCAAATATGCTCCATTGTTATCGACAATGTTTCGCCATTTTTCGGGAAGAGCCATGATGCCATCGGTGAAGAACTTTTGTGGTTTCTGGTTGAAAAACTGAATCAACTGGTTTTCACAGACTTCTTTTGAAAGCAGCTTAATTCCATTGAGAGAGATCTGCAGAGATCGGAATAAGTGATAGTCAGAGGGTGCTATGTCTGGACTATACGGTGGATGTATCAAAACTTCCTAATCAACCTCTCGCAATTTTTGACGGGTCATCAAACAAGTGTGTGGTCGGGTGTTGTCATGATGAATGACAACAACGCCTTTCCTATTAATCAATTCGGGCCGTTTTCTTTCAATTGCTTGGCGTAATCTCTCTAGTTATACACAGTCGAGTTGAGAATAAATCGTCTGACCAACTGGAAGTAGCTCATGGTGGACGATTCCCTTCCAGTCCCACCACACACACAGCATCACCTTTTTCGCCGTCAATCCTGGCTTCGCGAACGCTTGTGACGGCTCACCATCCCTTGTCAACGATCTTTGACGCTTCCGATTGTCGTATGTGATCCATTTTTCATCACCGGTTATGACACGAAATGGCTCGATTTTATTTCGTTTCAGCAGCGGATCGCAGATGTTAATTCGGTCTATCATGTTTTTCGCGCTCAACTCATAAGGAACCCATACATCGAGCTTCTTTTGTAGCCAGCTTTGTGTAAATATGGTTGAAAACAATTTTATGGTGAATGCCTAGCTCCATACCAATATCGACACTGGTGATATGCTTATCTTGCTGGACTTTTTTAAGAATTTCATCAGCTTTTTCAGTGATTGGATGACCAGAGCGTGACTCATCTTTCACATCAAAATTACCAGAACGAAAGCGAGCGAACCATTTCCGTACAGCAGATTTTGATAAAGTACCTTCACCGTACACAGCAAAAAATTTTTTACAAGCCTGCGCAGCGTTCTTCCCTTTGTCGTAATAATATTGCAAAATATAGCGCAATTTTTCATTACTTTTCTCCATTTTCAAACGCAAACAACTTTTCAACCACTGCACCATTTTCGATGTTTATACACTCAAAGTAACGCTCGAAGTGTCACCTTTCCAACGAGCGTTTAGTGGTGTCATTAGATGGTGATGCCATCTATTGGGAAAAACGCCACGAACTTTTTCCCAAACCCAATATTATAAAAATATCTCGCTACCGCGACCGCCGCTTTGCAGAAGAATCGAGCGGGAGGTCAGAAAGGGATTCGTACGCGAATCGCGCAGGGGGGTGAAACCCCCCTAGTATTTTTTATATATGTTACATATTTTACATGCATATTTTTCGGGATATACCCGTCAGATATATCTCGAGATATGTTCAATATATACAATTCTCATGAAAAATATATTTTCGCATATACGGAATAATGCTTTCGTTGATTAACCAGTTGCTTCTCAAAATCTATGAATTACAACGACGAAATTATTTTTTAAAAAACTTATTAATTTATTTGTTTATTATTTAATATTTTAATTTAAAATTCTATAAAATGACAAATTGTACAAATATTTATTATTAGTACGCTAAGCTTCAATTATGTTAAATCAAAAGTGTGACTTAATCTTCTAAAGGATTTATAAGACTCTAATGACCGAAACGAATAATCGACGACGTCCAGTGTCAATTAAATACTAATTGAACACAATTAGTACAGAAAGTGGCTGTATATATAGGATTCGGTATACTTAAAATAGTTAAGAAGGCATCCATGAAAGTTCAATCAACGAGGTTACGCTCTATTCACTTTGCATCATCGATCTAATACAATATACAGTGTCGCATCGCGACACCTTCGATAAATTGGTCCATCGTTTCCCGCTTGAGGTGCGCTCTCTCTCTCTCTCTCTCTCTCTGCTTGCCAAGTTCTATCGTAGTCCTACCAAAGCATTTGCTCGTGCTCTCTACGCGCTTTGCCACTTTATAGCGACTATATATGTGTTCCATTGTCGTTTCGTGCTGTTCCGTATGCTTTTCCAAGGCTACCTGATCGCACTGCGTATCACGTAGGTGCTTCTCGGGTTCTCTCTGTACCTGGTGCGCGACGGCACTCGGTACCCACCCTTAAATGGATTACCGCACATACTATATCTTTTAGCGAAAAGGAACTAAGAGACCAAGGGAGATGGAGATGGAGTTTGCAGTACCTACACAGAGAGCGAGAGAGCGGCCGAGTGTTCGAGCCTAACTCGATCTACCCTCTCGCGGACGTGCAGCCTCCATCGAAGTGGCTAATTGATCGAGTTACAAAGAGGCCTGCTGTCTGGCCCAATAATGATACCTCTAACGAACACATAGACACAGTAGCACGTGAAAGCAAGAAGTATAAAGGAAGGAGCGATACAGCTCAGATATTTATAACTGCATGGATAGGCAAGTAGGGCACAATGAATGCATCTTTGGTCACATTAATTTATGCGTATGAAACTATTCTCAAATTATCCAATTTAGTACACGTCCGCGCGATTAAAGCAACTGAACTTAGGTTGAGCCAACTGAATTCAGTTAACAAAAAGTAAAGTTAGGTTGACTCGAGAGAATTTAGTTGGCTCAAGATAGATTTCTATGAGCCAACTGAATGAGCTATTGTTGTCTCAACCTCACGTGAGGTAGTATATTGCGAAATACATGATAAACAAAAGCTATATTCAGTTGGTTGAAAGTTAATTTAATTGAGCCAATATAACTTGGTTTGACTACATGATATGGTTTACTTACGTTCAACATGACTTTTGCTATATCCAACCTCACGCGAGATTAAATCAACTATGTTCAGTTAGATTAATTTAATTTCCTTTAAATTAATCAAAGCTACCGTTTATAATATTTTCTTTGGTGCAACAGTCCAATTGAATTTGCCGTCGTACATAAAAAAATGTCGCAATTTATAGTTATCTATAATCCGAATAAATAAAGATAGCCCGCAAGATGATCAATGGTACATTGCGTCCGACTTTCCACCCACTATCTTCTCTAAAATATATTTATCAATCTGTAACGCTTATCTATACATCTGTGACAGCCAAATGTGCTTCGTGCGATCGTAGAACTAAGCTTCTCTTTAAAGGAATAACCCGTGGGAAGGATATATACCTTCTTCGTTTCATTGAGCTCACTTGATTCCTTTATTTTTTATTCTACTAACATTTTTGTCCTTTCTTTAATATCATTTGAATCGCTGCAAGGCAGATCTCGTCGAGTGACTTTCCGGAGTCGTCTTTTCGTGTCCCTCTGGATCTCTCTTTTCTCTCTTCCTCCCTCCATCCCTCTCTTTCTCTCTCTCTCTCGCTCTCATCTCTTTCCTTTTCTCTCGTAGAGTCCCATACCTAAGAAGGTCGCGACCTAAACGCGGGTATTAAAAACTCGAACGTCTCGGACGTCTCGATCTTATCGGTTTCAGTACTACATTGCTGGTTCTGTTGAGTATATACACGCTATACACATACACACTCGTGCTGTTGGCTATATGCGACTGTTGAACATCGCACGGGCGCGGCGACTTGCCTTTGAAATTCAAGCGAGATCTCGTGTCGACGTCCACTTATTGTCAGTCCACCCGTAAAGTCTGCGTTTCTCTCTGCTGGTGTGCTTGAATCCTGCGAACATATGCACACTATGCTGCTGTACCTCGCGGAGTGTCTCCGGCGCGTACGACAGAGCGTTCAATGTTCGAGACAGAGGAAAAGAAAGAGACGAAATAAAAAGTGAAGAAAATAAATGTAACGACTGTCGTGTAGTAATGTAGCCAGTGGACGATACGACAGAATTAACTATAATATCCCCCGCGTGTTGAGCGCACTATCAACCTTTATTAAGATCGAGGATCCAACGAGCCGTCTCATCGAATAATTAATCTCGGATATGCGCTCGTATCACTGTCGGGATTTTAATTAATTTCTATACCCGCAGAACTATACACGCGGAGCAATGAGAAATTATTATTTTTTTCTTTCGCTGTCAAGTTTTCTGCGTACGATTCTGTATTTAATGGATTTGTCTGAGGGACACTTAATCCGGCAGACTTGCCAACAATTCCTCGACGGTTGAAGGTTGAATAATTAATCAGACACCGCGATCTCGCACTGTTGTCCACTCGAAATTGAATCGAAACGATCCTATTATTAATAATATTAATAACGTAAGGTGATGTGTTCAGGTAGCTTATTGTTTTTTTTTTTAATTCTGTTCGTCTTAAGGATAATCTTTGTATGATTTTATGAGTTATTTCGCCCCGACACTTTGTAACCTTTTATTTTTAGTTCAGGGTCAGATGTGGGAGGACTGTTAATATTATTTCGCTTTATTTTAACCATGAGTGGAATTCCTGATGGGTAATAGGCTGAAGACTCATTTCGAGACTGCCCTGGATACTTCGGCTTCTGTGAACGAGAAGAGGGGCATGGGAGAATGATTTATCGGTACCAAATCGCTAGTCTGTTGGCAAGTCTTTCCGCTCTCTCGATCCTATTTCATCAGGTTTCGGTACTCCTAGATGCTGGAAGCTCTCGAATCCTCCGACGGGTATCCGGATTCTGGGGAGATTCCGGACGCTCGTGAGGATTTTTCGACGTTTTTGACGTGCGTGCGTGAGTGCGTGCGTGCGGCATGACGAGTGAGCGAAAGAATGAAAGATAGAGAGAGGGGGAGAGAGAAAGAGAGAGAGAGGGAGCGAGAAGAAGAATGGGTGAGAGA
This sequence comes from Cylloceria caligata, assembly GCA_963942595.1. Classification (NCBI taxonomy): domain Eukaryota; kingdom Metazoa; phylum Arthropoda; class Insecta; order Hymenoptera; family Ichneumonidae; genus Cylloceria; species Cylloceria caligata. Next base: position 11,839,707 of record OZ012706.1, on the reverse strand, counting down.
GGGTGAGAGAGAGAAGCAACGGGGGAGGCCGAGAAGCCCCGCCGAGGGTGCAATTAACCCGGGGGTCAGCCATCATCGAGAGTCTGTCTCTCGACGGTCGACTCTTGTCTGCAGGACCTCTCCCTGCATATACGGTCGTACAATTTCGTTCTCTATACCGCATGAATTTCTGATTTCTTGCCATACATTACGTCAGTAATTATTAGCTTAGTCGCTAACGATCCGTAAATTACGTTTCATTTTATTATTTTAATTAAATTATTAAATAAGCAACTGATTGTCCAAATTGTGAGTTGGGTAACTACTCCGGAAAATTATTGGCTATCAGTCAATTACGAATTCAGGTGAACAATGGAAATTATACACAGAAAATTATTACCGATTACATATAAATAATTATCAGTTGATTCTTACGCATCTTCTATCCCCTGTGATGCAGCTATTTTTTGTTTCGTGCTCATCTTCATGAGGCCCGTTAAAAAAATTCTTAAATAGAAAGAGCTTTTCGCATCAACAGATCTTGAATGTCAATTTTACGTTGATTCAAAATATTTTCTCGCCTCGCTAATGACAAAAAAATCGATTTCTAGGATGTCCGATCAGTTCAAATATTCTTCGCAATCTCAAGTGTGTCAAACTTTCTATTTAAATGATGAGATAATTTACTGGGTAACGATTGTATCAAGAAATTTTATTGAATTATTATAAACTCTTTACAGATATTCTTATGCGAATAAAATCAGCAAATAACAACAAGTGTGAATACCACAGCGAATAACAAGCCAAGGACGCTATACAATCCCAACCAAAAGTTACATTCGATCAGAATTTGATTATTGTGCGATAAAAATAACATATTTTTGTTAAAATTAATCATTTTAAAGTTACTAACAACATTAATTTCGAATTATAATGAATCTAAAATGTTATCAACAACTTAGTTAAAAAAATTGTTTAACAAATCTATAGAAAACTGTATTTCTTGTTTTATGTTATAAAATGAATTTGTTGATTTTTTCGAATACATAGAATTTTTAAATGAACTTTTATTTGGTGTAAATTGTTGGTTTAAGAAGTTCCGTTATGGCGCGTATTTGGCACCGTTAAAAAGATATATTGACAAATTGAAAGCGAATGAAAAGCAGCAGAGAAAGTTCGAGAAAGTTGCCCTACGCAAGATCTCCTCGGGAAAATATGGAAAACGATAAAAATTTGAAGAAGACGACGAAAAAAGGGGGAAAAGGTGTGTAAATTTGAAATTTTCACATTGCTTCCTCGTGATTCTCGCTAACCCACACCGAAAGAAAAGACTTCATTGATTCTAATAAATCGGCACATAAAAATTTCTTTCATTGAATCAACTAAATATATAGTTGATTCAATGAAAATAATTGCTTGGTTCCAATGACGTGATGCATTTGAACCACGATATTTCACTGTCTTCGAGTAAACATTTATTTTATAGTACTAACTAAAAAAACGATTTATTTTATTCAAATGAGTAATATATTTGAAATCACCGTTTCAAAGATATATTTTTATTTATTTGACGGCATCGTGTGCACCGCCGCTTGACGGGCGACGTGATTTGTTTTTTCTAATAGTGTTGTATCAAGAGCGAAATGCCGACGAAACGCCGATTGTTAGATTGTTACCCAAATGGAGAAGCTTTTGAAAGACACTGGTATCCTCGAATACGTTAGCATTATACATTCGAAGGTATTGAATAATAAACGAACATTAAGCGGATCGTCGAACCTTTCATCGTCCACAAAGAATAGATTTTCTAGGGCTTTTAGAGTTGAGGATCTTCGAAATAATAAGTTTTTGTCCGATAGCGTTGAAATGACCATAATGCATGCGTGCAACGTGAGCTGAAAGTGCCCCCCTCCCCACCTCCTACCGGGACTTCCCCGTTGAACGCATCGCGACGGAACTTAATGCGCGAGCGGAGCGACCGCGTTGTCACTAATTTTCATTATCAGACATTGATTATAACAATAATTGCAGCAAACCTCACTCTCGAAGTCGGGCACTTTTATCCCTTGTAGAATAATGTACTATTTTTCATCTTATTTACATTAAATATGTGTACACTGATCCATGAATCGTCTTGATTTGAGATCACTTCGTGCAAGGTCGGTCTGACTTAGAAAGAAAATGCGCGTGCCACGAAGAGAGAGAGAGAGAGAGAGAGAGAGAGAGAGAGAGAGAGAGAGAGAGGACGCGATAGCTTCAGTGAGAAGAGTTATACGTAGCCGTGGCGCGAGAGAACACGCGTTTAATTCGAAAGCGTGAAATCGCGTTAGGGACTTATGGGATTACGGGAATTAAAATCGGGCGGTGCTGCCTGGCTCCCGCTACGTGTCTCCTAGAGTTTGTGGATCGTGCTTCCGCATTTTCTCTTTTGCTCTACCGGGTTTCTCGGTTTCGTATCTTCTTCTCTCGTCGAGAAGGAAGGGTGCAGCCAACCCTGAGCTCATTCGCAGCAACAGCAGCGACGGCAGCAGCAGCAGCAGTAGCAGCAACAGCGGGAGCAGGAGCACCGTACGATATACTACAGTCGGCTCCTCAGGCGAATAACACTTGGTGTCAGCTGTATATACACGCAGACTTCTGATGCTCGTATTGTGTAAACTCTAATAAAGAACCGACGTTACTTAATTTCGTGCTCTGCGCGTTCACGGCGCATCAACGAAATGCGAATTAAGCGTGTTGGGGTGCCGAGATAACTCTCATCCCCTTCTTTGCTTCTCATTCACTATTAACACAACATATATCTACTCATAGTACAGTGCACCGCGTATATGACACACTATTGTTAGTATTTAAACATTGAACGAATGTTCTTTCATTAAAAATACAGGCCAACGGGTTTTCAACTTAAACTCTTGTACCATTCGTACTATACATATACTTTATACTATGTATACGTGTAATGGGGAACACAGGGATTCGGCGGGTAGCAGCGAGAGCGAACAAAATCCGCATTAACGCGCGGTGAACAATGAGACGAACGAATGAACGAACGAACGTGCTGTAAATTTTGTTCTACGTCTGTAGTTCGAAGCGTCGAATGCTCGTTTGCGGCTAACCCGCACTCGCTTATTTTCTCTTTCACTCTTTGTGCTCTCTCGATCGTTGAACCCCCGCAGCAGCATACTATGCATAACACCTATACTCGGGGATTTCGCGCATCAGCATCAGAGAGAAGCATCAACCAGCTATATGCAGAGGTATCGCCCAAGCGGACACTCGGAAGCTCACACCCCAGCCATGCTCGCGGGAGCTTTTGCAACTCAAAAATCCGTCCATGCTTCTCTCATTAATCATTCAGCCATGCATCTCGTTCGAGGCGCAAACTCGTGTATATATATATACATGCGCATTCATAGGGCCAATACCTCTTTCCCTCTTCGTTGATTTTGCTGCATGTCGCATTTTACAGTAACTATATGCGAATATATGTGCGTATGGGAACTCTCGCGGATCCGACAACAGCCTGCGAGAGCATCCGCTCAAGGATTATATTCGGAAAAGCGGAAATTTACGAGCCGATAAATTATCGAGGCACCTCTCGTTTCCCTTTCCTATATCTAGCTATCTATCCGACAGCAACATCACCGCGATTGCGAGCTTTCTCGCTCACGGGAATCGTTAACGAGGCGTAAAGCAGCAGCAGCAGCCTGACCATGTGGTCACTCCGCACATTGCAACGTCTATACTATCCTGAGCTTGTATCCATGCACCCAGGATCATGGTAAACCATCGGCTATACGAAATACTAACGAGCCCGTGCAACCTGGAGCCGCGTATCCCGACAGCGCGAATTAGGCCGCGTTGAAATCGTATCGCGGAAGGATAGACGCGGTTTGGTAACCTTAAATATCAATTCTAGACTACATTTCGGTTTGCATAAGGCGAATGTAAACCGAATGCAGCGGTTTGCACTGCTGCTTTGTTAGTAATTACGCAGAAATGTAATTTTTGTACATTAAGAAAAAAGAAAAGAGACAAATACAGTTGATTCAACTTCACGTGAAGTCGGATATGGCTTAACTCACGGTAAACATGAACAAACCATACACAATACAGTTGAACCAGTAAAGTTCAGTTGGCTCAAAGTAAATTTAATTGAGTCAACTGAATATATAACTTACAATTAGTTCAACTGTATGATGTAGATGGCTTATGGTCACCACGAGTTTCACCATATTCAACCTCGAATGAGTTTCAGCCAATTATATACAGTTGGCTCAGTCGCAATTTATTTACCTAGATTCAAATAGTTTGTCCTTAATGTAGAGCTAAAAATTATTGCAGAAATTATTCTTATATAACAAAATACAAGAAAAAATATTTTTACAGGTGCTGGAGACATCGATAGAATTCGCCCAGAGGAATGTATCGTTAAAAAGTGCTGGAATGTAAGGGCCTAAGTGTCGATATATCGATATTAGCGCAAATATTTGTCGATATATGCTCGAGTGACATTCAACGTGTTAAAAATTGCTTCTTTTCCAATTTCTTTTCATATTCTCGTTTCCCTTCTACTTCTTCTCATGTTCCCCGTTCGCAGCTTCACGGGCTCAAATTAAATTCAGTTGACTCTGTCCAAATGCTTTTTTTTTAAATGCAGACGTAGATATAAATTGACCAGAAGGGAACGATCGATCAAACGCGATGGAATAAAAAAATTCGATTCGCTTCCATTTACTTTTACATTCTCGTTCGCTGTTTCGTTACAGTTTCCTCGGAAATTGAGATCAATTTAGTGTCTTTAGGGCTGCGCGAGAGTCTCGAAATCTCCGTGACCGGATTCCATTTGTTGTATAGCTTTAGTGCAGTACAAGTCTGGGAGACGAGACCGTAGATTCTACGGTTCGATAGGGCGCGTGATCTGGAACCGATGATCTATGGAAATAATGTAGTTGAATGCATAGGGATGCCAACTGCTATTACATAGTCAGCAGTGCTGTTAGATTGAATATACCTGCGCTACTACACCGGGACTGAAGCATGTCGCATCAGTCGCTCATAAATATTATCGCTATATGAAGAGTTTTCCAATTAGAGAGCGAAAACGAAGAGAGAACGAAAGGCAGGAAATTACTTTTCCCTTTCGGTATGAATAAATTCCATTTCGTATTTTCGATAAAACTGTGACATTAGTAGGTTAACTCAATGCTAAAAGTCCACAATTGTTTAGGAATGGCTCAGGAAAAAAGAAGAGCTTTTAATTTTTATTTGTATTTTTGTTTATAGAATAACTTGACTCAATGTACACTGTAAGAAATATATTTTATTCATCTAACCACAGTTTTTATTCAATCATATAAATTTCAACTGTATCTAGAAAAAATTTCGTGATTAAAATAAGATATTTCATTAATATTCTTCTCAGTGTTTGTTATGTGACAAGTTTGTAAAAAACAAAATAAATAAATACCTTAGCGATAATGCAAACTTAATTAAATTATCAATTTACGCAACATACGCACAAACATATCGTTCTAACTATACATTACTCATAGTTTCATTAAAAGATAAGATAACATATCTAAATACAAGTTATTTATATTATCGGGGTAGTATCGACAGAGGTATCATCGATCCCTCGTCGTCTCATCACTACGCATACGCAGCTACTGCCCACTGCATTGCGATATCGCGCGTGGGTGCTCCAAGTTCTCGAGTGGGATCAAGTTAAGAGGTTGCGAGAGTGAGTGAGTGAACGAACAGTGAGCAAGACATGTTTACGTATGTTAAGCACCGTCGTGACGGCGACTGAGACTCGCTTAGCTCTTTGGCTCTTCACCACGAGCAACATCAGAATCGACACGCTGTGAAAATGAGACGAGCAACAAGCTCCAGGCTCGTGTTATGCCTGCCGCTTCTTCTGGTCGAACAAATGAGTTACGAACAGACGAATGAATGGACAACTATATTTTTATTTTATTCTCGAGAGCGTCAACTCTCAATGGATAGACAAACATTAGAGAAGAAAAAATAAAACGAGATATCGAAATCTCGAATATTTGTTCGAAGCGCGCACGTACCAAAGATAACACGTGTATCATGTACAATCGGTACAACGAAGCGTGGGCGGAGTAGGATATGTCTTTTACCAACCAAGCCAGGCAAAAAAAACCCATAAATCAGCTTCCTAATAATAAAAGAGCAATGTAATAAAACAGAAAATTGCAGGAAAATCATCAGTACATTTAACAAACGAGCAATTTCTATTCATAGTTTCGAGCATTCAGGATACAGCCGTTTGCCATTGCATTTATAACGTGCACCTCGTGTGCCGCAGTACAAAATCTCGTATACTTTGCACGCAACGAGAATTGCTGTTCACGGTGATGGAGATTGATTCGCACTTACGTGATGTCTGGTGCAGCACGTGCAGCATGCGCCACTCCAGTAACCAGATGGATTTCCAAGCACCTAGACTGCGCAATATATCCATGCGAATTTAAGGGAGTATACGTCTAAACAGTAGTTCACTAAATAACTTTCAAACCAATATTTAAGAATTTTTTTTGTGACATTCATTCTACCTCTAACAGCACTCGGTAAGTGCTGTAAATGTATTCGTAAGAATAGCGTGAGAAGCTTGATGTACCGTACACCATGCTAGTTTAGTTTTGCAGAGTCGTATCGGATTCGCGAGTGAAATGGGAGATGCGAAGGGTGCGCGATATATAGCTAACTATGGATAGAACTTCGTAAAGCTCTTTCCGTCTCTGTCGTCTGCTCTCGGGTGGCACGTGGTGCTAAATTAAGCTGCTAATTCCGGGTCACGCCATTGCTCTCGTTTTACGAGAGACGGCGAGAGGTTTGCCTCGGTACTCTGGCCTCGAAGAGAGCGTGAAATGCCGCGCGAATCAGTGAACAGCCTGTAACTAGCAGAGTTCTGAGATCGGGGATGCATAATCTGGTGTAAAGTGGCCGATATTGGCGTGGCTAATAAGCCGCGATGCTGTGGTAGCTTTACCAATGCCCGGAAGCTTCTCTGCTATCCGATAGAGCTTTCTATTGGCTATAATACGTACCAAATATTCGTGTATAGGGTTTATGGATCGTGTACGGGATTTAATAACCTCATTGATTCGACAACAGAGATCGGACGACCATCAGAGACTGGCATAATGGTACTCGAAATGTCCTTTATCGTTACATTAATACCGTAGACCAGATACCTACCGAAAGCCCTTTAGAATTGATATAACTCATGGAAATTTATTTTATATATTATATTTTATAATTCTTCAAATATAGTTTCATATATACATTTTTTTTAAACGTAGAAAATGTATAATTAATATGTTAAGGGATGAGGTTAGAAGAGGGAGATAAAATTTACGTAATTTGTAATAGAATAACATTAACCGAAATCAAAAGGATTCGCTTGCAATTCGTTTGTCCTGATTTCATATCATTGTCGATTCAACAGGAGAGATCGTGCTACCAAATAATAGCTCAATGGTACTAGAAATACTCTTTATCA